>JAWZSL010000033.1:985000-1440000 GCA_034769285.1 Lutjanus argentimaculatus | reverse complement strand
TGCACTGGAAAGCCGAGACTCAACTTATGTCTGTACAGGAGAACAGAGTGAAAGAGGTTTTTAAAAGCATCTGTGTGTTCAGCTCCCAGTAGTTTTGTAGCTTGTAACCGAATCTCTGTGGTTTGAAGTTCAGTTTCTCTCCAGCATTACTGTTTGTACTTTTCAGGTTTCTGTACACAAACGCCAGATATTAGTGGTTGTTAGTGTTTTTTTTGTCCAGAGTTATTGGTCCTTAGTTTTCTTTCTATTTGGCATCAGGTGGATCCTAGTGTCTTGTGTGCCTTGAGGTCCTATTACCAGGTGTCCTTTGGCCAGTCTGTTTTCCTCTTCCCTGTAGGGCTTCATGTCAAAGCTTGTCTGGTGGTGTCTGGTGATGCCACTGTGTTTTGTAGTATTTGCCAGATCTATCTCCATCTTCTTCCAAATTCATGTGCTGCTGGTTGTGTTCTTGTCCACAGATAATTATTGCTGATCTTGTCTGTTGTTGTGTCCCTCAAGAGCAGTACTTGAGCTGTTAAAAGCGCATTGTTGCCTTGCCTAATCTTGATTTGTCATCTCTGTCAGTATTTCTGTTTGTGGACTCTAAGAGTCTTCAAGTATGACTGGTTCAACACTGGTTGCATTCATCCTCATAATCTTCATCTTTCCTTATGGATATTTATCAGTTACCATTTGTATTATGTTTTCTGTGGCTCTGGAAGAGTTTAATCAAGTCTGAGAAAATAACCCTGAAGATGTCCTCAGGTTTATCTACAATAAACTACAATATTAAAACAGAAAGCCTGTTTTACAAATTGGGATTGTGGGGTGTGAAAGAGGAGGGAATTTACCAGGCAAGAAGGTTCTGACAAAAATACACTTTTGGGTTGCATTATGGGATATGCCGGATCCACTGTTGTTGGAGCTCACCTTGGAATATTAGTGGAATACTACTTGAACTAACCATCTTTACATATTCCCCAAAGTACAAGTGCATAGAAGCCACACTTAAGAAAATGTAAAAGCGTGGTCAGTTTCCAACATTAAGGATGATGTAATAACATTGACATCATGCAATCAGTGTTTCCAGTAAACAGAAAACACAGTAAGCTTCCTTGATACTCTTCTTAATGACTAGAGGCAGTAAATTAATTACATGTAAGAAGCTTGTCAAGATGGGATTTATGTGGAGTGGAAGAAGATGAGGGTGAAAACAAAAGTCCAACATCAAAGACAATGATTTTCTCAAGCATCCTTTAATGCAGAGTTTAGAGATAGGTCTGGAGTTTGTGGTAATGAAGTGCTTTTAAGTGCTACTATGTAGGGTCCTCTTCATCATTCATATTTTGTTTCACCCCAATAATAATGCTTTGAGAAAAATACTCTACTTGTATCTTGAAATCAAAACCATTTGTGATTCAGGAAATGAAATGTTGTTTTCCAAGATATCTGTTTCTTAAACTAAAGGCAAGGCTGTAATAGAGGGTAAAAGTCAGTTTTTAACCTACAGTTCAAGTACAGGGGTGAATAAAATATCATGTTTGTTTTAACTCTTTTTTCAGTCACACCTCATATAACTGTACAAAATATTTTGAGAAACAATTATGACCCAGAGACAAGAACCAGGGCTCCCGACACTGCCATTGAAAGAACCAAGACAATGTGGTTAAACACGATAAGAGACAATAGTTGGGAGATGTGTGCATAATGAACAAAGAAGGCACTCAGGATAGTGCAGAGGCATCCAGCCAGGCATCAGTTCCACCAGCATTAACATGACCCCCACATACGTTGTCCTGAGCTGAAACAAGATTTCAAACTGAAGCAGTTGTTGAAGGGATGGCACACATGTACACGTGTCAAATTAGCAATAAGTTAACATTATAAGTTAAATTCGGAAGTATTAGTAATGTCCCACCGATTACAACACAGCAGAGGAGTGCGGAGCAACATCAGGGACCAGCGGAGGGTGTGGCTGGGCAGGTTTGTGTGGCAGACTGTTGGTCACTGACCATTGTGCAGACGGTGTGACACCCAGAACATGCTAGGTAATGCTGGAAATTTGAATTTCTTTCTACACAGACTGGAACTTTAAGACAGCATGAAGTTGATTTTACTTTTAAAGCTTCGTACGATGTGTGCTTATAAACTGAATATTTTTTTAAATAGCAAAGACAGTGACTGCTGTTTACTTATACCTAACAGCTAAATTAGAAAACTTTGAATTTTTTCAACCAGCAGCAGGCAAGAAATTTCAAACAATGAAAGTTGTTTACTTACCTCACTCTTCTTGAGCAAAGAAATTTTTATGCAAGCACGGGTGTGAATGTCACGTTGATTCATACCGTTACAGCCTAAATTAGCAAACTTTGCCATATCTGTTTCAACATCACAGCAGCCAGACCACAATATAATACATTAAAAAAACATTTCAAACACTAGTGAATAAAAACCTCAATTTGCTTTTAACTTACTCCGACCTCTTCTCTGCAGCGGGAAAAAGATCGTCCCTCCTATGCAGTTGCAGAGTCTGTTGGGACTTCACTCATAGCACATTTGAACTACAACTCTTACTTCTTCTTCTTCTGTAATTAGTGTTGGTTTGATATGACATTCACGTTGAGTGTGATTCCGCCCCATCTTTTGGGAGAACTACTTGTATTGAGTGTGCACTGTTGACATCGTCCTGTGGGACATGGCGTACAGAAATGGTTCGCAAAACAGTTGCCGGCAAAACCAAGATTATGTGTAGTGTGTGTGGGTGGGGGGGGGGATGGGATGAGATAGATAGATAGATAGATAGATAGATAGATAGATGCAAAATGGGGAAGAATACTAACAATCTGTAATTTTCATTAAGGTTTCTTTTTTCTTTCTTTTTTGTGGACACAGACTCTCAGACTGTGAATGACAGGCAAAAGACTCTTCTTGATCATAGATATAGCTGGGTTCATGATGAATCTAATGTAAATGATTTGAACCTGGGTGATATCCATATTTTTCTCTCTCTTTTGTCTGTTTGTGTGTTACCTTGCCTTTGGCAACTGATTTTTATTTATTGATATATAACTGCAAAAACAGGCATAAAGTAAAACATCTGTGATTGTCTTTTGTAAAAACCATGTCTGCCAATAAAAAGCAAAATTAAAGAAACACGGTAACAGAACTAGTTAGCTAGTATTGGCTAACATGTTTAAGAAATTGTTTTGCCTCCACCTAAGCTCCATCCACAAAAAAAAAAAAAAACCAACAACAACAACTCAGAATGTTTACCATCAGAAAAGGTGTCTATATGTTATATTGTTAATATCGAGAACATAATATTGAGAAAATAGATGAATTAATTTTCATGAAAAAGGCTCTGCTAGACACTTAATGAAACAGGGGTTGTTTTCAGTGCTACTTGATGAACAAGCAAGGACAACATGTACTGATGTAAATCCAGCAGCTTGGTCAGTGGCCCTATGCTCCAAACTATGACACTGTAGGTGCTCCTCTAGGGTCAGTTTTGCATGTGCAGGGCTCCATGGTGAAGCTGGTTAGGTTTAGGCACAAGAACTACTTGATTAGAGTTAGGAAAAGGTTTGGTTTAGTTTGGGTTAAAATAAATAGGCTACGATAGTTACGTTAACACAACAGGAGAGGTAAAAGTCATAAAAGTAATGGTCAGGTAATCAGAAGTAACAAAGCATCTTAGTAACCAATCAGAATGATGCACGTTTTAAGAAGGAGCAAAAATAAAAAACAAAACCAGTGATGAAGAAAAACTTGTACTCTCGTCAGATGTCACTTTGAAGAAAAGGATAAACCCAGTTGATCTTACATGAATATATGGATTTAATACAACACATGTGTGCACAAGAAGATCTTGGTACAGCATCTACATGTGAATACACATCATACCAGAAGCTTAAAGATACAATAGTAATACTCAACTTTATACAGTATGTCTAACACCATACAGAATCACGCATCATTAAGACTAAACATGAAGATGCAACATTACATAAGCTGTTATGACTGAGGCCTAAGATATCTGTGTCTCCAGGAACACATTCTGCATAGTAAGTGTGCCATAACTGATGGACAGTAAAAATTTCCAACAACCAGAAAGTAAATTATCTTCTTAGCGTGCTGAATTTTCAGACATTACAGCTTGGTCACCGCTGCTATGCTTAAAACTGTGACGCTGCAGGTAGTGCTCTAGCATCATTTCTGGAGGTGTCATGACAGTGCTATGTTTTGATGTGCCTTCAAGGTCAGGTTCACGCTATGAAGTGCAAGAAATTTCAGAGGAGGGGGGATGTAGAGCTGCACAATTAATCAATATTTTATCAAAATTAAAATATGCAGGAGGTGCAATGTTTGTTAAAGGCAAAATGTGTTCAAAAACTTTTAAATGAATGAGTGCCTTGACAAAGAAAATATCTTCATTTGGTACAAATTCCTACAAAAAAAAATATCTCACCATAGTCATTAATTCCTCTTCACCATTTGTCCTTCTCCCCTCCATGCCCTCACTTACTCTATTGTTGTCCTTTTGTTCTCCCAGCTTTGCATCTTTCTTCCCCCCCGGCTCCCTTGTCTTCTCATCTCTTTTGTCCTCTCTGTCCCCTCTACTCGTCTTCTCTCAATCTTCTCCTTTCCTTTCCTTGCACTTCATGTACTATTCAGTTATTGCCTTATCCTCTCTCCTCCCCTCTAACCTCTCTTCTTTTTCTCCGATTTTGTCCAGCCGTCTCCTGACCTCCCTTTTACGTCTTCACTTTTTCTCTTATTTCTTCCCTGTTTCCTCACCCTTTGCCTCTTCCTCACCCCCCTCTCCCCCTTGTCTTGTCTCCCGTGTCGTTCATGGATTATTAATTGCCTTGTGGAGCTGGAATGCCGCACTGACACTCTCTCGACCAGCCACACAAAGATATTGACTAGAAGTTTGGTTCAAAGAACCACAAGGGATTTTTCAAGGGTTGCTGAACTTGTCCTCACAGCTAAGGTTAGAATATAGATTATTCACAAACTTGGACAAAGTATGGATCAGCTGCAAGAGAAGCAGAAAAGTAACAATATGCTTAAGTTAATGGACTATACAAGATGCAACTGGCTGAGGAAATTAGATGTTCAGGACAAAGGATGCATGCCTTTATAATGAGTTATGACTTTGTGGGTTTTGGTCGATTGCAGTTCCCATTTGTTTGTGCAGATATTGTAGTTTAACTATGACAAAGGGCAAGAAAATGCAACAGGACACTTTATTGTTCAAGTCAGCAATTTCTTTATTTCTCAATCCCAGCAATGAGATCATATTAAAGAGAACTCCAGAACCTGTATAATAATAGTCCTGTGAAATTACATTAGGATACTGGAGATACAGTGATGTAGTAGGACAAAGGAACACTGTTGGGACATAAACATAATATGTGTCACTTTACCTAGTTTATGTGTGATAGGTCATCTGTAAGCTGTAAGCTCAAAAATAATTTATAGTAGGGATATAAACTGGAAATGTAATCTCTGTTCCTGGTGACTAATTTCCCTGTTGAATAAATGCAAAATTTTAATTCAGACTAGTCAACTAGTCTAACAGAAAACTCTCAGAAAGCATTTAAAATTTAGCTAAATTTATTAATTGATAATGTTAAACACTGAAATATACAACTGCGTATTAAGAGTCATTTGAAGCCATTAATCAAGTCTGCAGTTCGCCAAATCGTATTTTAAATGCTGGTGAAATTGTGTGACACTTTGCGCCATGCAGTATGAACACTGCACATTAACCTACAAAACATGACAACAGCTCACTAAATGCTTCAACTTTTCAGACTTCTGTTCACCCGGAGCTGACTTTAGCTGCAGCCCGACATGCAGTGTGGCATCCCTATTTCATGTCCTCGCTGTTGTGGAGCTAAGACATGAGGAGAGGAAGCGAGTGGAGGAGACGAGGAGACCAACTTACTGAATGAAAAGCACCCCGGGGGTTAGGTGGACCACCCGGCATACATGCTTTGTGAGAGGGGCTCTCATTTGACGGGGCCGCAGCCCCTAATGGCGGGCAGCTGCATAACACCTTACAGACAACAGTTAACTGGCACTGTACATGAAAAATATATCAATAAATAGTTTAACCGACCAACTTTCTGGTGCTGACTAGGGGGGTGACAACGTTTAATCATATAGTCAACTAATCATGCATATCCCTAGTAATCTCCATAAAGTGAATGATTACTCAGGTAACCAAAATGAGTTTGCGTCAGTTTTTTAACAGGAGAACCACCAATGGATAATTTTAAACCCTCTGGGATAAAAAGAAAAGAATATATAATCATTTATCCCTAGAAATGCAGATACTATATTTTTATCCCTTATAGAAACAGCTGTATAATGCCATGCTCAACCATTGTTTACTTAACTAGCCTTTTTGATTAGGAGACTGCTTGGAGCCTATTCCTACTCTACACCAATCAGGCATTATGACCACTGACAGGTGAAGTGAACTGATTATCTCCTCATCATGGCACCTGTTAGTGGATGGGATATATTAGGCAGTGAGCAAACATTTTGTCCTCAAAGTTGATGTGTTAGAAGCAGGAAAAATGGGCAAGTTTAAGGATTTGAGCGAGTTTGACAAGGGCCAAACTGTGATGGCTAGACGACTGGGTCAGAGCATCTCCAAAACTGCAGTTTTTGTGGGGTGTTCCTGGTCTGCAGTGGTCAGTATCTATCAAAAGTGGTCCAAGGAAGGAACAGTGGTGAACTGGCTACAGGGTCATGGGCGGCCAAGGCTCACTGATGCACATGGGGAGCGAAGGCTGGCCCGTGTGGTCCGATTCAATACACGAGCTACTGTAGCTCAAATTGCTAAAGAAGTTAATGCTGGTTCTGATAGAAAGGTGTCAGAATACACAGTGCATCACAGTTTGTTGCGTATGGGGCTGCATAGCCACAGACCAGTCAGGGTGTCCATGCTGACCGCCGAAAGTGCCAACAATGGGCACGTGAGCATCAGAACTGGATGACGGAGCAATGGAAGAAGGTGGCCTGGTCTGATGAATCACGTTTTCTTTTACATCACGTGGATGGCCGGGTGCGTGTGCATCGCTTACCTGGGGAACACATGGCACCAGGATGCACTATGGGAAGAAGGCAAGCGAAGGAGGCAGTGTGATGCTTTGGGCAATGTTCTGCTGGGAAACCTTGGGTCCTGCCATCCATGTGGGTGTTACTTTGACACGTACCACCTACCTAAGTATTGTTGCAGACCATGTACACCCTTTCATGGAAATGGTATTCCCTGATGGCAGTGGCCTCTTTCAGCAGGATAATGTGCCCTGCCACAAAGCAAAAATGGTTCAGGAATGGTTTGAGGAACACAACAACGAGTTTGAGGTGTTGCCTTGGCCTCCAAATTCCCTAGATTTCAATCCAATCGAGCATCTGTGGGATGTGCTGGACAAACAAGTCCGATCCATGGAGGCCCCACCTCGCAACTTACAGGACTTAAAGGATCTGCTGCTAACGTCTTGGTGCCAGATACCACAGCACACCAGAGGTCTAGTGGAGTCCATGCCTCAAAGGGTCAGGGCTGTTTTGGCAGCAAAAGGGGGACCTACACAATATTAGGCAGGTGGTCATAATGTTATGCTTGATCAGTGTAGGTCAGTGGTTCACAACCTTTTTTCCTCAGAGCCCCCCTACTTGTTTTCAGGAAAGCTGAATTGAAGCATGAATTGCACCTCATTTGACATTGTTTTGTCTGGTGGAGCCATTCATTGGATAGGGAAACTTAAAATTAAACTTGAAATAAAAAAAAGAGGAAAAAAAAAATCAACTATCAGTTAAGAAAAATGCGCAAAATCCACAACCCTAACAGGGAGTCAAGTCTACTTAAAGTCAGATGACACATTTAGAAACATAAAACTTTGTTGTGCTTTCCTTTAATTTGTTTATAGAATTCTGTCACAAAACAATTTTCATTGATAATAGCACAATAGCAACTGATTTAATGTGATGAAGAGGTGAATTAATCATTTTGTATATCAGTGTTATTTATCAAAACTGTAAGGTGCTGGAAAAGATTGAAAATTAACCTTGAAATGCTTGATTAGTGCAAAAGGAACTTGACATGTTGACATGTGCAAAGCTGATCAGAGCAGACATAGTCTTAGGGACCCCATGCTCTAGGTTACTAAAAGATAGCAAAAACAAGAAATCAGCCGTAACAAAAGAAACAAATGTCCAAGAGGCACTGGTAATGATTCAGGACCTGCGTGACAGCCTGTTACCATCAGGCACGGCTGCACTGCATTAGAGCTGTGCCACGTTCTCCGGAGTTGATTGTGGCTGTTCTACACGATGCTTGTGATTCCACCAACAGTGCTGCAGCACGTGCCAAAAACAGCTTGTATCCAGAGAGAACCCATGTGCGGAGAACATGAAAACACAGAAAGGTCCTGACACAGCCACAAACAGGGGCTCTTCAGCTGTCTGGGGGATTCAAACCCAGACCCTTGTTGCTGTGGGATGACAGTGCTAACCACTGCACCAGCGTGCTGCCACCCTTCCCTGACTCTACTTATGGCCAAATAACCACAAATAATGTAAAAAGAATGACCACCTGCCTCATCCATATCACCATCCATAGTTAACTGTTCAAGTTGACAGTGTACCCTAAGTGTCTGTGGAGTGTGTTCTGGTCATGAGGCCTGAGTGTGATCCTCTTCTACAATGATTTAATTATTTTAATATGTTCATGATTTCATTTAGGGCCTATGTCCCATTTTAAATTGTTGTAGGCCTATAGTTTATTCATAAATGTAAAAATATATTTCACCTCTTCTGTCACAGTTGCATTAGGGGGTAAAAATGACCCCTTGGTAGTTTTAGTGGGTATTGGAATGTTGGTGGTTCTAGTGTTAAATTAAAAGTTGAGGCTCTTCTACACAGAGGACACTTTTTGAACCCACATATCACTAAATGAGACAATACACATGCAAAGTGAAATTCACTCTGCTGAGATGCGCTATTTATTTGACTCCCAGATCGATTTTCTGTCAGTCAGTCAACACAGGCAATTAACAGTGGCCACGTCTCCATATAAAGTGAATTAGAAGCAAACTTCTGAAAAGTATCAAAAAAGGAAAAAAAGACAACTATGATAACTTCTTTCTCCTTCTTTTTCTTATTCTGCCTGTTCTTCTACTCCTTCCTCTTCCTCATTAATGTTTGCTCACATGTTCATCAGAACCCATTCAGAAAAAGTGTTCCTATCTCCTATTAAGCGCATTAACTCTTTTGAAAAAGGGAAAGCATATAATTCTGATTTTGCCTTTTCCATCAACCTTGTCTGCTGTGATACTTCAAAATGTGCATAAAAATATTGTGATGGAAACACAGCTACAATTGCAGATTACATCTGGCAGCAACTGATGCCCTGTGGTGAAGTACGTGAAAACACACTCATATATTGAGACTTGTGACATGCTTAGCACTAAAATGACATCTCATAATCATGTAAATAGTTGCTGATACTTTGCGAAGGTGCACAACTATGAGCAGGCAAGCCCAAAATGACATCCTTAAAATGTTGTCCAACCAAAAGTCCAAAACCTAAAGTTTCACAGATAGTTTACTATTCCAAAGTACTTAATTATAGTGTTCTGTCACACAAGACAAAAGCAGCAATGCAGTTCTTACATTGATAACCTGGAGCCAGAGAATGTTGAGCAATTGTGCTTTATAAATGACTTAAATTACATATTTAAACATTTTTGCACTTAAATTGACTGTTGTATCTCTGAACCAGTTTTTTTTTTTTTTTTTTTTTACTTAAAAAAAAAAGGACAGTTTGCATTGTTGGTTTTACCTTAAGCAGTTTATCTTAGTGTGCCACTATACTGGACAGATGTAAAATATTGAATAATGAATAAAGACATTTCACTTTGTCAGATTTGTTGCATGTCCCAGTCTTCATAATCATGTCTCCTGTCAATGTCTTTACTGAACATACAGTACCTTATGAATCACCACCGGAACTAGGACCATCCGGATCCTAAATCAGCCTCACAATCTGGACTTAACCTCCTGTAACAGAAACTCACACTGATGATCTGATGTAACAGGGAATATAACTAATGAGGCCCTAAATCACCTATCGTTTCCTTTTACAGAGTATGCCAAAAAGATTTTTAGCTTTTCTTTTCCTTCTTTCTATCTTTGCAGTGTTTTCAGAAGTGTGTAAACAGTGTTATTTGTGGTATGTCACTGAATGAGCTTGTTTAATGTTGGCCTTTTCCCTAGTTTTGTTGAGTAACACCATTCTTCTAAATAAAAAATGTCTAGTGCTAGCACTGATATTTTTCTGTTTAAAACACCCAAGGTTAGCATGAGATACTGCTTGCATAAGCAGCACATTGTTTTGTGTTAGGAAACTTTAGTTGATATATTTGCTAGACAGTTTGCTCTGGTAACAGCCTCGGTGTCAGTGAAGCTTTCAATGGAGTAAAATCACAAAGAATTCACATTTTTACAAAATCTAAACAAATACCCTATTTTCAATATAGAATCAAATTGTAAGGTTTCATTGTATTGTGTTTGAATAATATCTTGTGCAGCAAATGGTAGTGCTTATGTACAAATGATCATTATCAGTTATCATGGTAATGTACTGTATATTCTGAGCCTTGAATCTGTATTTGCTCGCACAAGGGTGTAAAATTTGGGCAGGGACAGTAGGACATCTCACCAGGGATAACTGAATTGTCCCTACTATTGATTCTGATTCAGAAAATTAAAATATATCCACTTCTGTCTGTCAATGTCTATGTTAGTGAGATTCAGTATTGTAACAAAGCACTTGTGCAATAATATCCACAAAACAAAGCATTTTTAAGTTTTGAAAGATTGAGAGCTCCTTCTCATTATGCCTCACATTAACTTTAGTCCACTACCTACCTATAGTTATTGGTCTCTTTTTGCTGGCAAAATTTTTAATACATGAATTAAGTGTCTAGCAAGTTATTAAGATCATCAGGGGAAAGTGAGAAATACACAAAATGATTATTTTGCAATTTATTCCCATGCATGCTGTAATCTCAGTCAGCACTCCTCTGGCAGCAGCACATCTCTCCATCTCAACTCACCCTGTGTGCTTGAGGCAGAAGACAACTTTTGCTATATTTATTGGGACATATCCCCCACCAAACGTGGCATGAAATATCCGCCATCGGCTTTGCAGAATCAGGCTGTGTGCACTGATGTGTGTCAATCCATGTCTGTCTATGAAGGTCTGGAGTGCTCTCCTCCGGTATGACAATGAGGATGCTTTCATCTAAGAGTTCAAGAGTCATTCAACTCTTCCTTCAACTACCAACCATTTGAGTACAACAGGAACAAGATTTGCCATGAAAAAATATCAGTAAGAGGACAGTAATTGGTCTTTTTTAGTACAGTATGTGCTCCTGCAGACATGGTGCTCCTTTTATCACAGTTTTTTAAAAAATTCTTTAACATTTTTCTCCAACAGCTAACTTTGTGGTGTGCATGTGAAATGATTTTGGGCCCTACTTATGTCTCAGCGCAACAATACAGGCGGCATTTACCTTGATTAAATCATGTGCAAATGACACTAAGCTGTTACACACATCACATTGGTTATTGCTCAGTATTCTGCCTGTTCATATAGGAGACGTCACAATACCAGGGCTCATTACTCCTGTGCGTCAGGACCAGCTTTACAATTTATTTATTCTTTTTTCAGTTTCGTGTTAAATGAAATGGGAAATGGCTGCTTCTATATAGTGCTTTTATCGAAAGCGCTTTACAATTTGCATCTCATTCACACACACATACACACACTCACACCAATGGCAGCAAGCTGCTGTGTAAGGTGCTGGCCAGGAGCAATTTGGGTGTTCAGTGTCCAGTGCACACAGACACTGATATATCAAAGTGTCCACCCTGTGATCAGTGGACGACCCTGAGACACAGCCTTGCAACAATACTGTTTGACATTTTAAGATGTCATGCAGCCAATTACAGCATAACATTTTCAACAATTTATTTTCTTATGTTTCAGCTGTTTTAGCATTATGAAAACTTTGTGAGTAATTTTTTTTTTTCATAATTAGTGGGTGAATTTGTGAGTTATGGCCAAAAATGTGTTTAGTGAGGCCACTGTGACGTTTGATCACAAAAATTCAATCAGTTCATCTTTGAGTGTGGGTCATTTGTGTCAAGTTTGAAGAAATTCCTACAAGGTGTTCTTGAGATTTCGTGTTCACAAGACCAGGGTGACCTGTAAACATATAATGGCTCTGGCCATAAAAACATAGAGGCATGAAAGTCATGAAAAAGTTTTTTTTCAGGAATTCTGAATCACAGAGGTCCTTCAGCATACAGTTACGATTGTGCACCAAAAAATTGTCTGATCAGTCCAGTAGTATTTAAAATTAGCTCTGGACAAGATGCAGGTCCATTGATTACGCACACCCACACAAACACGCAGAAGCAATCACATAATCCCCTCCCAGCTATGCCAGGCAGGATGAAAATAGATAAACTAAAAGAATTTTTGTGTCAAACATCAACAATTTATTAGACACTGATTCACCTTCTTCCCTAAAAGACCAATAAACTTTTCTTCTGGCAGAAATTGTTTGTCCACTACACACATGCAGCTAGTGTGACTGGAGCTGGACAGCAGTGAAGCAGTGACTCTGCTCTTTATCAGCTTTTTGATTTGTTCATATTGTGACTGTAGGTCATGACCCACATTCATTATGTTATGTGTGTATCTCACATACTGTATGTACTGAGCTGCACAGGAGGGTGGAACAGCAATGCTATGAACTGAATATGCATGCACCTGGAACAAGGATTAAGGAGGAAATTTTGCTTCTTAACAAGGGCAAATCAAACAGTGCAGCCATCTCTTTTGCCATGAGTGTTGCCCCTATTGGCTGAATGGTTCTATGTGTAGAAAATTTCCTCTCTATTAGCAATCCACTAAATTCACAGGGTGGAGGAGAGAAGGGCAAGAGGAAGAAAGAGAGAGACAAACACACACACACCTTTATCCTGGATGAATTAAACCTGTGAAGGATAAACAGGATCTGTGGTAGCTAACTAACAGCACTGAGATAAGAGTGCAGTCAGGCTGATCAGGCCCTGCTGCCCATAACAATTACTGTCTGAGAGACCAAATAAACAACATACGGAGAACTTAAGCCTCATCATGTGGCAGACTCACTGTGTTTTTATTTCTGTGTCATGTACAGAGCTGGATAGAATAGATAAAGGATATTTCTGCATTCTGTCATATTGGGTTGACTTATAAGCTGCTGGCAGTCTTCATGTCAGCTGTCTATAACTAAATTCACCACTTGCATGACCATTCCTATATCATGACTACAAGTGGTGAACCGTGACTTTTAGAGCCGGAACTTCAGTTTGGCCAAAACTTAGCCAGACCAAAAATGGAAAAAGATTTTGCTGGAATAAGCAGTAGACAGCAGGTAGCTTGTGACATGTGTTTGTAGTGTGTAGCCGCCATATACAAAAAAAAAAAAAAACAGTAGAGGACAGCAAACACAGTTTGGATAAGTTATAATTAAGTTTGTGTTTGTTATTAAGAGCTATATGAATATGAATTCTGAGTTTCTTATTTCTCTGTTTCAGTACCACACACAGTTACATGTAGCATCAGTCTCTAGTTATATTATTTCTGTCTACCAACACAGCACTGAAGAAGAAGAGAATAGCCTAATAATTAAATGAAATAAATAAAATATGATGTATTTAAATCTAACATTTGAAATTCTAATACGTTAGTCCTTTTCTGAATGCCAAGAAGGCCCACAGGGTTCCTGTCTGATGGCTAAAATTTACAAAGAAACTAAAACTGGGTCTGTGACCTTCTTGTGACTGCTTGCATACACTGTAACCATGACATCTTCGTGCAGGACCTTTGACATCTTATTTCACCAACACATCCTCATACCTCAATGCCAGAACAGGTTGATTGTCACTTACTCTCAAAATATTTGATACATATTTTACCGGCAGTGACAGGCTTACTGAACCTTAACTACGTTATGGAGGTCACATGACATTACACACATGGCTGAAATTGTAAAACGGTTGCAGTTTGGTTAGATTTATGCAGTAACACAATCTAGTATAAGGAAAAGGGTGGTTTAAACTGACTATGTTATGCATGTTATGTGATGGAGGTGACATCACTCGCCCAACTTAACTCACAACACCCATGTAATTTACATTGTAAAATCAATGCAGTTAGGTTAGACTTAGGCTTAGGTAATGAAAGTACTTGTTTAAGAATAGGAAGAGAGCGTTCTTTGTATTAAAATAAATGCACTCAGAAGTTATGCGATGAATGTCACATCCATAGCCAAATTTTAAGTAACTTAAAACATTGAATAACTTTTTCTAGTGAGGACAGGCTGTATTCCACATTAAACAAAAATGACAAAAATTAATGTTATTGATATTATGGCCGGCTGGTGGATGTATGCAGTTTTTATGTGTGTAATTAACCAAGTAAACACTACATCTGTTAACAACAAACTGCTTCATTAGGCCTTGTTGTTGCTAATATATCTTCTAGACTGAATAGATTTTATTCCCAAACTATTCACATGGTTTATTTCTCAGTTTATTAAATACATGTCTGAAAAGTCAGTAACACACAACTTTCAAAACCAGTGTTACTTACTGTTAAATTTCTGGTTGAAGATCTAATGCAGTACAGCCATATTACTCATTTTATTGTACATATGTCATTTAGGGAAAGTGGTTCAATTATATCTGAAATTTTCACAAGCAGTGGTGGAAGCTCAGCTTAGCTCTTCTACTTCAGTAAAAGCAGTACAGCAGTGTAAAAGTAATATGTTACAAGTAACAAAGTCCTGCATTCAAAATGTTCCTCAAATAAAAGTACAAACGTATTAGTATTAAGATAAACTTAAAGTACTCAAAATAAAATGACTCATTATGCAGAATGGCCCATTTCAGAATCATTTACATTATAATACTGGACTGGATTGATGTACATGTGCACACTGTGATAATGTTGCAGCTGGTAAAAGTAGCAAACAAACTAACAAACTAAGATAAAAAATAGACACCATGAGTGAATGTTATCAAATGTAACATAGGAAACATATTGGGACCCAAAGCAGAACGTTGAAGAACTGAAATTACCTGGGCCAACAAAATTCTGTAAGGCTGTCTCTTTTATTCTGACTGCTGTGCTTCATTCTGCTTTTCACTTTGATTTCCATGGATTCACTTCTTGTATTTCTGTATTTCTTTCTAGCTGAGGTGTGGAGAGAGGCTGGAGGGAGTCTGACATCTTTGTTGGTTCAGCCCATCTCTGCAGTCCTGGCCAAGACATTACTGTCCTCTCCATCCACAGAGCAGGGAGACTCCTGTGTTCCTCTTGCCATGCCTCCCAACGCAGGTAAATACACCAAAATTTGACAGAACTGGTGCAGTTTGAACTATTTATGCTGTATAAATCATTGTGGACTTGTAGAGGGCTTAACACCACGGCCTCAGTGGGATCTTGTGGTCAGCCACCAGAGTGAGATCTCTATTGTCATTCTCAGGAGTAAGTCAAGTGTGTTGTTATTGGATGTTGGACTCCACCAAGGTTGTACCCAGTCTTATTTGTGATTTTTGTGGCTGAACTTATCATGTAAAGTTGAAAATGCAGTTTGGTAACACAAGATTGCACCTCTTCTTTTAGCTAGTAAAAATTAAGGGTGGTCCCCATAGGCTCAGTTAACTTAAAGTTGGAGATTCACAAAAAAAACAAACAAACAAAAAAAAAAATCAAAGTCTTCAGTTTTGTTCTTTGTTCTTCCTTCAATGAGGAAATACTCCCCAGGTCTGTTTTCAAGAGCCGCCATTGTTTGCTTGAAACGCGTTGTTTCCATGGACACGTCTCACTCTTGGCATATGTAAAACCATGTGAAACCATGCCCATAGCTGTCAGTAGTCCCTCCGAGGATGCTGATTGGCTCGAAGCACCTCTGGTGCGGACACAAACGGATAGCTTTGCAAGGCAACTCTAGAGTGCCCTTCCAATTGATAAAATATGGTAAAGTGCTCCCTGGCCTCCGGTGGACAGAATATGGTAAAATTCCTTGTTAAGGTGCCCTACCAGTAGACAAAACTCCATGAATTACCCTCTAGTGTGCCCCTCCAGTAGCTAAAATGTGGTAAATGTCTTAGAAGTTGCAACAGCAGCATGCATCACGACAGGCTACCATACCACATAATTAGACCCACAATAATATTTTATGAAAATAATTACAGTCACACAATTACTTTATCCTTTGTATTCATTATTAGAGAATTACAAATTATTTGTTCTGTTATTATGAAAAATAATATATAAATAACATTTAAATCCCTCCATACATTTTTGCATATGGCCACGGGGGGCTCAATAAGTCCCTTGAACCACACTGCGCCTGTGGTTGCCCCCTTTGAGCTGCGACCAAGCTGCTACCCCAAGTGAAGGTGTGCAAGGTTTTGTGCATCACTGAGGTACAGTGTATAGTGTGTAGTGTCTATTGAAGATGATGATTTCAGCATCATATACATATCTATATATCTGTTCATGTATCATGTATCAACCTCAGGATCACCCACATTCTCCACAGAGACAGAAAGTGGTTCTTTATGTGTCAGCAAGTAGAGTGTGAAAAAAAAAAAAAAAAGAAACATCCAATTTACAAGTGTTGGCTCGACAGCATTCTTGATTATATTATCATCTGTCCTACAGACGTCCTGCTGCATCCAATTACAAGCTTTGTAGGGATCCCTTTCAATCACACTGACTGCAGTAGCAGGGCAGGGTCACTGTTACGTGTCTATGAGAACACTACAGATGCCTTCTTCTCTTTGACTCGCACTACAGTTGAAATGATTAGTCCATTCAGAGATCAACAGAAAAATAATCTTCAATGTTTTTTAAAAACAATTAATTTTTGAAGTAAACATTCCCTAGTACCAGTTTCTAAAATGCAAGGATTTGCTGTTTTGTATATAATTATACAGAATAATTTTGGGTTCTGGTCTGTTGGCTGGACATTTGAAGATGTCACCACTTTAAGACATTTTTCATGCTTTTCTGAGGACAATTTTATTACCAAAGCAATGATCAGCAGATTAATTATGATTAAATCAGTCATTAGTTGTAGTTGTTAGCAGAAGTGGTCAAATGTCACATTAATTATTAATTGATGTATTTGATTTACTGACATCTTTTTACAGTCTCACTGCACATTTACCTTATTTCTTTTTTGAAGACATTAGACATTACAAACGATTTCTCATTCCTTTACCCCATCCATTGTCTCCGACACATACATACAGTACACATACAGCATCCTCTCAAATTGACATTAATTAAGACCAACAGTCCATGATTTTTTCTGGGGTGCAATATGACAATAATTTTTTATAGTTTTTTTATAGTTTTTTCTTTTTTCATAAAAAACAACAGGGGTATTATGTAACCAAAGTGGCATTTAAAGGGTTTAAATTCTGAAAATGAATTAATATTTAGTATTACTAATCAGGACAGATGTACATTAAAAAATTGATTCAGTCAAAGTGGAAAATAATATTAATGTATACAATGGCAGTTTTTGTACAGTGACCATTTTTTGTCCCAAAGGTGCCCAGTGTAACAAGTTTTGTTATAAGCCCATACATTTCTTTATTATTTCTTATTTCTGTACTTTTCTTATTATTATTAACCCCTTTAAGCACTTTTACATCCCCCAGTGTCGAAATTTGGGGATCTGGTGTGATTGCTTTTTGTAGTATTTCTGATATATATTTATAGATATTATTCCAATATTATTCCAATAATAATCGTGTGCACCTCCAAAACATGTGTATGATATCCCCTTTATCTGCATTACATCATTACATTTACCTTATTTATATTAACATGCAAGCATTACATTCTTGCATATGGAAGTGAGCACTGCAAAACTCAAAGTACACAAAGACAGAATTAACACGAACAAAGTATAAATCATAGGTTCAGGACTTGACTAATCTGTGTCTGAGTTGTTGTTTTTGTATCATTCTGCTGATGTGAATGGATCACCATCACCACCGCCTACCTCTGCTAACATGTCAGTCACTCTGTATGCTGACTCACTGAGTTCATAACCTGGAGTCTGCAGCAAACGTGGCCTGGGTGAGTCACACATGTGACCTGACTCATTTCCGCCGCTGCTGTAATGTCCGCTGAAAGTCTTTCACAAACACTGTATTTACATGCAACTTCACTCTCTTTGTCTGTCTTTCTTTTATTTTTCCTCTCCCATCCACTTGTTTACGTTGTATTTGTACTTTGTTTATGAAAGTGTCATGACAACCTCTGATAAATTAACAGAAAAATATAGAAATGTAAGGCATACTCTAATAAATGACAAGGATAACCATGTTGTGATGACCAACTTTAAGTATGACTCCCACCCCCCAAACAAAAGATTTGCAAGATGACTCTTGTTGCCAAAAGACTGTATTTCCCAAACATTTCTGAAAACGCGTTAGAAAACAGCATTATAATGAAGTACTGTAGAGCTGCAGAGATGACCTGGCCTAAAGATCTTGGTCTTCAGATGAAAGAAAACATGTTTGTTTGGTTCAGACCTCAATAAATATCACATCATCATGATGTTAATAGTTATTTTTTTCAGTGAACATGGAAATGGTAATCGTATTGCAATCGCTATCACAATAGCAATTTCAGTCAAAATAATCACAATATGACTTGTCTCCCAAATCATTCAGCCCTGATCAGATCTAGATTCAAGGTAATGGTACATTTTCTACTAGCCACTAGTTACTATAACTTCCGGGAAAAACGGGATACGTCAAACATGTAGATACAGAGAGTATATGGATTGGATCGGATAGTGTGGAAGGAAGTTGAAGAATATGACAAAACGTAACTAAACTTAATACTTTACCTCATCCATGAACATGACTTCTGCCTGAGTCATGTCACACTGATTTTCATGGTGGTTGTTTACATGGAAACAACTCCCATGGTTTGAATAATGGGGGAGCTAAGAGGAGCTCAGCTTCCCTAAAAAGGACATGAGCTCCCCTGAAAGTTATATTTTATTTTCTGTATATTAAGTTTGCTGGGATAAATAATAACAGTAGAATATGACAATGGTGTGTCTTTATTCTCTTATCACATTCCACTTTCATCATCCTATGTAAAAACAAATGTCTCAGTGGATTTATTTTGATACACAAACTCCTGACATTAGTTTACATTCACATAGATCAGATGATGATGCTGACACCTGATACCAGGCTCTGTGAAAGCCTTAAAAGTGTTGACAAGGGGCGGTCGTTTAGCTCAGTTGGTAGAGCAGCTGCCACATGTATGGAGACTGTCAGTCCCATAGATATGTATAATAAAGGCTAGATGTCTTAAGGCGGAGTCTCTAACGCATCACAGCGGCCATCTTACCCCAGGCAAGCTCTCTGGCGGAATCTGTGGTATGTGAAGGAAGGTGAGTGATCTGCACAAACGTAAATACTCTTATCTCGCTGAAATCTTGACGGATTTACAAACGGTTTGGTTTCTTACAAACGTTATTAACGTGGCTACAATTCTGGATGTTTGACCGTAAGTGTAACATAATTATCCATAAGTGCAGTGTTACAACTATACCTCTGACATTTATAACAAACCAAACCATTTGAAAATCAGTAGAAAATTGAGCAAGTTATGGTTATTTAAAAAGTATGCACCACTACAACACTGTGGCAAGATGGCCGCCAGTGCGGACGTGCGATTCCATTGGCTGGCAGCGCGGACAAGACATCTAGCCTTTATTATACATATCTATGGTCGGTCCTCTGCAGCGGCCGCTGGTTCAACTCCCGCCTGCAGCCCCTTGCTGTGTGTCGTCCCCCATTCCTGTGTAGTCTTCAGCTATACTATATAACAAAGGCATAAAAGCCCAAAAAAATATAACTTAAAAAAATAAATAAATAAAAATAGCCTTGCCAGGGCAAGAAATCTCTTAACTTCTCTGTGGTTTTAGTTAAGTTCGCTGAATGTTTAATAAATGTTCAGCTTTATTGTTTTTATCATGTGACGTGATTCTCAAAGGGGTAAATATGAGAAGCAGAAAAACACTGCCCGTCTCCCCTGCTGATTTTGTGGTTTTGGTGGTGGTGGTGGTTTGGGGGGAGGGGCTTTTTTGATTTTTCTTTTATTCTGAACCAGTAGCCTGATGTTGTTGTTAGTTGTTGTTGTTGAAGTATAAAAAAAAGTATAAGATGTTATTGATCGTATTTACTCTCTGTAATATTAAACATAGAACTGTCTCTATAGTAACCATGCAACCGACCTCGCAACCACAAGCTCATGTGTATGTGCAGGAAAACAGGGTTCCACCGAAAGCCCCTGTGTAATATGAACCCTGACAACTCCCATGATTCCACAATACTTCCGATGTCACCAAATGTCCACTGACCCCTAGTGGCAGAATGGACATATTTTACATTTGAATTAATATTGCAGTTTTTGTCATTTAACCAGAAACCATGATTGTCTGTTTGATTCTAAGCAAGTTTGTTTTGTGCCTAAAGCTCACCAAACTTTAACCACTGTGGTATCAGATCACAAACAGTTATTTATGCAGCGGTACCGGGGGGCACACAGCAGCTCGTTCTGCCAGTAGGGGTGTCAGATCAGAAAATGCTAGTGTGCCATTCAAGATGGGACTTACAAACATTTTTGACATTTAATTTGGATGACTTGTTGACAAATTGTACTAAGTAACAGCATCATTAAATGTTTAGGAGGCTTTTCCACTTTTCCAAGCCACGGAGCTAAGTGACTTCCATCCATAGTGTTTTGGTACTGAGCTTCAAGAGCCCATATCTTTTGACCCTATGTGCGGATGAGGAAAGAGCAAGAGGAATAAAGGTAAGGAGGCATGCAGAGATAACATTTAGTCTATATGTTATAGTTGTACCTGTCGCCCAGCAGGCTGGTCAGTGACTCGTATAGAATGTAGCTCTCACTCCATTATCTCAAGTCTCCTCTAACACAGTTCAATCTAAAAAAAAAAAAAGTCCCACAAAAAGATTAGCATTCATAGAGCTTTATATATAGACCTGCTCTCTAACCCTTCTTTTATTACATTTCCTTTTTATTGTGGTTGTATGCCATCCCTGCGCTTGTTATTTTGTGCTGTTTAATTACTTGAACTATTTCATTGCGGTACAGTTTTGATTGCCTTGAAATGTGACTTGGGCTCGGGTGCACCTCATGGTCAGGTCATCATAAATGAATGCACTTCTTAATTAACCTATTGTGAATGAGGTGATGAGAAGAGATGCAGGGACAAGCTCTAACTGTAGCAGCCACTGAGACCTTCCTTCACACAAAAGAGAGAGAGGATGAATAGATGGAGGGAATAAATATGAGAGATACTGTCTTATATTGGGTTTAAACAGTCCTTCTTAAAGCAAAGAAAAACACTAAATCAGAAGGGAATTAGGGCAGGACATTGTAGACCCTCCTTCACATTGAAAGGAGGCCTTGTCTCATTTTAAGGAGCCCAAAACAAATTCAAGCATGCCAAAAAAGGAGAAAGAAGGAAATATACAGTATAGCAGGAATTTAATTTCCTTTGCTGAAAGAGATGAATAGTGATAAGAGGGCAGCGGGGATCTTTTCCCATCATTTGAATGGGAGGCTTCTGGGTAGAAATGTAGAGAAACTAAATAAGGAGGAGAGACAGAGGTGAGAAGGTGAATATTGGTGGTGAACGAATGACTTGGTTCAACCAAATTTCCAAAAAGTGCAATTTGTCACTGACTTCAGTGGTCAATAGACGCAAAGACCTAACCCACAGTACTTGAGTCAAAGTATACATACTCCTGGTCAAATATTACTCAACTACAAGTGAAAGCTGCTCAGTCAACATTTTAAAGTACTAGAGTACTTGCTTTTAAAAATACTTAAGTATTCAAAAGTACAAATTACAAAGTACATTCTCTAATCTCAATACATTGCTCTATTGTTTCATGATGCATTTACAGAACCTTCGTAGCAAGGTTTGTCGTAGGCAACTGACTTGATAGAGTTCTTGAAGACAGAACCTTGTACACTCTCTGAAACCACTGATGATGCACTGACCTGCTTGTAGAGCCACGATGCTACACAAAGCCGTAGAAACACCTGTAAAAACTTCAGCATAGAAATACAACAAGAACAAAAAGGACAGATATTGTCATTTTCTGACGTAACTGTGTTTAAAATCACCACATGAAATTATACTGAAGCCAACTGTAAGGAGTTCTCAAGTCTGTCAAATAATTTGATTTCCTTCTGTCTGCAGGGGCAGTATATATACATTAATTATGCAATATTTTTCACCCGATAAAAACAATCCAACATTAAAAGCCTGCCTGAAATTATTTCTCTTTTTCTAATTATAATAACAGATTTAATTTTGTCTTTCTCCTGCCATTGTCATTACAGAGTTTTGTTTGAATGAATGAGGGAGAACTTGCTTATACTTGTCACAGAGCGCACCTGGATGACATATTTCCACTTTTACATCAATCCCAGTTGAGAGCGGATACTGTGATTGGTTTCCTTCTGTGAGGAACACAGTGTGTGGCCAATTGCATTTTAGAAAAGAAAAAACAGCAACAGCTGACTTCAAAGCTCTGCTTCACCTAAAAGTAATGAGTAATGTCAAAATGAGTGAAAAGAACAGTATTTGTCTTTGAAATGTAGTGGAGTGAAAGTCAAAAGTGTCCAGAAAAAAAATACTCAAGTAAAGTACACATACTGTACTTAAGTACAGTACTCAAGTGAATGTAATTTGTTACCGTCCACCACTGCTTGTGGTATCTTACCATGCTGATGCTTCTAGTTTTATCTTCTGAGGTTTTAAAATATGTGGCTGTGCAACCCATTCTCATTCCCAGATTGTCAAATATCTATGCTTTTTCATGACCCTCGACATCTCATACAGAGGCACAAGGTACTATAGGAGTCTGTATGAGTCGCACTGGGTTTTCAGGTAACTTAAACATGAACTCAGGAGGGAAAAAATCCACACTTGGTGGATTGATAAGGCAAACAAATACTTTCATCGTAGAGCAAGGGAATTGTATTTATTCTCTTAATTAATCATAGGTATGTTTTGGACGTAACATGAATGAAGCCAATTACAGTGTCATTTCCAATTCCCTTTAAGAGTCAGGTGCACCTGCCTCTGGTGCATCGCTATTTAAATGATGGATTCAGCAAGTTGGAGAAGCAAACAGTGGAGCTGAAATGAGCCACTGGTCATTATGCAGCCTGATGGGCTGCAGGTGGGTGAAATAAAATGTGTCTCCCCCTGTCCAAACTGTGTCTGTGTGCTCTATGTACAATCCAAGGCAATCTGAAGGATGACTGCTGTAACATTACAGCACACATAGAAATGTTACTGCAGTATTTACTGATAGTAGCCTTCCTGATCATTAAAGTAAACCA
Source organism: Lutjanus argentimaculatus (assembly GCA_034769285.1). Lineage (NCBI taxonomy): Eukaryota > Metazoa > Chordata > Actinopteri > Lutjaniformes > Lutjanidae > Lutjanus > Lutjanus argentimaculatus. The sequence goes on along the minus strand of JAWZSL010000033.1, from coordinate 1,416,449 downwards.
AGAAAGAAAACCCTCATATGTCAATACAATACAAGTACCTGTAAAGCTCACACTGCTCAACATCATTTACAGTATGATTTAATGATCAGAGAGGCTGCTTTCAGTTTCATTTCCATGTGTGCAGTAATGTTACTGCAGCAAATATATTAATATTTTATCAGCAAAACTAAAAACTTTAAACAGACAGGACAGAGGAGACTCTCCAGAGGAATCAGAGTAAATCTTTTTTTTTGACAGCTCTGATGGAAGTCACGTGTGTCAAGATTTGGATGTGAAGAACACAGAACATTAAGAGATCCTAACGATTGCGGTGAATTTAAACAATCAATGAAGTTACAGCTGCTATGCGTAAATGGCAATGTCTCTCCGCACACAGTTTCATCCTATTTCACCCATCTGCAAACATCTGTTCTTAATCAGAGCATTAATTTTTTTGACCTGTGGATTAACTGCAGTGGAAGCAAGGTGTACATGCATTGTGTACCAAATACTGCACTATTAACTTTAGACCAGGTTTTTGTTGGTCAATGGTACAGTCACTTCCTGCTTAATATAGCGATGACCTAGCAATGCCCCCGAGCACACCTTAATTGAACACCAACACACCAATGGACACACAGGCACAGTTTGCATATTATTCATATTCACTTATCTGCATTAGAAGACAATACACTGGTCACAGCTGCTGAATTTACTGGGATTGGATATTGTATATATCTGTGCTTTACTGTCACTGTATACATAAATGTAATGTATAATCATTATTGTTATTAGTATTAGTATTATTATTCTCGATGAATACAAACACATAACTGTTTTGTTCACACACTACTTTTTTATTGATCAAAAGACCCTCAGTAAAATAACTAGAATTTCTCTTATTGACCCTCTAGCTGGTCCATGTGTTTGCAGTGCTGGTAGGTCAGGGTCTGTTTGAAGCTGTGTAGATTTACAGGTAAGTTGTTCAGGCATTCAAAGTGTCTTTTTAACACAGCATTTAATCATTATTATTCTTCTACTTCTCCCAAGACTGATTAAACATGTTCCATGTGTCCTACATCCATCCTGAATCCATGCTGAATCCACCTCTCCAGCGGGATCCAGATTATCTTGATTTTTAGCATCAAAATTATCCTGATCTGTACCTGGGAGTTTTGAAATATCCAAAAACAACATTTGATCTGGATTCTAGGTAGGATTGGATTGCCTAATACATGTACCAGTTTTGTAGGATCAGGATCACATTGCTGGTTTTGAAATAAAACTAATTTTGAGATTTAATCATATCTGGATAATTGATCCTTTGCTAAGCCCCACCCTCCTTAGTTACTGTTGCTAAGCCTGCTAAGCTTTCCATTCTTGCACTGCATTTATGCAGTTAACAGTGACAACAGTGGCAGATTTAACATCGAAATTGGGAGTAATTGTTGAAACATGAGCTCTGTGATTCTTTAGAGAAGTAAACAAAAGCAGCTTCTCATTTCTAGTTGATGACGTGGATTTTGTCGCTAAAATAATGACTCACAAGCAGATGCTGTGAGTGTAGCTGGCTGATGTAAACTAATGCTAACTTCACTTGAGTCAGCTGAGAAGTCTCCAGCTGACATTTTAGATGTTTCCATCTGAAACATTTTAGAACAAGAACTCTCTGAAAGTGTAAATGTAAAGTTATCTAGCAGCTGTGCATGATATAACATTAATGCTAATAGACTGAGGCTAAAGTTAGCTTACATCTAGCAAACATTGGTAGGATGGTGAAATACAGCAGGTATATCTACATAGATGACAGAAATACACTCATTAATGTGGGAAAAAGAAGCACAGGGACTTGATTAGTGCAGCGGACCTAGCACTAAGAAGCTAACCCGGCTTAGACCTGAGACAGTGAGCCAGAGTGAGATGCATCATTGTTGGTCCACTTTGATTCTGAATCAGCCCACATCCTCCTCCCCAAACCCCCAAAGATGCAGTGGTATCTAACAAGTTTGGCTGGAGGTAAAGTTACTGCAGCTAGTAAGCTAGCATTACCAGACATGCTAACATTCGCAGCTCATGTTAGATCAGATGAAGACAGAGTTTAATCCATTCACCACACATGTGCTCTTGTGTTTCACATAATTGAGAGATGACAAAAAAGACGCTGCCATCCAGACTCATAAAACCAAGTATCGTTCTTCTCAGAGCCTCCTGCACACCTTCAACATGGAGAGGAATGGAAAGTTTGACAGCCCTAGTTACGGTTGCTAAGCTATGACTGGACAGCTGCTATTTGGAGGCAGGACTTAGCAAAGGGTCAATTCTGATTTACACTAAAAGTTTTGAAATACTGGCCGCTGCAAACCAGTAAGTCATGGCAGTCCATCCAAACACTAGGAGGCTGGCCTGTTATAAGGTTTAATAGCCAAGAGTTTGATCTTTTAAATGTATTTTTCCAGAGTAAATGATGTGTAAAAATCAAAGCCCCCACAAAATTCAGTTTCGTTCCAATTCTCAAAAATGAGCTATCTCTTAGGTTTGGTGAGATTTTGCAGTTTTGGCTTTTGGATCCCATCAGGGGCAGTTTCATTCAGGGTACCAGGGGTAGCAGTCTTGGCATATTGAGGTGAATGACTACATGCGCTGGTGTGTGTTGTTGAGTGTGTGTGTAACACAGAGATGAGATGGATATAGTAATACAGGTAATTCCTGCTTTCAAGCGTGTAAATCCCCTTTTATCTCAGTATCATTGCTGCAGGCCTCCACCACACTGCCACCTTCTGCTCCTTCACTGCCTCATTCTGAGTCCTCTGACTCTCACTTAACCCCCCACCCCCCCACCCCCCCCGCATCTTACCCCAGCAGGTTTTGGGGGACATGAGAGGGACCCGTCATCTCTTGTTGCCAGCATGTCCCCATTGTACGTGTGGATGGTCTGTCTATTTCCATTTATTCCCCAATAAATCCAAGCAGCTGGTCACTGACTGGAACACTGGTTTCTGCTGTTTCCCATGTTGCACAGATAACACGCACACACACAGTTCGTCACTGTTATGCGCTCATGCTTCCTAAGTGAGTCACACAGACAATCAATGATCCACCCCTAAAAAACCAGTGGCCAAAGACATGAGTACAATTGATCCTTCAGCGTACGGAGGAAGATTGTGCACTTGTGTGCCCTGGTATTGTTTTCAGTTGTGAGCTTTAAGCCCATGGTGTTAGTGCTATTTCAGAAAATTTCAGCTGAATTGGATTTTAAGGTTTCTTTGGTATCAAATTGTTTTGTGAGAGTCTTTTCTTGACACCTTTGGGCACTTATTGGTGTGTAGAATCTTATCTGAGTCATATATGTCTGGCAATCTTTTGTTTGTCACTGGATCTAAATTGTGTGTCAGAAGCAGTTCCAGCTCTGGCAGACTACTGTTGATTTTGGAGTGCACATTTTGTGTGTGTACGTGAGTGTGTATGCCCATTTGTGTCTGTCCCCACTCTCTGAAGACAGGCATCTGTGTAGACCGAGCCTAATGTACATCCAATGGTTCTGCAAGGTAGGCTCCTTTTTGAAGTGTTTCCATTACATCAAATGAGTTTGAAAAGAGGGAGAGAACGGGTGCAAGAAAGAGGGAGAGAGACAAAAGCTGAGACAAAGCGAGAGTGCGAGAGAGATGTAATCTGTCTCCAATCGATTGGCTGCACCTCTGACCACTCTTGGGATCTCACTATCATTTGTTTCCATCTGTCTGCCTCCTTTCATTTTTTTCTCTCGTTTTAATACCTTTTCTCCTTATTTTTCTCTTTTAATTCCCATTCAATTACGGCTGGCTGTATTGGCTGGCCATTGGTTAATTGCTCAGGGGCCCTCCACCGAGATCAGCAGACCCTAACAAGATGACGTGGCCGACTTCACAGTACTCTCAACACTGCATATGAATGTGTGTGTGCAAATTTGTTCATTTATGTCAGCATTTTCAGTTTTTCTTCATTAATTACAGGTATGTCTTCTTGCTGTGCAGTATTCAGGTACAAGTTGTAATCCTGCATACTTTATGTTCCTTATATCATGATGCATCCACACACATTTTTGGCAGAAATCTCATTTTGTAGGCTTTAGCGTTACTAAATTATATGCAAAAATTCATGAATACTTGCCACTTGTAAGTAGTTTTTCCTTCCTCTTTAGAGGCTCTACAGGACAGTAGGTGTTGCACACTGTAAAGATTGTAAAGCCCCCGAGGCAAATTGTGATTTGTCATTTTGGGCTACATAAATAAAATTTGGTTGATTGATTGATTGGTACCGAAAATTTGTCTCAGCATCTGATACTGAGGCACGTGGCATCCTTTAACGGCTATAACGGACATGGCCAGAAAGCTTTTTAATGTGTTTAAAACTGTGAAACACCTGCAGTTTGGGGAGGTTTAAGTACAAAAACTACTTGGGTAGGTTTAGGATAAGCCCATGTTTGGGGTTACATTTACTACATTGCGTATGTCACGTGACGTCACTGAAGCCACTTGCGAGATGAAAGTCACATGACAAAAGTAATGTGAAGAAAGTAACGTCATGTACCTTAAAACTTCTAACAATGTTTTGTTTCACATGGGACAAGAACTCCAGTGTCCTGGGCGAAAGTGCTGTATGCGACATCCATCCACTAGTCTTACATATCCAGATGTCTCAGTGCTGGAGAAGGGTCTGGCTCCACACATACACCTTCTGCTATAAGGGAAAAAATGCCCTGCCTTGTTTGCATTCCTTTAAACCATTCACAAATGTCTTGGTTGGAGCTAAGCCCAGGATGCAGTGATGATGCTGCTGCAAAATAGCGTTGACAGGGAACTTGTTGTGGTGGAACATTTGCATGTCGGAAGGTGAGCTCTGGTATTAAAGTGATTATATGACTGGTAACAGCTGTTAGCTTATTCGTACCATTAGCATCCCTGGTGCTAATTTGTTGTCATTTACGTAGGTTACAGCTCAACATTTTTTGTTGTTTCCTGGGTACTTTGAAAACATAGACACAGATGCCATGATGCTGCTTGGAGCAAGCGACCAGCAGTGTACATACGATGAGTCCATCCACCCCTCCCCCTCCATATACAGATTTCTCTCTCTCTTTATACTACATCTAAAGCCTGGTATGTCTCATACAGCTGTGGATGGGTTCATATTGAAGTCACTCTAAAGCCTGGTGTGTCAGTTTCAGCTGCTGTCTGGTACCATGCACATCTGTATGAGTCGCCAAAGTGTGGTGACAAACTGCTGCTGTGTGATGATTTGGGAACGAGACTGGGCTGGTGGCTCATATCGCTCTCTTGAAATGCACTAATAACCACTGAAAGCATCCTGACAATAACTAACCATATCTACCAGCTATTTAGCATTCATTTACTGAACATATGTAGCAACACATCACACCGAAAAATGTCTTCAGAAATGTTCTAGTATTTATCATATACAGCATCCCAAAAACTTAAATAAACCACTGATGTTTCCTGTAAATATCTGTCAACTTTGTAAGATGAGTTTATGTGCATTTGCCCTCCTCCTGTCTTTTTCATTTTTGAAAAATTGTTTGTAAAAATGTTGCATTTTCATCTCAGCATCAACATTTCAGTTTTTAATATCAATCCTCTTTACAGCAGCCATATTGATATAAAATAGAGAAACACAGGTGTTACTAATGTTTCTGATTAATTTCCCATTCCATTTAGTGTAGAAAAGCCAATGTGCACAATAGCAGCACCCTGATTGTCTTTGACCTGAATGGAAGGCATCCTTGATTAGTATCACTGGTAACTCCTGTTTACTCCACTATTTCATGTCGAAATGTCTGCTGAGGAAAAGATTTATCACTGCTCAGTCTTCAATGTCTATTTAATGTCATCTGGATCACTGCCCTCTGGGCTGGATCTACTAAGATCCCAATTTGCGTGTACTAATTTGCCTGTGCAATCTAGAATTTTGCGTGTGATGCTGAACCGCGGTTGCGGGTGATTACTAGAGTGACTGCGTAAATGGCAACAGGTACAAACGTGTTGGAGACACTGTATTTAAATGAGGGTTTTGCATGTTTCATGGTTTGCAGCATGGCGAGTTTGGAGAGAAGAAATCGCAAAGTGAAATTGCACCTTATGGAATTAGAGGTGTTGGTAGATGAAGCCAGTAAACACTTAAATGAGCTACAGCAAAGAAATCTGACCGTCGCACAAAGGAACACTATATGGGAAGAAATTTGTGGAAAAAGTAAATACTGTTGGTAAAATGATGTGAACAGTGGATGAAGTGAAAAGAAGATATCAAGATATCAGGAGACGAACAAAAGAAAAATTGGCATATAATAAAACGTCTGCAAATAAAACAGGTGGGGGCACAGTGGATGAGATATTTTGCCACAACATTGGTAATGATGCCTTAGGCATCACAAACGCACTGCACATTTGCGTGTGTTTGCGATTTCTGTACACATGCTCAGTGTCTGCGGGGGACACAAGCTGCACATGGGTGCAGTCAATCGCTCCTATAACTCGGGAAAATCCAGCTACTGCAAAAAAGCCTTGTTGGTTTCATTCAATGAGTGCCGAGTGCGTGGAAACCTAATAAACTTGGCCATCCGGCGCGACATGGATTTAGGACTTCAGACAGCACATCTGAAAAATCGGGATTGGGAGATCCCAGCTGTAATAGCTACCGTACGCTGGAATGACCCAAATGCAGAAAAATGTAAACTTGCCAGGAGTTTTGTCATTGCAGGTATTGTGTGACTCCTTCTCATGGCTCCAAATCACTCGGAGTTCCTCCAACAGCTCCAAAATGGGATTGCTGGATAGGCGATATGTTTTAATGATTGTTTCCTCGTTCATTCCAAAAATGTTCACATGAGGTGAAAAATGCGTTCTCTGGGTCTCCTTTCATCGTTTCGATGTCTCCTTCTTGCGACAATAACCGCAGCCATGTGTGCGCAATTACGCATACAAACCGTTTGCACCTCCCTTTGACACGTGTTAAATATAGACACAGTTTCTATGAGCAAACTTGCTTTCTGGTTTGATAATCACTTGGGGTGCAATTAATATTTACATTTTCTCCTCCCAGCTCACGCCAATGCTTTAAACGCCCCATATTGCATATTCATTTAGGCAGACGTACTAACTGGATGCAGACGCGCTATTTTGCACCTTTGAAAGACGCAACCCTTAGTGCGCACTGTTAGTAAATCAGTTTGTAGATTTTTTTGCGTGTGCAATGAGTTTGCACACATTTTTATACACGCAAAACTTTAGTAGATCCGGCCCTCTGTGTTTCCTCATGTCTGTGGTCATGTTTTTGTATGTGTTTGAATGTGTGGCTGGTGTGTCTAAGAGAGAGCTGGCCCACCTCTCTCATCTTTTCAGTCCTTTTAGATTGATTAATTCACTGAACACACCCTGTCCCCGTCAGGCCTTGGGGCTTTTGGCTCCAACTCTATCTGAGTGGTCTGTCTGTTGACCAGACAATTACCAAGCTAGTCAATCACTACCTTGAAGGCGTGTTGCAAGCCTGTTTCCCCTGGCAAGGCTGAGATATCCTACACACACATTAACACACTTACACACAGCCATACACATACATACACTTTCCTGCTACTTCCAGCTTTGTGTCAGTGTCTGTGCATTCTTTTTATCTGAATGGAAGTCCAGAAGCTTCACTAAAGAGAAGTGACTCTGAGTCATTGAGCCCTGCCGACACATCATAAACCACCACTTATGCTTTTGATTGGCTAAGTTGGCTCATTTACAACTATTAAATTTTTATTTGTGGTTAATTATGGTCTTCGGATCGACCTTACTGACAATAAAATAAGTTTCTCACGGGTCCTAAAAATTACCCTTCACATTAACTGAGCTGCACTCTAGATATTTTATGGTTAATGTGAAATACAAGATTTGCTCCCATTCAGAAACAAAAGCATCATGGAGGTCAGCCAATGATGTTGGATGCAGAGGTCTGCCCAGTCTCAAAGGTGTTGGATGGGGTTAAGTGCAGGCCAATCAGGTTATACCACACCAAACTAGGAAAACCATTGATGGACCTGGCTTTGTACCCAGAGCTATTGTAAACAAGAGCCTTCCCAAAAGTGGACACTATTGACTGCTGTAAGTACCATTCTATACTGGAGCACTTACATTTCTCCTAACTGACCCTTCTCAAGTCCCACCCCTTTTCACCCTATGCTCCAATAACAGTTGATCAAACTTAACAAATCTACATTAACTGTTAGCTAGCTATTTAGCTAGCGTTTTACAACATAGCAAAACATTAGCTAACTTCAATCAATCAATCAATCAATCAATCAAACTTTATTTATATAGCACTTTTCATACATATGAAAATGCAATCCAAAGTGCTTCACAAGAAAAAACAGAAAAAAAGACAAAAACATACAACAATAAAAAGTGAAAGCCCGTCCCTCCCATCCCCACATATAGAGAACAACAGGAATATTTAACTTCCAACTCCACAAGAACACTTGCAGACTTATTAACACTATGGATGATGTCTTCTTACAAATTAAGTTGCTAATTTACAAACTCTCTACTTCACTACTTCAAGCTTTCTGTCCCCATCTGAACCTGCCGTATCTTCATTGTCTTCAGAGTCAGAGTCCAATCAGAGCCACTCAGGTGCTGTATTTCCTGCCAGCCAGCCTTCATTGATTACAGAGGCTGTATCCCATGGGACAATGATTGTTTAACAATGACTAAATGAAATTGCAGTGGGCTAAAAGTCCGAGCACTGGGTAACAGGGCTACCCAGCTAGACCTGAAAAACCTCGACCAAAACACAAAAAGTCCAAGATCCACAGCCGTGTTTCCGAGTTTCAATGTACTTCGATGTACTTAGCGTTTTATGAAGGTTTCTTAGCAAAGGAACTTGTTTTCCCATGAGTGTTTCCCAAACTGTCCCTTAGCGGGTGCCCTTAAGGAAAAGCTGCTAAGGTACACTGTAAGTTGGAAGCTGTCTTTCAACATGGTGCACGCATTGATTGAACACTTGTAAAGGCTCATAAATGACATTTTAACATAACAAGTGTTGCCATAATCATTCTACCTCAATCTAATATTAAAGGAAACTATGACTATTAAAGATCATCTGCTTAATCTATTTGAGAGTCAAGACGACATCTTGTGGTAGTTCCAATAAAACTTTAGTCTGTAGCCTACAAAATATAAAATAGAGGATGAATCAGGACAAATGACACAGTCTGAGACTTCTTGAAAGGCCAGGAAAAATGCTATATGTAAATGAGTGAATGATTTTGTTCTTATACAGACAAAGGGTCTAATGCAGATTTGTTGTTGTCACACAAAAGGCACCTATAAGAGCATATCCATGTTTAATTGCTGTGTGTGCGTACAGTATGTGCTCTCTGTCAGCACTGTGCTCCTCTGCTGGCAGTGTTCAGGTCTCAGAGTCAGTCTGGGGTTTAGGCTACAATAGCTTAACCACACACTCAGAAAAGCCATATCCTCAGTTAGCTCCATTACATTTTTTTTTTCACAATTTTTCACAAATTGCATCAGTGTTATGGATAGATCCTGTATTTTATTAGACTATGATGATAAGAATAGATAGGTGACAACATTCTCATGATGTGTTCTGCACAGAAACATTGTTTTCACGATTCATTTTCATGAGGTTAATTTTGAACTAATGATGTAATTTGTGCAAGTAGCCTAGATGTGAACTGTACTGAAACTAACCATTTGAAAAGCATAATGTTGGTCTAATAAAGCTAAAACTGTGACAAGATGAATGAAGTGCATCAATAAGGGACAGCTTACAAGTGGTTTGGGCTGCCCTTCTTCGGGTAAAGCATTCAGAAGGTATACCTTAGCTAAGGACACTCTGGAAAACAGCCCGTAAGCTTAAGAGAGACCTTAAGGTACAGCTTACATGCACATAGTGCTAAGGAGGCTCTGGGAAACATGGTCCAAACATACTTTTTGCCAGGTAACCTTGGAGCATTTAGTTATTTGGGGGTCTAAGGTCTACACTTTAAAGCGATATTCCAGTTCACAAAACAATCCTGGAGTTTCAGCAGAAACAGGGTTACAGCCAAATCCAGTGCAATTGCAGTGAATGGAGACCATGGATAAAATGTAAAAAAAAGAACACAAAACAAACACAAAATGTCTCCATCCTGCTTGTGTGGCAAACATGGCGTCGATGTATCGCGAGACTTCTATATCTCTTAATGGATGCACATGTGAAAATAGCGCGAGATATATGAAGTCTCGCGATACATCGACACCATGTTTACATGCTACCTGGGAGGCTACAGTTGACATTTCAGCTAAAAACATGGTGTAAATGGCGTCTTTTGTGGTTAAATTTTAATGTCGCGGACACTTGGATTACACCACATGAGCAGGATGGAGACATTTTTGTGTTTGTTTTGTGTTCTTTTTTTACTATTTTATCCGTGGTCGCCATTCACTGCCATTTGCTGCAACCCTGTTTTCTGCTGAAACTCCAGGATTGTTTTGTGAACTGAAGGTCTTCACCCATCTTCACATCGGCATAGGGGTGAGTACATATTGAGTGGATTATTCTGGCATGGTGGAATATCGCTTTAATGTCTGCAACGATGTTACCCCTTGTTTGTACACATGTACTGCTTGACTTGACTTGGGCCCAGCTCAGCACGGCATAGAGTTTGCAGTCCCACTTGAAGTGGTGATTATTCTGTGGTGGAATATCATTTTAAGTTATACACAAAACAAAAAACGTGACCACATCACACCAGTTCTGGCCTCTCTGCATTGGCTTCCTGTCCGCTTCAGGATTGATTTTAAGATTTTGATGTTTGTTTTTAAGATACTGAATGGTCTGGCCTCCCAGTACTTAGTTGAACTCATCCATGTTCACACATCAGCTAGAGCACTGAGGTAATCTAATGAGTGGCTTTTAGATGTCCCGATATCAAGGCTCAAAACTAAAGGCGACCGAGCCTTCGCAGTGGCTGCCCCTAAATTGTGGAACAGCTTACCATTGTATATTAGATCTGCCCAGACTCTTGAGATATTTAAGTCGTTGCTGAAGACTCATCTCTTCTCTTTGGCTTTTGACTCATGTTGAGCCGAACATTGCCAATATATAGACTGTTATATTGAATTTTGTGCTTATTGTGCACTTTATTTTGTTTTCTATTGTTACACTTTAATATTCTTTGTGTACTGTGCGCTCTAATATTGTACTTTTCTATTTCTATAGTTGTATTTTAATACTTTAGTGCTTTCTAGATTGTACAGCACTTTGGCAAACCTTGGTTGTTTTAAATGTGCTATATAAATAAATTTGACCTTGACCTTGACCTTGACTACTAGTACTGATTTTGTTTCACTTAATTGATTTAATTGAGTGTCTTTAAATCTTTAATAGTACTTGAAATCATAAAATTAGGGCCCGGACATTCATCTTCATTCATTCACATTCATCTTAAACAAATTAATGCTGTTGAAAAAAAAAATCCTAGGGACTTCAGCTAGTCAGCTGTGCCTGAATTCCTTCTTTGTCTCATTTCCCCTCTCTTAATTTTTTAACACATGCAATTCTTTCTGTCCTTCTCTTTGCTACTGTCTCTCTCTGTCTCCTACTCAGAACAAATGCCAAAAGTGAAACAAATTTCCGTGGCAATTACATTGCAAGGCCACGGAGGGAGAGGCGAGCGAAGCAGAACAACTTGAAATGGCTTTATAGAAAGGACTCCCAGGCCCTTTAATTACACCACTATTGATTGCTGCTGTGTGCAGGTTTCCCTCATGCACTTACTGCTTTTTCTTCTCAACTCTGCATTTAATACCCTGCAGAGAACGCTGCTGAGATGCTTCTGAATTTAGATTCTATGATTATATATCAGCTACATTCATTAAGTGGCATTTATGGTTTAAATGTCTGGATGTGTGGGTGATAAAATAAGCTTTCTTTATTGCAAAATGTGATCCATTTGTGGTGGCAACAGGTTTCAGAGCTGTTGATGCTGTCACCACTGAAATGATCAGAAAATCAGAAATCAGAAAAAATAGATAGATTATTTGTTGTTTTGCTCTTAGCAACTTGATTTTTTCAAGCAAGAGATTCAGTATTTTTTGTGTTATTATGTTATTATTAGCATTACTTAGCTTGATTGGTAGGTCCATGTTGATTTCCTGATCTCATTTTGCAACATTTAAAAATGTCAGTTTCTTTTTTCAGTGGGATTTACATGTAATTATTTCTTGACAAACAGTTTATGCATTCACCCAGTACTACTGTGCAGTATTTCTGGCTAGTTCACCATAGAAAATGTGGGGAAGAGGGAAAGAGCTAGCTTGGTGAGGAAAATAAAAATAAGACTTAGGCCTTGTTTAGATTTTTTTTTTTTTTTTGCTGCATATGCAGATAATATTCAGATTGATTTTACAAGTCTGTACTACTTTGGCCGACAAGGACAAACACGCTGCATATACAAAAACAAGTTGCTTGTACAGAAATGAGCTGCATATTGGAAAACAAATACAAAAGTAAAACGCTGCATATCCAGTCATACAACAGAAGTGCTCCAGGCCTCTAGGGGCAGTGCTGAGCTTCCACCCGAGAGACAGACAACGGATGTATCAAGTATGGTATGGAGCAGACGAGGCAGTGAGTGAGACGAACCGTGTGACCACAGCCTGGCCATCGGGGGGCAGATACAAAAAATCATGGCTCTCATAGAGAGGCGCTTCAAGTAGAAACAGAGCTGCATTTTCTGCTAGAATGCATTAAACTCCAGCCCGTCCAAACCAAATATTTCCCCAAATTTAAACAAAAACACCCTGAATTCGACCACATAAACAACATAAACAAAATATTGATCCTGTTGGGAGAATATATAGAGAGCTACAGTCTAGCAGCAGAATATGTCTTTAACTGCCACACTTTGAGGAACACACACACACACAAACAAACAGACATGATTTATTGTTAATATTATTACTGTAATTATTTTATTGTTGCTGATATCCATCAGTTATGTTCAGTTTCCTGTTCCTGTTTTATCACTTATTGCCTGTGTTTAATTTAAGTATTTTGTATCTTGAATGTGCTTTGGCAATACTGTACTTTATTATGGTCATGACAATAAAGCCTCTTTGAATTTGAGAAGGAGAAAGTTATGGTTGGAGGAAAGTTTGAGTCAGGAGAAGCCACATAAAAAGGTACGTATTCTTTTTTTTATCTATTTCTTTATTTCTTTTTTAACATTTGGCCTTATCTTTTACAGCATTATGAAAGAGCGACTGATTTACATAGCTGACGTTAGCCTGCTAGAGACTTCTACAAGAGTAGTGTATCCGTAGTGGTAACATTAGCTAACGTTACTGTAACTAATGTTAAGTTACTTTCCGGAGACCCCAGTGATTTGATTGCATTTAAAAGATTAAGGCCAAATGTAAAGAAAAAAAGAAATAGGAAAGAAAAAAAAAGAATACGTACTTTTTTATGTGCCTCTCCCGACTCTAACTTTCCTCCAACCATAACTTTCTTCTTCTCACTCACTGCCTTGTCTGCTCCATACCATACGTTGATACATCCACTGTCTGTCTCTCGGGTGGAAGCTCAGCACTGCCCTAGAGGCCTGGAGCACTTCTGTTGTATGACTGGATATGCAGCGTGTTTTCTTTTTGCACTTTTTTTTCTTATTTGCAGTGCGTTTTTGTGTTTACTGCACATTTCTGTGTTTGCAGCGCATTTCTGTATTTGCCTCGTTTTCCTTTTGCATTTGTATTCCTATATATCCTGCATGAGCTCCGACCGGCAGTGTGCAGCCTGTTACAGTCACTCCTGATTCGTTTTTTTCTCTATTTTCCTAACTTTACTATCCTCCTTTTTATGATTGCCTGACTTTTTGTAAGCAACTTTGTTAAGCTGTGCCCTCTCTAAACATGCTGGTAGAGAGAGTTTTGGTCTGTTTTTTCGCCGTGGAAGTACTTTTTTCACTCAGCCGGGCCATTGTTTGTTGACATTGTTGCCTAGCAACTCCATGGCCACATTGTCTACAGGAGGGATCAGCTGATCGCTCTTAAGCTAGCTGGCATTGTGGCCAGATCAACAAGCATACCTGAAGAGCTCTGGATACAGACGCACAGAGGATGCAGGGGAGGAATGAAGCAGCGGAGGAAGAGAACCGGGTCGAGGCTACGGAGGCTTATGGAGAAGAGGAGATATAAGCCGTGTCTCCCTCTCTCATCATGGGCAACTTGAGGTTGCTGGCTAATAAGATGGAAGCGCTAACAGCACTCGCCAGGAGTCAGAGGGAGAGTACCGGGAGTGTAGTCTCATGTGCTTTACTGGAGACATGGCTGCACCAGGACATACCGGACAACAACGTCTCCATCAGCGGCTTTCAGACTGTTTGGGCCGACTGGAATTGCACCAAGAGTGGTAAGCGCAAAGGAGGGGAGCTGGCTGTTCTAGTCAACAACCGTTGGTGTAATCCTGGTCACATTACCATCAAGAAACGTATCTGTTGCCCGGACATTGAACTGTTGGCTGTTGGACTCAGGCCATATTATTTGCCATGGGAGTTTTCACATGTCATTATTGTGACTGTGTACATCCCTCCCTCTGCCAACCCGACGTCAGCGTGTGACGTCATTCACTCCACCATAGCCCGTCTCCAGACTCAACACCCGAGTGCATTCATCGCCATCTCGGGTGACTTCAATCACGTCACCATGGCAACCACACTTTGTTGTTTTTACACTAGTATGTGTACCACTGCTGTATATATTTGTATTGCTATATATAATATGCTGTACATATTTTTAATATTTTATTTTTATTCAAAATAAAATCAATAAAGTATTTCTGATTCTGATTCTGATTCTGATATGCAGCGTGTTTCTGTATTTGCTTCGCCTGTCTGTATATGCCATGCATTTGTCCTTGTCGGCCACCATACTGTCCAGCAAAAAAAAGTAATTCCAATCAGATTTGCAACATGAAACACAAATGCCAAATTCAGAGTGATGGAAAAGCAAACACTTGTATTTCATCCACCTGCAGCCCATCCACTGTTAATCATAATGTTAATTTTATGACCCAGCCCATCAGAGCTCTGTATTAACCTCAGTGCTTGCTTCTTAACAAGTCGGTCAGTCTTTGAGCATCTCTGTTTACTCTCCAACTTGCTGAGTCCGTGATTAGCAATGCACCAGAGGCAGGCACACCAGGCTCTTAAAGGGAATGGAAGGTAACACTGATTGGTTTCATTCATGTTAGACACAGAATGCACATATGATTAATTTAGAGACTAAATACAACCTCTTTGCACCTTGTGCCTACTTTGCACCCAGATTGTGCACTCTTGACTTTTGACTATGTGCTATAGATCGTCTAAAATCGTCCAGCTGAATTCAGTCTGATCACTTGCAACAGTCTGGACAGTGTGGACAGTCTGTTATAAAGATCTGATTTGACCTGCTTTATCTAAGTGCAGCTGTGCATCATGGCAAAAGTCACCATACTCATATTCGCAGAGGCTGATGGGCATATTATCATTTAATACACAGACAGATGAGACTGATTTAAACTTTTTAATCAATCTCCCAAAAAGAAAGCAATTAAATGTATCTCCTAAAATGTTGAACTATTTTTTAACCAAACCTGAACTAAAGTGGTTAAAACACTCCTTTAATTTTTATAAAAATCAGGCAATATCAAACCATCTACTTTTTAGTTTTATTAAGAGGACTTTTTAGAGAAAATTCTTTTTTCAGGGTCAGTTGTGTGATGTTCCTTGGAGCAGACAGAGGTTAAGTATTGTTTTAAGGGCCTTTTTTCAGAGACTGAAAGGCTGTGCGAGGGGACAACCTGTGTCCCTGAGAGAGAGTCTGTCTAACCACTCTGCCAACCTGCTGCTTACAGTCCAAATCATGAAATCTATCAGCACAAAATGGCATGAAAAACACTTGGCAATGTATCACTTTTAGTCACATCAAAATTCATTTGTGCCTGATACATTTGGTGAAGTTAGGGCACATTGATATTCACTGTTCCACTCTTATTATTTTAAGAGCAGTGGGTAGAAAATAATACAATCTCTCAAGGACAGCCCACTGAGAGGGGCTATGGAAATATCTGCTTTCACATTTCATTTAGCTTGTGAAAATCAGACACATACTGTAGTACCTTTGAATATTTTCATAAACTCTCAGAAGTTAACTCAGAGTCACCCCTTACCTGTAGAGGCAGTCCTATCTATAAACCCATTCATCATGAAGTGGAATTACCCTGTGACAAATCTCTCTCGCTGCTCTCTGTGCGTATGTCTGCAGAGTGAATGCACAAACGGGCCACATGTTCCATCCCTGCTCTTTAGCCAAAGTCATTTGTGCCAGTGTCAAAAGTGATAAATGGGTTATGTGGCGCCTATGAGAGAAAGCAGTGAATTTTTATAATGTATTAAACAGCAGCAAGAGCAGGGCGAGTAGACAGGCAGGGAGGGATGCAGGACGGCAGTGGAGCTGGGAAAGTGGGTTGTCATGCTGTAGTGCTGCGCTGTAGGCAGGGGACCTCTGTCACACACAGTTTGAGCCCCTGCTTCACATCTTTACTGGCACCTCGTCTGTATTTCCCTCAGATATCCAGCCATCAGCCCCCCTAGAGCTCACAGCCATCCACAGCAAGGCAGCAGATCTGGCAGACACAATATCCAGTGACTGCTCTGTCAAGTGCATTGCATGGCACTGTATAGTCTGGGTGGGGGTGGGTCGGGGGGGGGGGGGGGCAGTATGCATTTTAGACCTTCACATAAAGGACATAGTTTGTATTTGAGGTCAATTCAGTTGTTCCTCATCATCCTGCCTGGAGAGGATCATGTAATCGCTTCTCTCTCTCTCTGTGTGTGTGTGTGTGTGTGTGTGTGTGTGTGTGTGTGTGTGTGTGTGTGTGTGTGAGAGAGAGGAGAGAGAGAGAGAGAGAGAGAGAGAGAGAGAGAGAGAGAGAGAGTGAGTGTGCATGTGATCAGTTGTCCGTGGCGAATGTCGAATATGGACAGACAGAAAGCCTAATTTTTCTGTGCACATTCATGACTGTATCCTGAAAGAGTCTTGAAAAACCCTTTTTTATAACTTTTATGCCTTTGTGTTTTTATGGCCTGAGACATTTTGTTTTCCAGTCATCCCATACTTGTGAACGCAAAATCTCAAGAACACCTTGATAGAATTTCTTCAACCTTTGACACAAATGACCACCTGAACTCAAGGCTGATTAGATTTTGGTGGTCAAAGGTCAAAGTCATTTACCTCGTGCGGCAGCTGGATTCACAAGATCACAAGATCAAGTGAGAATCCATCTTGCCAGATGATACTGTATATTCTGTATATGTGCTTACTCAAGCACATATACAGAATATGTGCACTCCAAAGTTCCAAATGCAATTTCCTTTAACAGAAAATTGTTGGAAAGTGTTGCTTCAAATGTTACCTTGGAAACTTTTGTCAGGGAAAATGAAAGTCTTTTAAATGATTATCCCAAACAGAAAATTGAGGCACGGTTTCCTGAAGCACACTGATTTTTAAATTACATACTTTTTTCTTGATAATTTTAAAAGAATTGTGCATCTCCGCTATCTCTTCTACTGAGTTGAAGGTAGTCCAGGATGCAGCCAATTGAAAAGATGAAGGTTATGTTTAGGGGAAACAACTGGGCACTGCTCTTGACTGGATGTGGATGTCAACCCAACATACATAACATAACATTATCCAAACCAACCAATCAGTCCATCCTCATTAGTTAAGTCTTTTGTCATGTAAAAATGAAACACTTTTTTTGAAAAAATATGGTCATGTTATGTGAAAAACATGTGTCTTTTTTCTACAGATCCCTTATCTTCATAATCATCTCGTTTTTGGTCGTTCATTACAACTTCTTGCCTGATTATGGTAGTTTTTCATCTCAATAATACTATGTGTGATTGTGTGTGTATGTGTTGCAGTATGTTCTTCTTGGCTGTTGCACAGATTGGATGATGTGTCAATAACCATTTATATGCTGATGACACACAACTCTACATTTGTCTCACCAAATGATCCAAATGCACTGCAGACACTTATTGCCTGCCTCACTGACATTAATGTTTGGATGAGCAAGAACTTTTTAAAGCTAAATGAGGTTAAAACCAAGATTCTTTTGATTGGACCAAACACAGAACAAGAAAAACTGCACTCAATGTTTGGTGGGCTTAATGGACAGATTAAAACCAGCATCACAAACTGATTTTAGATCATGATTTACATTTTAATTCTCATCTATTAAAATTTAATTTTTTAATCTTAGAAATATTGCTAAAGTTAGACCCTTTTAACTCATAAGGATGCTGAAATCCTCGCTCATGCTTTTATTACTAGCCATTTAGATTACTGCAATTTGCTTTTTACTGGCTTATCCCAAAAAGTTAATAAGGAAGCTACAGCTAGTTCAAAATGCTGCAGCCAGAGTTTTAGCCAAAACCAAGAAAACTGATCACATGACTCCACTGCTTGAAACACCAAACCTGTTTCTTATTGAATTGATTTTTGTTACGTTTGGTGCCAAGACAACGAATAACTCTGGAGGTGGTGGACCCAGAAATGCAGACGGGAGCACTGGTGCAAGTTCAAATGATAATTTTAATGCAACAAACAAAGGTAACAAAAAACACCGGCTTACATGAACGAAGGGATCCAAAAGAAAACAGAGCCAGGCAGAAGTCCAAAATCCAAAAAGGGGAAAAACACATCCAACAAACACTGGTGAAACCAAAACCATCCAGAAAGGGAGAAAACCAAAAACACTGGAGAACACACTAGAGAACACACAAGAAACTGAAGCACCAACTCAATGCGACGAACTAACAAAGACAAAGAGAAACACAGGGACTAAATAGACAGGGAAGTAATCAAACACAGGTGGGTGGACAACAACAGGTGAACCAAATCAGTAATCAACAAGGGCGGGAAAAGGACAAAGACAGGAAGTAAAAGCAACAAGGACACACAAGGGAAACCAATACTACAAAATAAAACAGGAAGTAACCAACCAAAAACACAACCATGACAGTACCCCCCCTTCAAGGGACGGATCCCAGACGTCTCAAAACCAAAGTCCAAAACAAAGTCACTCGAGTCCACAAGGAGCTGGGTGGGTGGAGGGGGCCTGGAGGAGGGACAAAACAAAAAGCGTCACTAAGCTCGGGCACACAGCCTGGCAACAACAAAAGGCAGGGTCCATAAGTCTGTAAACCCGTGGACGGGCAGGGGCCAGGTCGAAGCCTCAGGCGGGCGGCCTGGAGGCAGGGCAGAGGTGGAGTCGGAGACCTCAGGCGGGTGGCCTGGAGGCAGGGCAGGGGCGGAGCCGGAGACCTCAGGCGGGCGGCCTGGAGGCAGGGCAGGGGCGGAGCCGGAGACCTCAGGCGGGCGGCCTGGAGGCAGGGCAGAGGTGGAGCCGGAGACCTCAGGCGGGCGGCCTGGAGGCAGGGCAGAGGCGGAGCCGGAGACTTCAGGCGGATGGCCTGAAGTCCACCCAGGGGAGCAGAGCCGATCAGGAGGTCGACAACGAAGGCAAGACCCCTCAGGGCGACGAACAGGAGGCCAGCGGCGAAGGCGAGACCCCTCAGGGGGATGAGCAGGAGGCCGGCGGCGAAGGCGAAGGCGAGACCCCTCAGGGGGATGAGCAGGAGGCCGGCGGCGAAGGCGAAGACGAGACCCCTCAGGAGGACGAGCAGGAGGCCGGCAACGAAGGCGAGACCCCTCAGGGGGCCGAGCAGGAGGCCACAGGCGAAGACGAAGGCGAGACCCCTCAGGGGGCCGAGCAGGAGGCCACAGGCGAAGACGAGACCCCTCAGGGGGTCGAGCAGGAGGCCACAGGCGAAGACGTAGGCGAGACCCCTCGGGGGGCCGAGCAGGAGGCCACAGGCGAAGACAAAACCCGTCGGGAGGACGAGCAGGAAGCCACAGGCGAAGGCGGGACCCGTCAGGAGGACGAGCAGGAGGCCACAGGCGAAGGCGGGACCCGTCAGGAGGACGAGCAGGAGGCCACAGGCGAAGGCGGGACCCGTCGGGAGGACGAGCAGGAGGCCACAGGCGAAGGCGGGACCCGTCGGGAGGACGAGCAGGAGGCCACAGGCGAAGGCGGGACCCGTCGGGAGGACGAGCAGGAGGCCACAGGCGAAGGCGAGACCCGTCGGAGGACGGCGGCGCTGGCGAAGACTAAGGCAGGTCCCCTCTGAAGGTGACCGTGGCCCAGTCAGGACTAGGAGTGGCTGCGGCGATGTAGACGGCCCAGCCAGAACAGGAAGAGGCTGCGGTGGCGATGTAGACGACCCAGCCAGAGCAGGAGCAGGAAGAGTCACTGATGATCCCACCAGAACAGGAGGAGGCTGCAGCCCAGCCAGGACAGGAGGAGGCTGCGGCCCAACCAGGACAGGAGACGGTGGCGATGACCCAGCCAGAACAGGAGACGATGGCGACAGCCCAACTGGAACAGAAGATAGCTGCGGCGACCCCACCGGGGCTGGAGATGATGGCGACGGCCCCACCGGAAGAGAAGATGGTGGCGACGGTCCCACCGGGACAGGAGGTGGTGGCGGTGACCCAGCCGGAACAGGATATGGCTGCGGCGACCCCCCCCGGGGCTTGAGATGATGGCGACGACCCCACCGGAAGAGGAGATGGTGGCGGCGGTCCCACCGGGACAGGAGGTGGTGGCGGTGACCCAGCCGGAACAGGATATGGCTGCGGCGAACCCCCCGGGGCTTGAGATGATGGCGACGACCCCACCGGAAGAGGAGATGGTGGCGGCGGTCCCACCGGGACAGGAGGTGGTGGCGGTGACCCAGCCGGAACAGGATATGGCTGCGGCGACCCCACCGGGGCTTGAGATGATGGCGACGGCCCCACCGGAAGAGGAGATGGTGGCAGCGGTCCCTCTGGGACAGGAGATGACGGCGGTGGTCCCACCGGGACAGGGGATGATGGCGACGGCCCCACCGGAAGAGGAGATGGTGGCGACGGTCCCACCGGGACAGGAGATGATGGTGACGGCCCCACCGGAAGAGGAGGTGGAGGCGGTGACCCAGCCGGAACAGGATATGGCTGCGGCGACCCCCCCGGGGCTTGAGATGATGGCGACGACCCCACCGGAAGAGGAGGTGGTGGCGGCGGCCCCACCGGGACTGGAGATGATGGCGACGGCCCCACCGGAAGAGGAGGTGGTGGCGGCGGTCCCACCGGGACTGGAGATGATGGCGACGGCCCCACCAGAAGAGGAGATGGTGGCGGCGGTTCCACCGGGACTGGAGATGGTGGCAGTGACCCAGCCGGAAGGAGAGATGGCTGCGGTGACCCCACCGGGACGTGTGATGATGGCGACGGCCCCACCGGAAAAGAAGATGATGGCGGCGGTCCCACCGGGACTGGAGATGATGGCGACGGCCCCACCGGAAGACGAGGGGGTGGCGGCGGTCCCACCGGGACTGGAGATAATGGCGACGGCCCCCCCAGAAGAGGAGGTGGTGGCGGCGGTCCCACCGGGACTGGAGATGATGGCGACGGCCCCACCGGAAGAGAAGATGGTGGCGGCGGTCCCACCGGGACTGGAGATGATGGCGACGGCCCCACCGGAAGAGAAGATGGTGGCAGCGGTCCCACCGGGACTGGAGATGATGGCGACGGCTCCACCAGAAGAGGAGATGATGGCGGCCGTCCCACCAGGACAGGAGATGCGGAGGCTGGGTTCTTGAGCAGCAGAGCCTCCGAGGCGCTGGGCAGCAGAACCTCCGTGGCGCTGGGCAGCTGAGGTTCGGGGGCGCTGGGCAGCTGGGGCTCGGGGGCGCTGGGCAGCTGGGGTTCGGGGGCGCTGGGCAGCTGGGGTTCGGGGGCGCTGGGCAGCTGGGGTTCGGGGGCGCTGGGCAGCAGAACCTCCGTGGCGCTGGGCAGCAGAACCTCCGTGGCGCTGGGCAGCTGAGGTTCGGGGGCGCTGGGCAGCTGAGGTTCGGGGGCGCTGGGCAGCAGAACCTCCGTGGCGCTGGGCAGCTGAGGTTCGGAGGCGCTGGGCAGCTGGGGTTCGGGGGCGCTGGGCAGCTGGGGTTCGGGGGCGCTGGGCAGCTGGGGTTCGGGGGGCGCTGGGCAGCTGAGAGGCACGACGTCGGCGAGAGCCATGCTTGCGTCTGGGGGGCTTCCCAGATACTGAGTTCGGGCAGGTTCAGGCAGAGAACTGGCTGACAGAGGAGCTAGCTTAGCAGGTGGCTGATGGCTAACAGAGTCCATGCTGTGCTTAAAATCTGTACTGATCCCAGAGTCCAATTCAGCCTGCAAGTCCTGCTTCATTGTAATGATTAAGTCCAGGCTCTGAGTCACTTCAGAAAAACATAAAATTCGGGGCCTCGAGAAAAACGTCTTCTCCATCAGGGAGCAAACGGAAAGCCTCCACTGAACATTTTTGCTGACCAAAAACATTGAGTTCAAGTGCTCAATTTCTGAGCAGGCCTCTATCAGCTCCTCGCAAGCCAGTGCAAAGTCTGCTGGGTCCATAATGTTTGGTTAGTTCGTACTGTTACGTTTGGTGCCAAGACAACGAATAACTCTGGAGGTGGTGGACCCAGAAATGCAGACGGGAGCACTGGTGCAAGTTCAAATGATAATTTTAATGCAACAAACAAAGGTAACAAAAAACACCGGCTTACATGAACGAAGGGATCCAAAAGAAAACAGAGCCAGGCAGAAGTCCAAAATCCAAAAAGGGGAAAAACACATCCAACAAACACTGGTGAAACCAAAACCATCCAGAAAGGGAGAAAACCAAAAACACTGGAGAACACACTAGAGAACACACAAGAAACTGAAGCACCAACTCAATGCGACGAACTAACAAAGACAAAGAGAAACACAGGGACTAAATAGACAGGGAAGTAATCAAACACAGGTGGGTGGACAACAACAGGTGAACCAAATCAGTAATCAACAAGGGCGGGAAAAGGACAAAGACAGGAAGTAAAAGCAACAAGGACACACAAGGGAAACCAATACTACAAAATAAAACAGGAAGTAACCAACCAAAAACACAACCATGACAGATTTTAATGTTATTTTACTTGTTTATAAAGCTTTGAATGACCTCGCTCCTTTATACATCAGAGATCTTCTTTCATTTAATGTTCCAGTCAGATCACTGAGGTCTTCCACTGCTTTTCTTTTAAATGTTACTTGTGTGTCCCATAAATGTACTGGTGAGAGTGCCTTCTGTTTTTGTGCCCCTAAACTGTGGAACTCACTGCCTTTGGATATTAGATCAGCAAGTTCTCTCAGTATTTTTAAGAGGAAAGTAAAGACCTACCTTTTTAGTCTGGCTTTTAATTATTAGCTGGGAGTAATGTTACAGCCTTAGTTGTTTAAGCCTCAGTCATTCTTTTTACTTAATTTTTCTTACTTTGATTTGATTGTTTTATTGTTCTGTTGTCATTTCATTCCTGTATTTTTTTATTTTTTTATTTGTATTTTTATTTTTATTATTCTTTGCTTGTTTGTATTTGTTTCCTGTCTGTTGTTTTAATTTTGTTATGTGAAGCACTTTGGGCTGCTTGTGTGTATAAAGGTGCTGTATAAATAAAGCTGAGTTGAGCTGAGTTGATGTATGTGTGGATTACTAACTGAAGATACCCATCTGGAATTAAACTGAAACAAAGCATAGTAGCACACACAGTACTTAACAGTAGAGAGGTTTTCTCTTAGAAATCTGGTTTTGCCTGCGTGTGTGTATGCGTGTGTGTGTGTGTGATTGGAGCTCTTGTTCAACTCTCTTCCTCTTGACATAATCCAATTATCCTGAGAGTGAGACAGAGGGAATTAGACAACAACACATAATGTGTGTGAGACTGTGTGTCTGTGTTTGTATTGTATCCATCAGTGTAACGACAGTTGACACATCCCCAGTTTGGAGAAGCAGCAGGAGCACCAGTGTAGGAAGCTAAACAATGTACTGCTATGGACAGGGTCAGCAGCAAAACGTATTTTAGACACCTAAAAAACGTATGTTATATTTAGAATATTTTCATCACTTTGCTGTCAGACAGCCCTTTCCATCAGGAGACTGCCATTATATTAGGCAAATCTCGCTGTCTCCAAAGCAACCAGACTCCTCTGGCAAAAACTTCATTGAAACAGCTGATATACCGCTGCCTCCAGTCACACAATAACTGTGGAGTCTGGTTGCTTCGTAAGGACTAATATAATGACAGGTTTCCCATCAGAAAAGTCTGTCTGACAGGAAGGTAAAGTGTTGAAAATATTCTAAATATAGTATACACTTAAATTGATGTGGATTTTTTTTTTTTTTTTTTTTTTTTGGTGAATAATATCTGTTTTGCTGCTGACTCTGTCCACAGCAGTACATTGCTTAGCTTCCTACATGGATACTCTACTGCTTCTCCAAGCTGCAGAGGTGGCAAAGGTGCACAAATTCTTTACTCAATTAGAAGTACAGATACTTGTGTAAACAAGACTCAAGGTACTGATTCAACTTATTTACTCAAGTAAAAGTGAAAAAGTACAGGTTCTGAAATGTAGTTAAAGTGCTTCATTTTTTGTCTTCTCAGGTCTTTTTCAGTGCTTTTGTCATGTTAAGTCTTTTACATCTTTTTTTGTTTTGTTACATCTTTTACTTCTTGTTACATCTTATTTTTTGTCTTGTTACATCTTTTGTGTCTTGTAAAGTCTGTTACATTTTGTTACTTTTTTATATCTTGTTACCTGTTTAAAATCGATTTTCATCTTCTATCTTTTTATCCTGTTAAGTCTGCTGTATGCACTGATGGATACACCAAGGAATCATCTTTTCTGTGTTTATTTCCCATCCATTTAGGTAGAAACCAAAATGTAAGGAGTATCAAGTACAGGTATTTGTGTTTAAATGTAGGAAGTGAAAGGTTGTCAGAAAAATAAATACTCAAAGTGCAGATACCAGAAAATTCTACTGAATTACAGTAACAAAGTATTTGTACTTAGTTACTTCCCTCCTCTGTCAAACTGGGGACATTTCAACTGCCATCTACTGTAACACTCACTATAGACGAGTACCTCATACAACCCCTTTCAAATAATCCAACTGATCCCTTTCACATACAGCAAAATTCTATTATGCTGGACACCAGTATTACTGTAAATGAATTTTGCTATGGGCTATTTGTTCTTTTCTCTGTCTTTCATGCATGTTGATATGCAATGCTGTTTACTAAAAAGCACATTTGTATTGAACTAATTTGCAGTTTAAAAAAATATATTATATCTGGTGGGAAACATATTTGTGTTTTAATTAATTCTGTTTTATTTCAACAGCATAACAAGGAAACATTTATACTGAACCTGTCTGCAAAATGTTCTCTGTCAACAAATTTCATTTATTTCCAGTCCACACCTACATCTTACTTATGTCTTACTTATGTGCAGTAAAAGAATGACAGATTTCCTAGATTGCAAAAAACCCTGTGAATGTAATTGATCCTTCGCTAAGCGCCGCCCTCCTTAGTTGCTGTTGCTAAGCCTGCTCAGGTTCCCATTCTTGCACTGCATTTATGCAGTTTACAGTGATAACAGTGGCAGATTTGACATCAAAACTGGGAGTAATTGTTGAAACATGAGGTCTGTGATTCTTACAAAAAACAAAAGCAGCTTCTCATTTCTTGCTGACGATGTGGATTTTGTCACTAAAATAATGACTCACAAGCAGATTTCATAAGTGTAGGTGGCTGATGTGAGCTAATGCTAACTCGACTTGAGTCAGCTGAGAAGTCTTCGGCTGACATTTTAATGTTTCCATCTGAAATGTTTTAAAACAAGAATCCTGTGAAAGTGTTTATGTAAAGTTAACTAGCAGCTGTGTATGATATAACATTAATGCCAAATGAGGCTAAAGCTAGCTGACATCTCAGCAAACATTGGCTGGATGGTGAAATACAGCAGGTATATCTACATAGATGACAGAAATACACTCATTAATGCGGGAAAAGGAAGCACAGACACTCAATTAGTGCAGCGGACCTTGAGACAGGTCACTCAGCCAGACCGTGATCATGGAAGAGAACCAGAATAGGAGCTAAGCTGTCCTGGCTTAGACCTGAGACAGTGAGCCAGAGTGAGATGCATCCTTGTCAACCCACTTTGATTCTGCAGCAGCCCACATCCTCCTCCTAAAACAGAACAAAAGCAGATGCAGTGGTATCTAACAAGCTTGGCTGGAAGTAAAGTTACTGCAGCTAGTAAGCTAGTGTTAGTTAGCCAGACATGCTAATGTTCACAGTTTATGTCAGAGCAGATGAAGACAGAGTTTAATCCATTCACCACACGTGGGCTTGTGTTGCACATAATTGAGCGATGACAAAAAAGACACTGCCATCCAGACTTATGAAAGGCCAAGTGTCACTCTTCCCAGAGCCTCCTGCACACCCTCAACATGGAGAGGAAGAGAAAACTTGACAGCCCTAGTTACAGTTGCTAAGCTATGATTGGACAGTTGCTGTTTGGAGGCAGGACTCAACGAAGGGTTAATTGTTAAAGATTAAAAGTTTATACTGGCCCCTGCAGTCCATGAAGATATGGCAGTCCATCCAAACACTAGGAGGTTGGCCTGTTACAAGGTTTAATAGCCAAGAGTTTGATCTTTTCAAATGTATTTAGCGAGGGGTCAATTCAGACAGCAATAATGTTTCTAACAAAAAGGATTTGGCAGTATATTAGCAATAAACCTATTCAGCAGGGGATAGGGTTGAGATATAAACACCACTTTTTGGTTGCTAGAGTGGATGAAGTAGTTAGTGTCACAAAAAACTAACCTGCTGATTGGCTCATAGACTCTGCATTTTAACTTGAACAGCCATACACTGTGGAAAATTTCACTTAGCAAAGCTTTCCTCTGATTTCCATTTGTTTTTCTCCCAGTCTGCTTTTCTTAAGTTAATACAGCAGACAGAGCTTGTAAGCCATGCTGTTTCTCATTTCTGCCCTCTCTCTGGGTGATTACTAACAAAATAAGAGTTCAGTATCCTCCCATATCATCACACTGGGGACAAATTCTGGTTCAGTAGTGCTCAGCAACTCGCATAATGACATCAAATTGGCCAAGGCTGGTCAAGATTAGGATCATGTTTGAAATCACTTACAGGGAATTTGAAAAACGTTTTTCTTCCCCACGGTAGCTCATTTAAAAGTCTGTCTTTTCTTTCCTCTAGAGCGGAAGAAGATCACTCTGACGGTTGGAAACCAGCTGTCTTACAAGAAAATCTACAATGTTGTGGGATACCTGAAAGGAAGGAGGAACCCAGGTTTGAACAAACATTCTTCAGTTTTGTCTTTAAACAAAAACTGTATTTAAGTATTTGGAAGAGTGGTGACAGTCAGACACTTTAAACCATCTTCATGATCTTGATTTAGTCTTGTGAAAATGTTGATTACAGTTTATATTTTAGTCATTTAGTCATTTTTAGTTTTATTCTAGTTTTAGTCAATAAAATAGATTTGTATTTTATTGTTTACTACAGCACTGTATAGGTTTAGCTTCATACAAACAGTGAAAACTGTGATGTTACTTCAGTGAACATGTCTGAAGATTAAAATGGTTGCCAACCAACATTACAACGTGATCTCAAGGGATAGTGTACAAATAGTGCATCATGTCTATGTATTTTAAGCTTTTTGGGTCAGTTGTTTGTGAGTCAGTTAGCAGTGATTACAGGGGACTGTGGCTTTATTCCATCACCAAGCCATATTTCAGATCCGCCAAAAAAATCCTGAACTTGCTTGTTGCTGGAAGAAAACAGAGGACAACGAGTGGGACAGCCATTTTCTTGAGGCTGCATCCGCCTCCCTCAATACTGAACCAATTTTAAAACAAGTTGTACCTATCAATCATACACACACATACACATGGGGAAATAGGGCCCAGGTTGAAAAATACCAAAGTTATCCTTTAAGTCCAAGTTTAAATTTCCTTATTCAACAAATGGCTCTTCCAGACAAATCAGCATCAAATGAGGTGCCAATTGCTGCCACAAAATATCCATGAATACATTTTAATTGGTTATTTTCTTAACATCATGATGATGTCATGAATCATCAACATGATTCATCATTAACATTTGTACTCCAAATGTGTGCTACTGCAGTGCTTTGTTTTTTCTTTGTATGTCATGTTTTCATTGACCTGTTTGTGATCAGATCACCTGATTGGCTACTAAAATGCAGATGAAAGGTTTGGATATTAATTCAAATTGTACTTGGTACTCAACTATGATTTTAAAAGTAACTAAGTAGATTACATCTTGCGCATTACAGCTACTTAAGTAGAGTACAAACTTGAAAATCTACTCATGAAGTACAAGTACCCCAAAAAAACGACTTAATTACAGTAATTTGACTATGTGTAATTAGTTACTTCCACCTGTGGTCTTTACATATTTCACCGTACCTCAACAACTCATACTGATCTGGATGGCACATGTTGTCAGCTGACACCAGTCGCACCAGGCTTTTCAAGTGACTTCAATGTAAACCTATCTGCTGCTATACAAGATACACCAGGTTTTCGACGTAGTATAAAGTGGGAGAAAGTCCACACATGGACAAAGTGAAGTGGATGGACAGCTCAAAAAAAACACAGGACTGTCACCTGTCAGGCCGGGTTTCGTGTCCCATGTGAAACAAACAGGTTAAAAAATGTGCTTAATGTTACATGACCCAACCATGTAGCTGTTGTGCCTCAACCTTTCCAAGTATTGTGACAGTGGAGTGGACAGCCCGACATTACCAATGTCAAATGTGTTTACTGCTTCAAATATGTGGTGGTACAGTGTAATTGCACAATATTGTTCAAGATTTTATCTGTATTAATCATTCTGTCCACAGCTGCAGTAAACAAGCTGATGTGATGCAGTTTGAAACTTGAATGCAAGTTGCCTCCAAAAATAATATCAGTAGTCTTAGTTCTGTAAGAGCCTGTCATCCTCATCACTTTCTACATCTGTCTCTCGGTACAGGCACAAATTACAGGAACTAGATGTACTAGTCCAGTGTTCCACAGATACCCTCAGTCTGAGGTGGCTTTTAAAAAGAGGAGGTGACCAGAATGACTCAGCTTACATGATCACACCTCTGATCTATTGGCTGGTTAGATAAGAGGAGCAGCTTGCGGTGGTGACAAAGGACTGTAGACAAACCAACTGCAGTGGACAATATCATGTTTCCATGTGGAACTTTTACCAAAGAAATACTCAGTTACAATTGACTATTGTTAATAAGTTTGCTATATGGGAAAAATCCAAAAAATACAGCAAAGAATTATATGCAAGATCCCTTTACAGATAATACACAGGTCTATAAATAATAACTACGATACATTAGTTATTAAATGGACTATGCATATTTTAGGGCACTGATACATTATAAAATAAGGCACAACACAACCCACAAAACAGGCTCTGAGTTCACATTAGCATGTTAATGAGTTCAGACCAGACTTCCCAGTTTAGCTAATAGGTGTGTGTGTGTTTGTGTCTTCAAGCTGAATTTTATTCACTTGTGTGTGATTGTTAAGTATTTGCACAGTAATGCACAGTATTTGTGTGTGGTGGCTAAGGAGTTGCTAACTTCTACATTACGTCATTGCATGATCTGTTCTGACTGGAGCTGAATTATTAGGCAATTTATTGATTAATAACAATTTTGATGAGGGATTATACATCAGCTTTCTTTTCTAGCTTCTCCGAGGTGGATGTTTTCTAGTTTTCTTAGTCTCCTATTATCATCAGTGGAATCTCTTTGGGTTTAGGTTGAACAAAGAAAGCTCTTTATTTATTTCTGTTTAACATGTCTTTTATTGTTGAATTAATCAATTAAGATAATAAGCAACATATCAAAATGAAACTTGAAGATTTTCTTATGCTTATGTGTCTAATTGACTAACACCTTGATTCCACTGGCCGCATCGTGTCTAAGACAGAGCTTGAGATCTGTGCCCCAATTCGATGGGATCTGACAGGTTTGGGTTGGGTTGGACTGTATTTGTCACATATTTCATGAGTTTATTATTATTATTTTTAGCAGTATTATTATTACTATTATCAGTACTAGTAGTAGTATATATTTTTTCTTTCCAGTTTTGTCATTGCCAATTCATATTCCCGCCATGTATTGTCCCTGTCACTCGCCAACTCCTGCTGAGAAACGTTGAGAAAATGTTGGCCTGTGATTGGGTTCAGGCTGAAATATGCTAATGAGGGACAGGTTCGGGTTGAGTTCAGACAGAATTTTGTAAAGCTTGTCAACTTTTCAGGCCCGATTAAAGTTCTACTATTACGCAGTTTTAATTTGTCAGCATTTCAGAAGCAAAGCATTCTGCTCACCTGATTATGCTGAATTTTCCTTGGTTTTTGTGCTTCTACCATGGGTAAGTAGGCTGTGTAGTTAAATCATTTGTTTTCTGTCTGTTTTTATGAGTGAAAGTCTTTTATTTTGGAAATTGACCAGATTTTCTATGCCATTCCTGTGCCTGACTTCTTGTCCCATCTGCTCTGAGCAGATTGATGCAGTATCATCAAAAATAGACTTGGCATGTATTCTCCATGGAGCAGAGTGGAGAGCTGCTTCTGGGACGTGCTGAGGCGCCTCTAGAGTGGCGCAGCCTGACAACAAGTTTTGAAATTGGTCCAGTTGAGCACTCTGACTCTGTTTGACCTGAGTGGAACAGAACCTTAATTAGTATCATTGATGAAACCTCTTTTTCCCCTATAAAACACAAGTGTAACAAGTAAAAGAAAATATTCGTCTCTAGATGCCATTTCTCCACACTCCTCCTTTCTTTGTCAGATCTCCCTCCTGCTCCTCTCCCAGTATTTTCACTTCTAATGCAGTGGGTCAGGGTAAGAGTTTATTTCAAGCAAACCAGAGTTGATGGTAGTTGGAACAGTGGGAAGACGAACCAAGATGTTCCTGGGGAGTTTTATTTGTTTTTTTATCGAGTTTGAATGTTTTATGATGATAAAATTCATGTAAATAGAGTGTGGTGGGTTTGGTAAGAGTGATAAATCAGCAGTTTCTGGTGAAACAAAAAGGATCTAATGCTTTTATAAAAAGATCTTTCTCTGCAGGATTGTTTCTGTAATGTTGTCAAAGTAGGACATTAGTGGACACATCTTCACAGGGTGAACATGCCCCCAAAGATTAGGCTGTAATGCAGCCTATTGCGCGGCTGATGGCTGCTACAAAAATAATTCCAGCTTGTAGCTCTAGTGGTGACAAACTTTTTCCTGTGAGGTCTAATTTTTTCTGTCCACTAAGCAGCAAAGAACTCCACAACAACCTGACAAACACCAACTCTTTGCATATTATTAAATTATTAAGTTGGTATGGTGACAGTATTCACAAACAAATGCATTTTATATAACCAGAAAACACAAAACAACACAAGTTTTCATTTGATGTCATCTTATCTGATGAAGTATTGGACTTTTACTAGCCATTTAGTTCTTGTTTTGGTCTCCACCAACTCTTGAGGGAAATATCTGGCTCTGTAGCTAGTAAATGCTCCACTATGTCCACCAGCTAGAGTCTGACTTTGTCAGGTGGTGGACAGGTAGTGTCCACAGTGGATTTATCACAGTTGGTGGGAGCGAAATGGTTGGTGGAAGCGAAAGAGGCTAAAAAGCTCTAAGGTGATCATTTCCTTCAGGTTCATTTCTATGAGTGACTTTTTTGAAATTGCATGTAGTCATTTCATCCATGAAATGCTAACTTCCTGTCATGGTTTCTCTGTATCTTCCTGCCCCTGCCTTATTTAGTTTATTTCAAGCCAGAGCTTTATTTTAGCCCATAAGATATACTGAGTGATGTAAAACATAAAAAAGAAAAGGTTATAAGGTTTTGGAAGTAGCATACTGGGATGTGTTTTAAATGAATCAGTTCTTTTCCTTTTCTTTCTTTGTCAGTCTCCTCCCCTGTCCCAGTCCTGTGTCAGCTCAGGTCATTTCCAACCACATTATGTCCTTTTAATGTTTAAAGGCAGCCCAGCCCCTTCTGCTTGCCTGTTTTTGCCCTTATCCTTTTTTAATTGTCATTCTGCAGAGGAGACCCTTTATCTTGTCCTTGCCTCGCCTCCACAGTCATCCTCCTCTCCCGCCCTCCCCTAAACTCGTAGCAATGCATTGCTACTGTACCTGTCCTGCCCAGTCACTGGTGGAAAATTACCTTGCTGATTTACAGTGTGATATTAGGCAGCCATAATGGGCCACTAAAGCAGATAATATGGGCCACAAATCTCTGGAAGGAGCGACACTTTAACTGGTTGTTGCCGTTTGATCATATGTCTGTTCCGCACTCATTTATCTCGACCCAAACAGAATGAATATTCATGCACATTTGCAAAGGTTTTGAGTCATACACACTCTCAACAACAAAGAGAGCTATTTTGCACAAGTCTGTATTGCTATCATGTACCTGCACCTGTTCCATTGGTGGGTGTAGTGGCTTCCTTTCTCAATTTTTAGCAAATTTGTGACTATTAGACATGAGTTTTTAAATTCCATGCAGCGACTGATCAAAAAATAGCTTCACCTATCTTTACTTGACATGAAAACCTCTTTGGCAATGCAATACTGTTTCACCACACCATCTTACTAATGGCCTGAATCTACTCCCACACGGACGTTTACATGGACAACATGGCAGAAGCGACGGACTGTTTGTACTACTTTCTGCACAGACTATTCCACAGCTTGTTTTAGTTTAGTGGCCTCACATAGAAGTTGCAGACAAGTCCGCGTGGTCACAAAAGTAGTAGACCCATGGACCCCAGTGGAACCTTGCATACTCACAGACACGGAAAGTAAAATTTCAGCTCACTTCAGCACATTTACTAACTTTAGCAAATGTGGTGGAAATTTTCTGCTGCTGCTTCTGCTGGTGAAGAATGAAATAGAGACTTCTGCCGGCTGAGCGGTCAAGATGAAGAAAGACCCCGAGCATGGGGAAACCTAAACATTTTATACCATATAGAAGCCCACCCCTGGGGTGTGTTTTACATCCTTTGTCTGCTGCAGGGTCGGTCCCTTACCCAAAGGTTGTCTCTTGCAGGTATTGGTACCGACCCCCTGAGGTGTGAAGTTAAGATAGACAGTTTAAAATACAAAAGGATTTGGATATTGATGAAGAAGCAGAAGGGAAGTTGGGCGTCTCAAGTGGTTGAAGTGCAAAGGAATTGAATTAACAATTACAATTACAGAGTCTGACATTTTGGTGAGAAGGTGGGAGATTGGGTATCTCAAGGAAGTCAAAATTACAATTACACAAACCAGAGGGATGTTTCCCAATTTGAAAAATCTCAAACTGCATCCACCAGTTTTTGTAACTTCTAGAAAGCATTTATGCGACAAGCACTCCCACACCCAAGTTCAAAAGTATGCAGGACTTGTAATTTTTCACACTATGTC
Source organism: Lutjanus argentimaculatus (assembly GCA_034769285.1). Classification (NCBI taxonomy): domain Eukaryota; kingdom Metazoa; phylum Chordata; class Actinopteri; order Lutjaniformes; family Lutjanidae; genus Lutjanus; species Lutjanus argentimaculatus. The sequence continues at coordinate 1,382,962 of JAWZSL010000033.1, read as the reverse complement.
TGTCTCTTTTCATGTGTACAATCAGTCATCATAAATGCCTTTGTAAAGAGACTGTTCAAAAATATGTCCTGAGAGCCCCACTTGTATGGCATCTCGCTTCTGTCTGACTGGCTGACCAATACTGGATTTTTGGGGCTGATGTCAGTATTTAGGAGAAACAGCCAACAATGCTATACACATGACATACATAAACTAAATTAGATGAGTGAACTTAGTACAGTGCCAGATTGTTCTGCCAGCAATAAAGTGACCCCCGCATATGTTGTCTCTCGCTGAAACAAGATTTCAAGCTAAAACAGTTGTTGATCACTTGTTGCCCCTAGTGGCAGGTTAAGAAGAGTGAGAAAACTGAGCAAAAATAGAATCACTGTCTCACAGCTGTTTGTCTCCATCAACCTGTCAAGTTACAGTTTACATCCATGTCTGGCCACACTCACATAATGTCTGTAGTGAAGACTTTGAAGGAATTTAATATGGAACTGTAATTTTGAAGGATTGTATTTAAGTGTATTTTTTTGGCAAAAGGTAAGTTCTCACTATACATGAGTGATTTTAGTGACTAATTTCCAGTGAGAAACATGCTGGGCCCTATCTTACGCCGGTCTAAGGTGCAAGGCACAATGGATTTAATTTATTCAAGGTGTGTCCAAATCCTCCTTTGCCGTCTCCCTCCAGGGGTGCGAGTGATATTTTGCCCTGCCCTGCCCCCTGCGCCACCGGCACAAAGCAGCATACACCTGTCAGGTGTGCCCAAGTGCCCTCATTAATTCACCAGCGAGTTTAGGCTGAACATGCAATAAACCAATCAGAAAGTCAGCTCTCATCACGTGTAAGAGGTAGGCGTGCCAGCAGTGCAAGCAGTGGCAGCATGATGGCGGATTTACAAGGAGGAAACAAAGAGAAAAGATTTTCAAACCAAGCAGACAGATCTCCTGGTTTGAGAAGTGAAAGCGTGAGAGCGCACAAATATGGAGACACGTCTCCAAAGCAGCTTCATGTGTAAATAGTTTATTTTACATGAACACCTGAAAAAATCAATACAATAAATGAACCGCAAATGTCATATAGATATGTAACTGGTTAGTTTTACACTGAAGCACCTTGAAATTGTGTTGTATTTTATAATTTATTATTACCTCCACCTAATCCTCATCTCCTCCTCCAGTCGTCCTCCTCTGTCCCGCTACAAACAATCAGAAAAAGTTTCTGAAGTTTGAAGTCCGCAAAATTACACACGGATATATCCAACCAGCTCCAATAAAAACACACATTCCTTTTGCTCTCTGGGTCAGGCCGGACTCATGTGGTCATGTCTTGTACATTTTGTATGTTATAGATCATAATTGTTTAATCTTTGTTTTTCTGGATCACAACAAACAGGCAGACACAAACAGCTGTCATGCTGACTCATCTGATAAAGACGATCTGACAGCTGTGATCCCATGCGCACTTTACAGGTCTGTTTAGATTTATTAGGCTTTATAATCATAAAATAATTTATTTTTTCCTCATTAGTGAGTTTATCTTTAAAGACACACACGTGCGCACGGCTATTTAACATTAATGAAAGGTGTTATGTGATTGTGGAGACGTGTGTGCGCCTCAGCCAAACATGAGACACGCGCGCACGCTGTTAACTTTAATATTTACACTTTATTGCTGATGGATAATATGTTCAAAGGACACTTTAACAATCGACATTCTAGCCAGAGTGAGATGCATCATCATTGACCCACTTTGAATCTGCATCAGCCCACATCGCCTCCTCAACCCCCACAGAACAAATGCAGATGCAGTGGGATCTAAAAAGTTTGGCTGAAGGTAAAGTGACTGCAGCTAATAAGCTAGCGTTAGTTAACCAGGCACTTGCAGCTTATGTTCGAGCTTGTGTTTCACGTTTCTGAGAGGTCACAAAAAAGACACCACCGTCCAGACTCATGAAGCATTGTGTATCACTTTTTTCATAGCCTCCTGCACACCACTTCACCCTGTAGAGAAATGGAAAGCTTGGCAGTTCTAGTTACGGTTGCTAAGCTATGATTGGACAGTTGCTGTTTGGAGGTGGGGCTTAGTGAAGGGGCAATTGCAGTATTTCCATACTGCGATTTCTTGTTAATCACTGGCCATCATATACACCAATATGATAAACCTGCAATATTAGCTGCTCTGTCAGCCAGGCCAAGTTCTAGTTCAGACTGCTTATATGATATAGTTTGTTTTAAGTATTCAGAACCCGTCATTTCCATGTCCTGACTTTGACAGAACGTCCTGATTACCAGAGCACCACTGCTTATGTATAATACAGCCTTACTTGTTGGTTCATAGCAGCACATACCTCTATGGTCCTCTTCAAGGTCTGATAATTAAATTTACATGATTCTGAGATTAGCTTGTCAGGCTCCAGGGTAACTGCAGAAGCAAAAGAGGAAGGTGTAACAGGCAGAAGAGACATTACATTTGTGATACCGACTATTTATAGTTGCTCAAATGTGGCCAGCTGAACAATTCCTACTGAGCCCTTAACAGGGAGTCAATAAAGTGCATACATATCAATTTTGACATAAATCCCTGGATTATAAAGAACGAAGAGATGTAAAACATTAACTTCAATCAACTTGCCAGCACCAGTTAGCTTCACAGATTCCCCAAGTCAATGTTAATTTAAAGAGTTTATTTTTAAAGAGAAAAACGAATGAGCACCTGACTTACATAGGATCAAAGCAGGGGAGGCACAGAGAGATGTGAACGGTCACAGATGGAATCTGTGTTAAAATACATTAGTGAGTTTAACTTCAGAGAAATGCAGTCAGTGAAGCAGCTTAAACTTACATGAGGCCATGCCTCTTACAAGTGAAGATGTATGTACTCCCCCCGTAGACTCTGCATACTGCTCTTGTGTTATACCCAACCTCTTATCCATTTCTCATGCAGATTTTAAAGCACACTGTGAAGGAAGGTCATTTTAGATTTAACACAACCGCAAACATGAAGAAATCTAAAACATTTGTGAGTGTAACTGCTTAAATGTGGTGAAAAATCCATGACTTAATACTTTCAATACCACTGCACAGATGCAGAGCTGATGGCTCATTGCAGAAGGGGCAAAGAGCTGTGTTGGGCTCTTAGAGCAGTCATTCCCAAAGACTGGGTCGTGACCCACAGGTGGGTCACCAGAGATTTTATTTGGGTCGCCAAAAATAAAAGACTGTAGAAAAAATTAAGCAAACTTAAGATTTATATCTGCAGCACACTTTTTGCAAAGCAGTTAAAAGGTGTATATTGTTTTACTGATGAGAGGAAAACATAAGAGCCTAATTCTGCCTAACTGTATGTTTTCTCTCATTTATTTAGGATGCTTAAATGTCCTATATTGTTTTCCTGATGAGAGGATGATGATGAGAGGTGACCTCTTAACTCATACTATATGCATTTATTTCTCATTTATAAAATATTTAACATGTGTATATGTTTTCAGTAACACAGTCAAGATAATATAAGTTGATGCTTAAATGTCAGTAAAAAGGGAAAAAAGTTTGGGAAACACTGCCTTAGATAACCTATAGGCTGAATGTAGACACAAAACAGATCCAAGGGTAAACTTTTATTGTTTTTACACCAAAATTAGCATGTAGTTATATGCAGGTTTTTTACTCCTTTTCAGTTGCCAGAAGAGTTTTCCTTTCAGATTTTTTTCTGACATGGCACTGGAAGCCCTCTTATCTGTGCAGCAGGAGAGCAAGAAAGAGAAAGGGAGAAAGAGAGAGAAAGGCGTTTTTAAATTCTCTGTTTGTTCAGCTCTCCTTTGTGGTTTGAAGTTTAGTTGCTCTCTTGCTTTGCTGTTCACTTTCAGTTTTTGTTAAGTAACCGCTGATGAAAACCCAACATTTCCTGAGTTGGCTGCTTTATAATGAAAGCTTTTGGATAACAAAATAACGGAGGAGAATTTATAGGATGTTTATTCAGTTTTTATATAATCAGAAGACACATAACAATATAAGCTTTCATTTAATGTCATGCTTTGTCAATCTTATCTGATGAATCCTAAAGGACTGAACTTGTACTAGCCTTTTAGTTCTGTTTTGGTCATCACCAACTCCTGAGGATCTTTAGCTGGTAAATGTTCCACTGTGTTCACCAGATAGAGTCTGACTTTGTCTATCTGCCATTTGGTGGTAGACAGGTAGTGTCCACAGTGGATTTATCAAAGTTTTGTTTCTCAAAACTGTCCATAGTATTAGTGACAGCAGAACACAAAACAGTGAGCAAAGGAGGCTATAAAGCTCTCAGGCGATCATTTTCTTCAGGTTTGTGCTTACAGGTGTGAGTCAAGCGTGTGTCAGTTTAATACGCACTGTCAAGTGGGTGCAAACTCTGCCGTGCTGAGCTGAGGCACCAAGTCAAGTCAAGCAGTACATGTGTACAAACAAGGGGTAACATCGTTGCAGACATTAAAGCGATATTCCACCATGCCAGAATAATCCACTCAGTATGTACTCACCTCTATGCCGATGTGATGATGGGTGAAGATCTTCAGTTCACTAAACAATCCTGGAGTTTCAGCAGAAAACAGAGTAGCAGCCTCATCCAGTACAATGGCAGTGAATGGAGACCACGGATAAAACTGTTAAAAAAGAACACAAAACAAACACAAAAGGTCTCCATCCTGCTTGTGTGGTGTAATCCAAGTGTCCCGAGCTGTGACATTAAAAATTAACCACAAAAGACGCCATTTACGTCATGTTTTTAGCCAAAATGTCAGCTGTAGCATGTAGCGGTAGGATGTAAACATGGCGTCGATCTCGCGAGACTTCCGCACATGCGTCCATTAAGAGATATACAAAGTCTCGCGAGATCGACGCCATGTTTACATCCTACCTTTTTTAAATATTTTATCCGTTTTCTGCTGAAACTCCAGGATTGTTTAGGTGAACTGAAGATCTTCACCCATCATCACATTGGCATAGGGGTGAGTACATACTGAGTGGATTATTCTGGCATGGTGGAATATTGCTTTAATGATGGAAGCGACAAGCCTTCATTGCTTCTGCCAAAAAGGGGCAAAAATTAGCGTGTTCACCCTGGACTCCTGTTTCTATCACTGACAATCACAGCTAGAGCCGATAAACACAACCGGAGCAAGCAGCTGACAGTAACAAGCGCTCACCTTAAGTCACAGCTGCATGAGGATTCAAGTCAGACAGACAGAGGGCTTTTATGTGTATCCTGTACATCCAGACAAATGTCACAAGCCACAACCACCTCCTTCCAAATCCAGCACATTTTCTAAATGTTTGTATAAGAGAAACATTGTCAACATAGGCAGGAATTATGTTTGCTACTATGATAAAATTATAAAAACAATTTAGTAATAAACAAACAGAAGAGACAAGGGTTGACAAGGTTGGCTGAATATCAGGACTCTATACCTTTAATGTATCAACTGAAATAACCCAGTACCAGTCAAAGGGTATCTGCAATGAATCCTTTTTGTGCTCAGATCCAGAAAAAATTGTATGGTTTTGCTCACAGCCAATCACTACAAGAGTTCTTTGACTGCTACAGCAGCTACAGCTGGCAACTACCAATGGTCTGTGGTAGTGAGGTCGAGTGGGGTGTATTTGATGAAGTTGGCAGTTTATTTTGCCAAGACGCCACCTAAACATTCAAAAGTATGGAGTCAAGTATACTACACACTTGAGTCTGATAAAACAAATGCATACAGGATTCATGGTATTGTGATTTTTTAAACAATACCCAGCTCTATTGCTGCTTGCAATAATGTCAGTTAAAGGAAAAAGAAATTCCCACCATCGACTGCACCAAACCTTAGCTGGTGCCTGCTGAACCATTAATGATTTGTCCTGGCCTAAGGGCATGACTTCATGTATTTAATTGTTTTTTTTATTAAGTGTTTCTTTTAAATGCTTCATTTAACTTTTAGTGTGTTAATCCCTTCTGAGGAATAAATATACCCATGAAAAAAATACAATTGAATTAAAAAAATAAAGCAAATTGCACTTTCACATATGACTGATTTGAAGCAGTTTACAGTAATGGTTGATTTAGCCTAGAAGCTGCTCTCAGTGCAATAATATGTTGTCAGATTCTGAGGCTAAGCTAGCAGGCTTCTCTAAGCACCTCTTTTCTCAAACAAAGCCATCAGTGCTCTGTGTTGGAGTGATGAGGTTTGCTCTGTTCTTCTCTTTGCCTGCAGGAAGCCGCTTTGTGCATCCATACTCAACACTCTGTCTTTGTAGAGGATGGAAGGCATACAAAGAAGCCTGCAGCATTCGTGTCTATGTGTCTGTGTGTGTGTTTCCATGGAAAACTGTACTTGAATACTATTTTGTGGTACTTTTACTGAGCTATGATATTATACATTTTCACGTCTATATTTACATTTCATTGGTCTTGATACAGTGAACTCTATATGTATTTGTTGTGGCAGAAGTCAAGGCACAAGGAAACACAGTTTAAAGGAATAGTTTGAATTATTTGAAGTGGGGTTGTATGAGGTACTTCTATATAGTCAGTGCATTACCTACAGTAGATGGTGAGCTGAATCCAAGCAAAGTACTCTTGTTATTTTATATTATTTATGTAGCACCCCAGTACTTAAGCCTAATATAATGTAGGATGAAACTTGTAATACCCTTGTAATAAACTGAAATTGTAAAACTTATGTATTCACATTGACTGTACTGCTTTTTAAATAACTGACCCTAGACAACTCTTTTGAATTAAAAGAAATATAAGAAATATAAATTATACTTAAATACATATAATTATATATATAACATATATAACATTATATAAATGTACTTAAAACATTTGCTTAAAAAAACAAAAACAAAATTAGCCTTTAATTAACGCAAAACACAGATTACCCCTTTAAAAAAAATATATGTACATGTTTAGCTTCGCTTTGCGTCCTGCATCACCCTGTCAGGGTTTATTTCTCCATAGTGACTCTACATTATCCCTTACATTTTAACCACTTATTCAACTATTTACAGAACAACTTATTTGTGATGTGAGTGTGTTAATATTCATTTGGTTTTCTCTTTATTAACCAAACTTGTTCTCAGTTCAATCACATTACTGTATTGTTTGTCATGGTTGTGTTTTTGGTTGGTTACTTCCTGTTTTATTTTGTAGTATTGGTTTCCCTTGTGTGTCCTTGTTGTTTTTACTTCCTGTCTTTGTTCCTTTCCCGCCCTTTTTGCTGATTACTGATTTGGTTCACCTGTTGTTGTCCACCCACCTGTGTTTGATTACCTCCCTGTCTATTTAGTCCCTTTTTCTCTTTGTCTTTGTCAGTTTGTTGTGTTATTTTTGGTGTTTTCGTTCCTGTGTGCTCCCAGTGTTGCTCCCAGTGCCTTTTTGGATTTTTCCTGCATTCTCTGTTTCCACCAGTGTTTTCTTGGATTTATTTTCCCCTTTTGGAGTTTTTGGTTTTCTTGGTTTTTGCTTGTTTTGGTTTTGACCTTTTGGATCCCTTCGCTCGCGTAAGCTTGTGTTTTGTTACCTTTTTGTTTATCATTAAATATCCTTTGAACTCTGCCACCTGCGTTGCTTTATGCATTTTGGGTCCACCTCTTGTGTTTATCAGTGACTTTACACCCAACCGTGACAGTGTTTTTATCTGACTTTATTGGGAATTAACTTATTTTAATACCCTTACTTTTTCCACAGGGGTTTTTTATATATATTATATTAATATTTTAGACACTTAACCCCCACAAAAATTAAAATTAAAAAGAAAAAAAGTAAAATAAATGTACGCAATACAGTATTTAGTATATTTTCACTTGCTGCCAAATAACCTTTCCTGATGGATAACTGTCATTAAGTAAGCCAAATATCACTCTGTCCAAAGCAAACAGATTCCTTGTCAAAAACAGTAATTTTACCTTGCAGATCACGAGCACTGCTGACCTGCTGCTGCATTGATTGATTAGTTAGTTTGTGTTATTGTGTGATTTCGGTGAATCTGAACTAATCTTTCCACAAAGAAGCAAAATCTTTGTGGAGCTCAAACTCGAAACCAGCCCAAAATTATTTTTTAAAAAAACATAAGTGCACAGAGCATTAATAAATGTCAATATCAATGATAAACCTCTTCAGTACCCATGACAAAATTTAAAAGAAAAAAATAAAAATCCAACAAAATAGTTAAATAAATAAAACATTGAGTCTGTTCATTGAGACGCACATGAATGATTTCAGCATGAGGGACTGCTAGTGATTGCTGGAACTCACTGGAAACTACAATCGTATTCTTGCCGACCCATCACAACTTCCAGGAGGGACTGAGGAACAAAAACTAACTAACCTAACGAAGCAGTGGTTTACTGGATTACTGATTTTCCTGTCTCACAGCAAGATTAAAGCAGTGAAGTGAAAATATTCAAAATATCGTGTGCACTTAAACTGATTTATGTGGACATTTTTTAAGTGGTTATGATTAATTTCATTGCTGACCCACCCACAGCAGGACATAACTTCACTTCTGTGCTGGTGCTCGTCTCTGGTTCTCCAGACTAGAGTACCTCATACATACATAAAAATATTCAACAAACCACTAATTCACATGTGTCAAGTCAAGAGCTTGTGAAGAATATAATTTTCAATTCTGTGTTATGGAGATACTGTATATACACAGTATATCCCAAGTATATGTGGTGACCCATTTTAGCGTTTCTTTTTTTTTTAAAGGTTCCAAGAGAACAACGCCATCTGCGTTCAATTAACTTGTGAACAGTCTCCCCTCGCTGTACCCTTCTTGTGTTTGCTCTGAGAGAAAGAGTTACAACAAACCTCCTCTAAACGAGGCTTCCCTGTTGCTGTGAAAAAATCCAAAACACGAGTTGTGTTTATTGGGCGACTTTATAAAACATACTGCTGACAAAGAAAGTCAACAGATCAGAGATGCACTGAACTGGGAGAGAGAAACCGAGAGAGGTGGGGTGAGCTGGTGTGTGTGCTGTATGCCACCTGCACAAGGTGAAGGGGTGTGTGTGTGTGAAAGAGAAAGAGCTGAAGGGAAAAGCAGGGTGAGCAGGTTAAAGTAGTGTGTGAGTAAACACTAAAATAAGGTGACGAATAGGCTGAATATAGTCAAATAGTTGAATCTGTTCGATCAAAAACAAAAATCTTTTGGATTGTAGTTTTTAGTTGTTACCACAAATTCCCATGTTTGTGTAAATCTCTAATGACAGCAGCTTTATGATCAATATGAATTTAATATACATACATTTACTGCATAATATATGGATGTTTTAACAGATGTTATGTTCCTGCAATTTACCATCATGGGCAAATACACACAATATTTGTCAGGTTTGTGTGCCCTGTATACAACATTAATGTGCATGCCTGCAAGTTACAAGTGAGTAACTGCACAACTTGTTAGAGATTGTAAGAGATGGTTTTATATTTTTGCCACAATTTTTGTGGCCTGTGCTGCAAAACTTTCAACCTTTGTAGCACCCATTGGTGGAAAGAGTCCTGAGTATTTGTATTCAAATACAAGTACTGTTACATTACTAAAATATTACTCAATTACAAGTAAAAGGACTGGTGTCAGAAAACTACTTAAGTAAAAGCACACAGTATTTGTCTCAAAAACTATTCAGAGTATTAGTCACTTTTTAAACACTGACATTTAATGAATTACCTCTCTAAACTTTAATTTTCCTTATTCAACAAATGAGGTGCAAGTACTGCAATTTCTAGACTATTGATTAAATATCAATGAATACATTTTTAATTGGTCAATTCCTGACGGCAATTAATCAATTAATGAATAATTGTTAACATCCCTATTCCAAACCTGTGCATGCTGCAGTGTTTTATGGAGTTTTTCATTAGTATGTCCTAGTTTTCATTGGCCTGTTTATGATCACATCACCTGATTTCTGATTAGCTACAAATGCATCAGCTTGTACTCAGTAGTCAGTGATGATTTTGAAAGTAACTACGTAGATTACATGGTGAAAACACTTATACTAATACTTCTCATTTAATTCACACTTTTAAATTAGTATCTTTCTAGAATAAACTCTAGATTTATTGTTACTGAAGGAAAATAAAGCTTAAAATGATGATGGAATGAGACTATTATAGAAGTGATGTGCTTGACACTTGTAAAAAGGTTTCCTTCACTTGCCCATTGTTAGGTGTTCTATAAGAGCAGTAAGTGATGATGGGTAAAACTGTTCTCTGGTATATGATGTATTTGGCGCAGTCATGGTGTTGTATTTGTTTTAGTTCACCCTATGACAAGACAGCCTCCAGTCAGGTGAGGCTGAGAATGTAAAAGGATAGTTTACAATGGAAGACGGAAGCACTGATGGATGATTTGACAGGTCATCTTATGTGGGCCAAGTCAAAGAATATAAAATCCATGAAGTCTTGCTGAAGTGGTGCAGACAACCATGTACAAAAACAAGACACTGCGTTTTCAAATGAAATATTAGATATTTATTCTTCAAGTATACAAGGAGTTAAACAGACCATGTGTATTGACTCTATGTCTACATCAGGTTATCAAGGTCTTCATCGGGGCCCTGATGTCGATTTGCATTGGTCTGTTTGATTGCCTATGTATATGCTTGAAGAATAATCTATTATTCCATCCGAAGATGGAATGCCTTGTTTTTTTCTATTGTTGTCTGCACTACTCTTAACCTCACACCAGATAGTTTATTACACAGAACCATCTGGGAAGCCGTCCATAGAAACTGTTTGGAAAAGGGCAGGCGCTTTCAAAAAAAACACCTGGCAGGCGATTGGATAATCCATCTGTCATGTCTAACACAGGCTAACTTAAGCCAGTCAGATCAACTCACTGAACCAAAGCCAGCCAGAAGAAGAGTGAAAACATATTTTTCATCGATAAAAGCCTTCAGTGTTGTTCTTTGCTCTTCTTTCAATGAAGAAATAATCTCCAGTGATATAACTGATGCTATCACAGGACCTACTCTAACCTCTTCATGTAGCCATTTTATTACAAGAGCTCACCTCCCAACGTGTAAATGTTCCACCAAAACAAGTTCCCCCTCAACACTATTTTTAGCACTTCCCATGACATTTGTGATTGGTTTAAAGAAATGCAAACGCGGAAGACAGAACAACAGAATGTGTTTGTGTGGAGCGCTGTGGAGAAAGGTCTTGCTATGCAAGACTAGGAGCCGCCATTGTTTATTCAAGACGAGTTGCTTCCATGGATGCTTCTGCCAGTAGTCCCTCCTAGGATGTTGACTGTCTTGCACAACCTCTGGTGTGGACGCAAATGGAAAGCTGGAGCCTGGCAAGATGGATTCTTGCGTGATCTCATGATCTCACAAATCCAGCTGCCTCACAAGTTAACACTACTCTAGCAAGACTTCCTGGATTTTGTTTTGATATATAAGGACAGTCACTGATCTATAGTAGTACGAAAGTAGTTGCCAATTTTTCTGCAAGGCTGTACATTTTATTTTTATTTTTTTAATTAATCTGAAAGCACTAGTGTGTAAGAATTAGGGGAATTATTGGCCAAATATGGTAGAAATAGAATATAATATTCATAGGTATGTTTTCATTAGTGTATAATCATCTGAGAATAACAATTATTGCATTTTTGTTACCCTAAAATGAGCCCTTTATGTCCACAGAGGGCGCAGGTTCTCTTCCAAGGTGGCAGCCATGTTGCATTACCATGTCTCTACAGTAGCCCAGAATAGACAAACCAAACACTGTCTCTTGATATGGCCTTGAAAGGTGAGACGAGATGTTTGTAGTCTGCAAGCTCACTGCTGGATGCTACTAAATCTGTCTGTGAAGGTTCTCAGTCATCCGGGTCATGGTATTTGTAGCAAAGTTTGTCATAGGCAACTGGACTTGATAGAGTTCTTGAAGATGTTTCGCCTCTCATCCAAGAAGCTTCTTCAGTTCTGACAGACTGATTTGGGAGTTCAGGTATTAAACCTCTTTGTGGTCATTAACACCTAGAGGGGGCATGTGTCTCAAGTGCCCACCCTTCCATTGTGTGGACCTTGGGTTTCACCTGGGGGGAGGTGTGAATGAGAGTCGTTAAAGTCCCTGCCACCATGTGACTTGTTGGAGTCACATGATTTCAGGTGTGTATCCAACTGGGACACTCTTTTGAAGATGGCAATGTCCATATTTTGGCCAGGGAAGAGAGATGGTTTGAGAGAGGAGTAAAAGAAGCCATTTTTGTTAACCTGGAAAGGCCATCTCTCAACAGAGGAGGAGGTCTAAGACATAATTTATCTGCCACATACAATGCAGTCTTAAGATCACTCCCCAGACAGTTGGATACACACCCGAAATCATGTGACTCCCAAACCAGTCAGTCAGAACTGAAGAAGCTTCTTGGATGAGAGGCGAAACATCTTCAAGAACTCTATCAAGTCCAGTTGCCTACGACAAACCTTGCTATGAATGCTTCTAAATCCTACACATTGGTCGTTTAAGTTTTTACTGGGGGGGCTACTCATCTTCACCTCTGTTTCATTAGAATTTTTGGCACTAAATAACTAGAGATCTGCTTCTGCGACATCCACTTTAAAGTGGTCCAATGCTTCACAACATGTACTGCTGCTTTCACGGGACAGCAGCACTACAGCTACTTTGACAAGGACTAGAAATATTCTTCATGTATGTCCTCATGACTGCTTGTTATGGAAAATGTAGTGTTTCTTTTCAGTTTAAATAAATTTGGACATCACCAAAGAAATAAAAGCGACATGAAGTTTCACTTTTTCTTTCTTCGCTTTTTGTTTTCAGATCGCTATGTGCTGGTTGGCAGTCGCCATGATAGCGACCAGGGAGGCGGGGCTTCAGCTATCATGAATCAGCTCATCGCTGTGCTGACAGAGCAGACCAAACGAGGATGGGTGCCAGACCGTACCACTGTGTTCTGCTCGTGGGGAGGCTCAGCCCTGGGGAACATTGGGTCCTATGAGTGGGGAAAGGTCAGCAAGCATAAGAACATCTGTTTTATGAAATGTCAGCTTCAAGGTAAAAAGGTTGTGTCTTTTGGACAGACTTAAACTGACCCAGATGTCGTAAAAACACAATATATGCACTGGCAACAAACATATATACCATACCATAATATAGTAAACACTGTATAAAGACACAATACACATATTGCAGAGAAACCTGTTCATCAAAAAAATCTTCCTCCAACATATGCTACTGTGAGGGCCTGTTAGCGGTTAGCCAGCTAAAAGCCAAAAAATGATAGTTGGGTCCATGCAACAGCTTATACTCAAACATGTGAATACTGGCTACATAGAATGTGACTCAACCTTGATTGGTTCCCAACCTGGGGTCTGGCCCCCCTCCCTTGGCGGGCACCAGAAATTACATGGGGTCCCCAAGGCTTTGTTTGCTCTGAGGTCATCAAAATTAGATTAGCACATGATGTTACATAACTATTTATACAAAACTCTATATACAACACTATTTAAAAGAAAACGTTTGTCCTCAATTAAAAGGCTACTTAGTGGGGGGCATTTATTAAAAGTAAAGGTACTAAGAATGAAAAAAACATAATTGATGTTAAAACTTTGGGATTAATCAACTATTCTTTTGATGTGCAGTTGTGTGCAGGCTTTTCATACAAGTATTTGGGGGCTCCAAGGAAAACAGGTTGAGAACCACTGTTGTATATCATATTTCAAATGGCTTCAATTAACAGTTACAAGAAGAGAGAGGAGAGCCAGTCAAAATGGTGGGTGTTAGTGCTGCCAACATTGAAGAACAACCCACTACAGCTGCAATAAGACCATATTGTTTGGACTGCGCTGGTCTCAGTTTACACTTCAGTCTACAGTTTTACTGACAGTAGATTAGAATACAAACATTTAGCTCATGATAAAAAAGTGTTTGTGCAACAGTCTTGGATTCTTATGTGTACTTCATAAAACTGTCAGATTAGATCACAATATACATTTTAATCTGATGGTTTTAAACAGACTGAAAATAAAGATGGATGACTCATCTCCATGCCCATACCCCAGATACAAGTGCTGCCATCTTGTGTTGCTGACAGCATTTGGAGCCAGTGTCTGCACAGCGGTGATCAGGTTTGGAGCTGCGGTATCGAGGTCCTGCCCATACAGCCAGTCGACTTAATAGTGAGCAGAGCTCAGCTGTCAATCCTACCATGAAACCCCCTTTTGATAGCATCAAATAGCTAATTAAAACCAGACTCATCAGGGAAACACTTGAACAAAAATCAGCGTGATAAGAACTACATAAAATGACAGAAACCCTCTTTGGGAAAAATTAATTTAACGTGTACTATGACATTTCAGTTTGTGTCCCATCTACTAACATGGAGAGAGCCAGGTTGATGACATATACTGCAACCAGCCACCAGGGGGCAATCGAGATGTTCTGGGTTCACTGTTGGAGAGCTGCTATGTTATCCATCTTTATATACAGTCAGCGGTTTTGAATGGGATTAAAAGTAGGAGACTAACCCGTAATTTACACCAGGCGCGGCTGCGCCACGTCACGGCTGTGCCACGGTTTTGTTCCATCATACTCGCGACTTCAATTCACATCAGCAGCATTTCAGAAGTGGAGCGTCTCAGAAGTGGAGCAGTTGTTGACTTGTTTACTTTGTCGTTTTTGGTCATTTTTCCTTGATTTTTGTGCTTCTACTCTCTATGTAGTTATGTGGTTTCTTTTTTTGTATGTTTGAATTGTGTTTAATGTTGTTATTTCCTTCTTTATTGTGCTGTAGTCTTCAAAGTCATGGATCAAAGTTATGGAGCTTAGTTTAATTTAAAAATACATCTCTATAATCATCTCAATATTATGAAACATACCTGTTGTCGCCAGGTATGACATAATGTTGAATGAATGAAGTGAAATACGATCCGTCGTCAACACGAGATGTTTTATTTTGAAAATTGACTGGATTCACTATGCTTTTCATGTGGGGACTTCCTGTCTGGTTCGATCTCCTCTGCACAGCTTGACGCGCTAGTCCGTCAAAAATAGACTTGCTGTGTATTCTCTGCGGAGCGCAGCGCCGAACCGCTTCTGGGATGCAGCTGACACGCGCCGCGGCGCATCTGGTGTAAACATGAGCATTGACTAGAATGGTTGTGTATCTTTGCGAGTACTGTGGCGCAGCCGTAATGCGGCGCAGCCGCGCCTGGTGTAAATTAGGGGCTAGAAGAGCAGCCAGTAGGAGGACAGGACAATAATGTCATCTCAGAGCACTTTTTGTGGACCTGGCTAGTGGTGATAATGATTTTGTAATGTGACCAGTGTGAGGACAATTCTAGAATTCTGAATATCACTGGGAGTGTAATGACGATAACCTCTGTGTGTGTGTGTTCCCTTCAGGATAACAGTGTTGTCTTGAAGAGCAGTGCAGTGGCCTACGTCAGTCTGAACTCTCCAGTCAGAGGGACAGAGACTCTCAGAGCTACAGCTTCTCCAACACTGTTGCAACTCACTTCAGATATACAGAGAGTAAGTATTACTGCTGCTGCTGCTAGCTCTACTATGACTGCTGAGATGACTGCAACTAATACTGCTACTGCCAATACTACAAACTGCTGCAAACTGTCCTAGTGCTCCTGCAGCACACCTTATATATTGAGGGTAACCTGCTATATTGATATTGTTGGTGCAATTTACCCCAAAAATGCATTCCCCCTGCCCCCTCCTCCCCAGACAAGGCAGAGACAGGCAGGCCGCAGGAGCTCCATAGGTGTCAGTTGTCTGTCAATATTAAGTTAAGCCTCTTTTCCTGAAAATGAAGCCCACTGCTCTGAAAATACACACTTGATGATGATGATGTATGAAGTAGCTGCCTGTCTCACTGCCTGCCAAACGCCATTAACATTTTGCTAAATTTAACACTTATAAACATCACACCTTCAAGAAGGTTATTAATGATTATGATTTTGATTAATGTGAAACGGACATACAAAACAGTTATTCAGGGTCAGAATGGAAAATC
Organism: Lutjanus argentimaculatus; assembly: GCA_034769285.1. Lineage (NCBI taxonomy): Eukaryota > Metazoa > Chordata > Actinopteri > Lutjaniformes > Lutjanidae > Lutjanus > Lutjanus argentimaculatus. The sequence continues at coordinate 1,366,962 of JAWZSL010000033.1, read as the reverse complement.
TAAAAGGGAATGTTAAGTGATTTATCACAGTAAATATATTACAGATTTCCCCTTTAAAGTAACTCCATAATATATCAGATGAACACAAGTATTACTGTTATTACTACTGTTACTGTTAGTTTTCTTTCCTACCAGCCTACTGTTCCTATATGGAACACCCTTTTGACTTTTTCACCCATACCGTACTTTCTGTACCTCCATCACTCTTCCTAATGTTGCTCCACTTGAATCTCCGCAGTTCGCACTTCTCCTCGCGCTCTTTTTGTGCTCCGTTTCCATTAATCTATTTGCACACGTCCTTGCTCTCTCTAACAGATTGACATGATAGTTAACACAATATTGAGTGAAACATAATCACAAGAAATGGGGAGACTGTGAGTGTTCTTTAAAGTATGTCACCTATTCTGTGAGAGGGGGAGGATGACACTCTCGATATGATCTAAATAAAACTAACTTCGCTCTCACCCCATCCCACACTTCACGTTCACACACAATCTGCAATGGCCATTCTACTGATTAAGTATAGCAGCTCTATGATTCAGCCTCCCAAACTGTCTCTTTATTCCAACCTGGGGGTGTTTTGCAGATACGTTCAACCCTCGCAGACATCTTCTTCCCAACTTTCACCATCTCTTTAAACTTTGAAAACTTTTGCCTTTTGAAAAAAAACACACACCTCATCGTCACTCTCTCATTTCCTTCCTCCGCCCCCACTGCCTCCTCCTCCTTTTTTTGTTCTTCCCCTTCTCCCTTAAGCGCTACATCCCTCTCTCCACATCTCCACCTTGCTCCCTCTCCTCCGATCACTTCTTAATCTCCTCTTTCATCAGCAGCGAACGCTGCATTTCTCCCACCCTCTCATTTCCCTCATTAAAATCTCCCTTTCACTTCTCCTCCGCTGTCTCTCTTTGTCTCCTTGGGTTATGCTATACAGTATTTTTATTTGTGTCTTTAGATTAGTCATCTGTCCTCAGGGAAGATTCGTGCTCCTGTCAGGCAGCCAGGCAGGTACAAGAGGTCACGAGTGGACAGATAGTACAGCGTATTGTCCCTTTACTCCCCTGATCTACCATAAACTAACTAATTAGCAGGAATGGTCCAATCTACCTGTGACATTCAGCTGCTGCCGCCTCTGCCAGCTAATGCCACATAAAGAAAAAAGGAGACAGAGAAAGTAACTTCTACTTTTGATGTCCTTTAATGAAATATCTTTCACAGAAAAACTCAGACAATGTGCACACAAGCTTGAAATTCTGCTTCTGCTCTGCATTTCCTATCAAATCCATTCATTCTGTCAGCCTTCATGTTAAGCTTTTCATGCTTGTGGCAGCAGCTCCAGTTCTCTCTTCATAAACACTTTCTATGAAGACCACAATCTGTCGTGTGTTATGGGGAAATTCATTGTGAATTATATATAGGAGTGTCACAATTTTTAAATCAAAAATAGATTGAAATGAGCAAAATCGAAAATGGATCAAAATCAAAAGAAGGACTGGCAATTCTCCCACGATTTTTTTTTCTCTCCACCCCTGCCGACTTGCACTCCTTCAGGGCATGACACAGTGTAACTTACTAGACTGTTCTACCAATGGCATGTTAAAAGAAATTGTTAAAATCAAAGATTAAATAAAATTGTGATCTTAAAAATCAAGAGTGGAATCATGGATTTTTGATGAATGACACCTCTAATTATAAAGCATTCATAATGCTTTATGACTACAGTCATAAACACACATAATGCCTTATGTATAATTATAAAACATTATAGATGTGATTTATAATAAATTATACATTCAGGTGTCTTATGGATGCTCTTGATTAATTATAAACTAGAGGTTGAAGGGCTTATAATGCATTATGACTATCCACTTGCCTATAGACACCTCAACAATCAACTGTAGCAAGAACTCACAGTACTATTATGGTCCATGCGGTGTCATAAGATATGATTGTATATGTTAAGTGAAGTAAAGTACATATTGATGCATCTATAATAATGTATGCTTCTTTTGTTCTTCCACTGTCATGTGTGTAACTTTTGGGTTTGAGTCCACCAGGCAGGGCTGCGTCACATCCACTCTCCACAGAACTCAGCACTGGAGAAAGGTCTGGCTCCACACACTGAGGTTCTGCTTTATGTGAAAAAATGTGCAGCCTTGTTTGCATTTCTTCAACCCAGTCACAAATATCTTGGGTGGGCAGGGCAGAGAACAAGACCCCAAAATGCACCCACATCTACGAAGACTGCAAAGCAACTTGTGACACAGTGCTCTAATATCCGTAAGAACAACCTACTTTAGCAATTAGAGATTGATGAGGTACAATGTGCCTCATCCACGGTACAAAGATGCTACGGCAAGGGGGAGCCAGGATGACAGAGAGAGAGAACAGGTAACAGGATCCTGGGGGAACACAACTACCCACCTGCCAAGGCTAAGAGATAAAGTACCAGATGAATCTCTACTGGAAGACATGAACATGGCACTGATGACTATATCCAGAGAAACCATCACCGAGACCAATCAGCTGATGTATGCAGCGGCAGCAGCCATCCTACGCATGCTAGGCTACAAGATGAACAGCAGTAGCCGGAAGGAGCAGGGGAACCCTCCATGGAATAGGAGACTGGAGAGCAAGATCACAGCAACAAGGAGGGAGGTTAGCTTGCTAACTGAGCTACAGAAAGGTGTAAAGATCGGGAAGGAAGTGCCAAGGAGATACAACAAGCTGTCCATAGATGAAGCTCTGGAGACTGCCAAGCAGAGGTTCACAGCCCTGGCTACCTGCTTTAAGAGATACAGCAGAGAAGCCGAGACCAGGAGAATAAATAGACTGTTCTCCAACAACCCAGCTAAGGTCTACTCTCAATGGCAGGGTAGTAAGAACACCCAGATAGAACCACCAAAGACAGAAACTGAGCTCTACTGGAAGAGTATCTGTGAGGAGGAGGCATCGCATAACACCAATGCCCAGTGGTTGCTCGAATTGAAAGCAGACCACAGTAGCCTCCCAGAACAGGAACCAGTAGAAATTACCACCGCAGACGTCCAAGAAAGAGTGTCTAAGATGAAGAGCTGGACAGCACCATGGGCTGACATGATCCACACCTACTGGCTCAAGAAGCTAACCGCACTCCATGAACGACTGGCAGCACAGATGAACCAGCTGCTAAGATCGAGAACCCACCCAGAGTGGCTGACCCAAGGCTGTACAGTCCTTATCATGAAGGACCCACAGAAGGGCCCGGTACCATCCAACTACCAGCCTATAACCTGCCTGAGTACAATATGGAAGCTCCTGTCAGGCATCATAGCGGCTAAGATGAGTAGGCACATGGATCAATACAGGAGTAGAACACAGAAAGGAATTGGCAACAACACCAGAAGAGCCAAACACCAGCTACTGGTTGACAGGGCAGTCACCCAGGACTGTAAGACCAGAAGTACCAACCTGTGCACTGTCTGGATTGACTACAAGAAGGCCTATGACTCGATGCCACACACATGGATACTGGAGTGCCTAGACTTGTATAAGATTGACAGGACATTTAGAGCCTTCATCAAGAACTCGATGGGGTTGTGGAAGACAACTCTGGAAGCCAACTCACAGCCAATTGCAGACATGAGCATCAAATGTGGTATATACCAGGAGATGCACTTTCCCCCCTGCTGTTCTGCATAGGCCTGAACCCCCTCAGCCAGATCATCACCAAGAGCGGCTTTGGATACCGATTCCGAAGTGGGACAACAATCCACCTCCTCTACATGGATGACATCAAGCTGTATGCCAAGAATGATCGTGACATTGACTCCCTGATTCACCTCACCAGGATATACAGCAATGACATCGGGATGTCATTTGGACTGGATAAGTGTGGACGGTGGTGTGCAGAAGAGGGAAGATGATCACTACTGAAGGGGTTGAACTACTGAAGGCAACATAGAAGAAGTTCAGGACAGCTACAAATACCTGGGGATCCCACAGGCAAATGGCAATCATGAGGAGGCAGCACGGAGATCAGCCACAGCCAAATACCTTCAGAGGGTGAGGCAGGTCCTGAAGAGTCAGCTGAATGGCAAGAACAAGATCCAGACAATAAACACCTACGCCCTGCCAGTGATCAGATACCCTGCTGGTATAATATCCTGGCCGCTGGAAGAAATGGAAGCCACTGATATCAAGACAAGGAAGCTCCTTACGATGCATGGAGGGTTTCACGCTAAGTCCAGCGTCCTGAGGCTATAACTAAGCGGAAAACAGGAGGCCATGGACTAGTGAGCATCAGAGCCACTATCCAGGAGGAAACAGCAAGCCTCTGGGAGTACATCAGGAAGATGGCCCCCAATGATGATCTGCTGAGTGAATGCCTCAAGCAGCAGAAGCCCAGTAAGGAGGAGCCAGAAGGATTGGCATGGACAGACAAGCCCCTGCATGGCATGTACCATCGACAGCTTGAGGAAGTGGCTGACATAGCAAAAACCAGTGGCTGGAAAAGGCTGGACTGAAAGACAGCACAGAGGTCACTGATCATGGCCGCACAAGAGCAAGCCTTGAACACAAGGTCAATAGAGGCCAGGGTCTACCACAGCAGACCCTAGGTGCAGGCTGTGCAAAGATGCCCCTGAGACAATCCAGCACATAAGAGCCGGGTAAGATGCTGGCAGGGAAGGCATACATGGAGCTCTTAACCAGGTGGCTAGCATCGTACACAGGAACATCTGTACCGAGTATGGGCTGGAGGCCCGGGATCAAGGTGGAAGACACCTCCAAAGGTGATCCAGAACAACCGAGCCAAGATGCTGTGGGACTTCCAGTTCCAGACAGACAAACTGGTGATGGCTAACCAACTGGACATAGTGGTGGTAGACAAAGAACAGAAGACAGTCACAGTGGTGGATGTAGTGATCCCAAGTGACAGTAACATCAGGAAAAAAGAGCAGGAGAAGCTCGAGAAATACCAGGGTCTCAAGGAGGAGTTGGAGAAGATGTGGGGTGTAAAGGCAAAAGTGGTCCCAATAGTGACTGGGGCACTCGGAGCAGTAACCCCCAAGCAGGGAGAATGGCTCCAGCAAATACCAGGAAGAACATCTGAGATCTCTGTCCAGAAGAGCGCAATCCTGGGAACAGCTAAGATCCTGCGCAAAACCGTCAAGCTCCCAGGCCTCTGATAGAGGACCCGAGCTTGAAGGAGGCACAGTACTGCCCCAGGTGGGGCGAGAAGGGGATTTTTTATATACATATATGTATGTATGTATGTATGTATATATATATATATATATACACATAAATATATACACACACAATATATATATATTATATATATATATACATATATATATAATACACACACACACACACACATATATATATATATAAGTACAATTTATACCACTCTATTATTCTCCCCTGGTCATCCGCACCCATCCTACGGTGGCTCTATGCCTCCCAGGGGGTCCGCCTCCAGTTTGGAAACCTCTTAAGTAGCCTACTTATCCATGATAGTGGCACAAAAAGCAAGGAAAGATGACCAAATCACACTGAGCAAGTCAACATAATCAAACAGGACAAAATGCTCTGCTTCTGGAATGCTGCTTAGGACAGGCAGCCATGTGGAGAACAGATCAAAACCATGGCACAGATGTGCTGTGCCCGGTGCAATCAAGTTATGTTGGTTGCATGGTTTGTTAGAGCACCCCAGGTCATTGCACACAAGAAGGTTGTGGGTTCAAACCCTGGTCTGGGCAAGGCCTTTTTGTGTGCATGTTTTCCCTGGTCTGTTCTCCTGTCAGTATCCTGACTGCCTTAGAACTGGAGTTGGTCCCCAAGTGCTGCACAGTGGCTGCTCATTGCTCCTAATTCTAGGATGGGTTCAATGCAGACAGACTGAATCTGACTGTATAATTGTACCCTGTAGAATTATATATGCCACAATAAAGTTGAGCTTTTTTAAAGCTTGACAAAATGTATTTAGTCTTTTTCTTACCTTTAATATATCATAAAGGTTCCCATTCCTAAAGTAGATAAATTTCACTTATAATTCTCTGCATTCGCGGTCTTACATGATAATCACTGACAATGCAGCATAGATTCTATGAAATGCATGTGAGTGTGTTTTTCATGACACTGTGAACAGCACAAATCACATGGATTTTTTCATTTCTGATATGGACCATTTTTGTATGTGGTCCTAAATCTGGTTTGATTTTTTGCAATGTGATCTCAATGTGAACAGTCAAATTGGAATTCAGGAGACTTTTGCGTCACTCAGTTGCCTGAAGTGTTGCTGCGAGAGACTTGTGGAGAGGTGCTGACAGATGTAGATGAAAGTTGCAGGTGTCATCCTGAAATTTTGGATGAAATCTGTTTCTATGAAGGGCAGACGTTTAGCTCAGTTGGTAGACCGTCTGACCCATGTATGGAGGCTGCTAGTCCTCTGCAGCGGTCGCTGGTTTGACTCCCGCCTTCGGCCCTTTGCTGCGTGTCATCCCCTCTCTCTCTGCCCTGTTTCCTGTCTACTCTCTGGCTGTCCTGTCAATTAAAGGCAAAAATGCCCAAAAAAATAATTGTTTCTATGAAGCCATTTTACATCACAATCCCAACACTCCTGGCTCTGACTCTGCGCCCACACAACTCTGTACAGACAGCCCACTTCATACTGGAATCTGATATTGGCCATATTTAAGACCATCCAGCCATGGCCTCAGATTTAGAGGTGCTGATCCTCACTGCAGCCGCTTTACGCTCGGATGAACGGCCAAACAAAAAAAACAACAAAATAAAATCTGATGTGACCAATAAATCAAATCTGAGTCTTAAGGTTTGAAACATTATGATAATGGTCCATATGCATATCATTTTACTTAACACATACAATCATAACTTATGATACTGCATGGACTATTGTAGCATACTATGAGTCCTTACGACAGTTGATTGTTAAGCTGTGTATGGGTGAGCTGGGTAGTCATAATACATTATAATCCCCATCAGTCAACTTCTTGTCACAAGCACCCTTAAGACACTTTATTTATAATTCTTTGTAGGTCACATTAATAATATTTTATTACTGTTGATATAGTGCATGAGAAAGCATTGTGTGTTTATGAGTGTAGTAATAAAGCATTATGAATGCATTATAATTCAACCGTAAGGCATAATATAGATATGGTCTTTATAGAAAGTGTTACCCTGTCTTCTTTAAGGAATATGGTGTACATACTGTAAACCTTCTACTCAGACATCAGTCTTCCTGGTCATAAATACCTGGGGGACATTAGTGCTGCTGGAGGAAAGAGGAGACTTACAGGAGCTTGTATACAACGTGCTTCACTCTGATTGGCTCTCTCTGCATCGCCCGAAGACAATTTCTCACTCAACTCGACACTTTTTCAATTCAAATCTTGCTACCTACAGCCTAATTGCCCATACATTGTACTATGTGCCCACTTGGATTGATGGTGTGTCAACAGCCCCACCTGTAACTTGTTCAGTGTTCTGTCTGAAAGCTGGCTGTGCTCCTGAAACACTGCATTTTGGAGTTGGAGCAATTCAGTTATGGAATTATTGTGCCCACATTGGCCTGGGTTTGGTTATAGTAAAAGTAAATGATGCATAATGAAGCTGAAGAATATATTACAATATTGCCTATATACTATACTTAATTATTATTATTTTGCCTAAGAACTCCAGAGCGAACAATTAAATGCCAGAGGACTCAGACATTTTTCACAGCAGCCATACTGATAGCAGAGTTAACATAGGTGCACTGTTAATGATGCAATCTTTTTTTTTTTTTCATTTTCTCAACTTTTTGTCTACTGTTGTTGACTTTACTAAAGATTACAAGAGTTCTGCCAACTTAGATTCTCTTGTTCATCTAATGATGACATTTGAGTTCTGCCAATTTGGATCTTCTTGTTCACATAATAGTGATAATCTTGTGAGGCTAACAATGAAACTTTTGCTTCAATGCCATGTATTTCTACCTTCAACAAACCCAGATATTCTTGTTGAATAAACTTACAATTTTAAGTTCAGTGAAATAAAAACTTACCCACATGCTAAGACTCAGAAACCCTGTAGATTTGCATCTACACACAAGAAAAATAATGGCTAAATTCTACCAGGCATGGCTGCGTCGCATTACGACTGCGCCATGTCAGCCGGGGCTGATTGCAGCCATTCTGCACAATTCTTGTGATTTCATCAGCTGCGCCTCGGTGTGTCCCAGAAGCAGCTCTCCACTTCAAATACGCGCCGAGTCTATGTTTGATGGATGCTGCATCAATAAGTGCAAAGCAGATCGAACGGGCATGAAGTCAGACACAGAAAAGGCAGGGAGAAGCTGGTCAATTTTCAAAATAAAAGACCCCATGCAGACTCACAATCATAAAGACAGACAGACAACCATGTACCCTGCTTATCCCTGGTAGAAGCACAAAGAGGAAAGAGGACCTCATCAACAAAATCTGAGCAAGTAAACATAATCAGGCAGCAAAACGCTCCGCTGCTGAAACGCTTCAAAACGCTGCTGGTGGGCCTTGCAGCCGTGTGGAGGACGGATCAGAACTGTGGCGCAGACATGCCGTGCTTGGTGGAATCAATCAGTTAGGGTATTGGAATTGCAAGTCAAAAATACTTCTTATACTGACTTAAAAATTCTTGTAAGGACAACAATGGAGAGGATTTGTTGTTCAGACAACTTTTTGTTAGTTGCAAGTGGCAAAGCCATATTTCTAAGTCAGATTAAATGGAAAACTTCAATGAGATCAACCATTGCTAGTTATCATTTTTACTGTGTGGTACCAATGATACTAATGAAGGTCCCTTTCTAGTGTAGCACGTAGTACTGTCAGCAGTTGTTTTTTATAAATATAAAGGATAAAGGTCTGCTATCACAGTGAACAGACCAACATGCTTCAACTTTAACTAATGAGGAAATTGCTCTTTGTTTTTCTGGCTCTGGCATAGGAGGAGGGGTAGTAGCTTTTCATCCAAATTTAATATAATTTTTAACCCAATTTTCAGAAGTGTGTGTTTCTGTCCTCCACTGTTATGCTAATCCTCTGATATCAAGATAAACAGCTGGCAGTGTTGGGCTAACATGTTACAGTAATATACAGCATGTGTAGCAGTAACAAAGTCATATAACACTTTATTAAAAGGCTTTTGGTATTGTTACATTTCCCATATCAAGTAACATATTACCAAGAGCACCAGATTCATTTCTGACAGCGTGCCAAAAAGTGTGAAACTGTCGCTGGGGTCAAGAAATGTAACAGCCGCCTCACTAATAATTAAAGCTATAAACCAATATAAAAAAAAGACAATTACCCACATAAACCACCATGTTGTACAAAAAATGTACATAAAGTAATATTTGCATTTTGGAACACAAAACAACAAACTTGCCAAACTACTCAGTATTTAACTGCATTCAATTTTATTTAAATGGATCCCCATTAAATGCATGATGGGAAATGTGGGCGATCAACAGTATTTGAGCTGACATTCCAAACTAGAACAGAGAGCAACACAAACTGATCTGCTTTTGTTGCAAAACACAGATAAATATATTTGTTAAGTGCCTTTTTTATTGGGTGTCAACCTTGCATTTACACACATATTGTCAAATAAATAGACATGAAGTGTAAATAAATGCTTCAGGTTGTAGTTATGGCTGGACACAGCTGAGACGGGAGCCTGCATGGTACAGCAGACATGAGATGGACGGGTATAGGAGCATTTGCAGCGATATTGCTACAAAACATTACCCTATTCCTTTATAATGCTTAGTCATTCTGCTTTTATTTGGGTGAAAGAAATGCAGAAGTAATGTAATGCATTACTCTATGCAGACAGTACTGTACAGTAATTACTTACTTTCTAATGAAAGTAACTAGTTATATGTAATCCTTTTTGAAAGCAACTTGCCAACACTGACAACTAGCGAAAAAAAAAATGATGGAAAACATGAAGGAAGAATGTAGTTTATGTTTGTTTCATGTATTTATTTGATGAAGGTTACAGCCTCCACACAGATCTGATGTTTTCATCTGTCACAGTTTTTCATCTCCTTAGTGGAGTGGAAGCTTCACAATCACAATCAGAACTTCTTTATTGATCCCCAGAGGGGGGATACTGTTTGCATTACAATTGCTCCCATTCAAGAATAGAAGTATATACTGTATATAAGTATATAGAAATTATAGGAAAAGAAATTGTAAGTATGTAAAAATATGTAAAAGAAAGTGCATTATACTACTATATACAACAATATAAATAAAAAATAGACGATAAGAGTAATGTAAGTAACATATATAACAGTGGTACACATAAACAATGTAAACAAACAATTATGCAGAAGATGAAGGGATTAGTGTGTAAGAATGCAAGAGTATTATAAATGCTATATGAGTATAGATTGGCTGAAATGCACAGTATGAATAAATAAATGCAGTAATGATGCTGGTGTAATCAGTGTATTACACTATTGAATTATTATTGCAGAGTATTAAACAGTTTAATTATTGAACAAATTACCTTAATGTTAGATCCATATTGCGTAGATAAAGATATAGCAACATTTTGCGAGTTGAAGATATAAATGATAAATAAGTAATGATAATTAGCTTCTGGCAGTGAAGGAATAAGTGGTGGTACAATAAGTGGTGAATTAAGTTCAGAGTCAGTCAGTTAGTCAGTCAGTGTCAGACACCCAGGGGGAGGAGTTGTAAAGTTTGATGGCGACTTCCTGTGGCGGTCTGTGGTGCATCTTGGTGGAATCCGTCTCGTACTAAATGTACCTCTGTGTTTAACCGTGGGTGGGAAACATTGTCCAAGAGGACATGCAACTTGGACGGCATTCTCTTTTCTGACTTGGGGTGGGAGTCTCTGGATACCTCATGATTTGATTAGATTCTGATTCAGACAGCTACTATTCGATGACGAAGTTATTCTTGATACATCAAAATTTTAAGCCTTTTTTTAAAGTAAACATGATAGCACGTTACATTTACTTACTTTTTGTCAGTTTTCATTCATATATTCTTAAAAGAGTGAGTAGAAAAGGAGCAGCATTTCCAGTCACTTACTCCAGTTTCTGTGGAATACAATAGGAAACCAAACTGGCAATTAAATAGTCTGTAACCTTTTTATTTTAAAAAGTTAACTGTATTAATTAATGAATTTATCAATTTGAAAGCATGTTACAGTCTCCTGCCTGTATAATAATAAAATGAGGGGGAGGCGGAGTGCGACGCTCTGTGTGTTGTTATTAATGTTATCTCTTCAGCAGTGGAGAGCAGCCTCTCTGCTGCACCTTCAGCTCTGAGGAAAGATCTCACTGTCCAACATGCAGAGCAGGTACAGAGTTTGTGAGGTGAACAGACTGAACTGAGTTATTTTCTTGACCACAGAGTTGGTTGAAGTGGTTTAATGCTGTGATGTGTGTCGCTCAGCTGGTCTTATTTGTTACAGCTAATCGCTGCTCCACTCTGCTCACGTCTGAAAAGTCATGTAAAAAGTATTGACAATACACTTCACGTTTATCTCACAAACAATTATTTAGACACTAAATCAAAACATGACTGTAGCCACTGCCTTTTGAGAAGATGAAGTACATCTCGCTGTTGACTGCTGCTGATAACTTTAGCGTGTGCGAGCTGTAGACCATCCATGTGCTGCACTCGCTTTGCAGCAGAGTTCTGCCTTTTTTGCTCTGTGTTGATCATGTTAATTAACATCTAGAAAATTCAGAATCCTCCATGTCTGCATCGCGATGTATCTAAGAATCAAATGTTTCCCCCCTATTTCTGACACTGCCGTCAGTCCAGTTCCACCCTCACGGCACCAACAGCCTTGCGGATCAGTTTGTTGAGTCTGTTGGTGTCCGCTGCCCTCAACCTGCTTTAGTGGACATAATCACATGCTTCATGCAGGTCATTATTTATTTGCTAAATCTGTTTTTAATGTACGTTGTCACATTTTGCTTTTATCAATACACCACCGTTTCCACCTCAGCCAAGTTTTTTGCAATATTTCCTTTTTTTTTCCTTTTTCATATTGCCAGCATTTTCCGCTCAGGTTTTCTTATTATTAAATTTGTGCCATTACAAAATCCTTTTTGGTGCTGTGACTTGTCTTCTCCCTGCTCTCAAGAGCAGCATGCTCAAATGTTTCCATGTTGCCACTCTGTGTACAGAACCTGTCTGGTCCCAAGCGTGCGTTGGTGTGTTTACAAATCAAAAGGCTAAAAAGCATCATTACAGTCTACAGAGCAACACCGTACTAAACAAAGAATCCTCCAAGAGTCCCTCCTCACTGTTTACTTCTTATTTACCCTCCTGTCTCATCTCGCCGCGCCTCGTTGGACCTAATTGTCCATTTGGTGGCAGCTGTATCTCTGGCACTCTCTATCGCTCTGTTCGTCATCTCAAGAGTCTCTGAGTGGCCCCAGGTACGCTCCCCACCTCCAATATTTAGAGACAGGTCTAAGCATGTCGTTAATCATGTTTGTGCAGCGGCCGTAATACTTTCTACTTATCTTACTTTGCTGGGACCTGTCTTCCAATACAAGATGCTGCTGCACTGATAGTTTTGGAATGGGTGCTTGGGAACCAATTATAATACAACTAGATACTTCTGTTGTAGGGGATTTACACCAGGAAGTGGGGGGGGGGGGGGGGGGGCAACATGAGGGTAGATAGACAGAGAGAGGGCAAGTGGATGAGACAAAAGGGTGGAAAGAGAGAAACGAGGGAAGCTTTGGTGGCTATAAGAATACAAAACAAATGGAGAGAGGCTTGTGCTTTAATTGGGTATTGTTCCAGAGATATATGTGTGTCTGGTCTGCAGCCGGAGTGTGGGTGGTTTGTAGCAGGTAGCTCCATTTGAAAACAAATGGCCATCAGTGGACAGCACATTGTTAGACTGAAAAAAGGCCAGAGTGGCAAATCCTTCATCTGCCCTCTCTCCAAGAAATGGTCGGACCTGTGCAGACGTGCTATGCTTCTTTGTCTATGTGTGTGTGTGTGTGTGTGTGTGTGTGTGTGTGTGTGTGGTACGTGTTTTGTGTGCATTCTACAAGTTTAGTTGGCTGTGGTGTGATTTAAAGCCCTCTAAGCTCTGGGTGGAGACCTGTTTTTTTTTTATATCACATGTTACAGTGTGACCCATACTCAGGCCTTAAGTCACTGTGACATACTGCCTCCTATTTTGTTCATGTATTTTGTTCTGACAGTGGAAACTCATGTAGTAAGGTATAGAATGCTAAAACACTTTGGGTACATTTCAGGAAAGGTTATTGGTTTGGTTAAATATTGAAAAGGTTAAGTTGTCCTGTCTCATTGAAGCTCTCCTCATGTTTTTTCTTCCTCTGGTTAGACTTTTGAAGGTTAAAGGGAAAATTTCACACTTTTCATGTGCAAGAGAATCACTGCTGCAAAATCTGCTGTTTGCCTACATCCCAGGTGCAATGCACCTGGGATGTAGGCACAGCTCCATACTTTGGTCACTGTAGTACGCATCAAAGAACTTATTGCTTCAGTAGCACAGAAATGGCTCTTATTAAGGTGACAAATAATTTACTGCTTGCCGCTGATTCTGGGGCTTGTTCAATTTTATTTTATTTTTCTGTTTGACACCTCGATTTGATACAGTAAAACACAAAATTCTTATTAAATGTCTCAAACTGTGTGGGTATCAAGGACAATGCCCTTGACATGGGAGAATTCTTCTAATTTCCAGCCCCCATTTAATATGGTGTTCCCCAGGGGTCAGTTCTTTGCCCCATAGTATTTTCTATTTATTTGCTTCTGTTGGGTGAAATTATCTGCAGATGTAATATTATTTTCCATTGTCATGTTGACGACACGCAAATTTATTTATTCCAGGTCATGGCACGTCCAGCTCAATGAGTCCAAATCTGAGGTCCCTTTTTACTTTTTACGTCTAAAGCTCTACATGGCCTTGCACCTGCCTACATCTTAAATTTACCCATGCCTTATGATTCCAGCTGTCACCCGCGCTCCTGTTCCTGCAGCCTACCTCATTACTAATGGTGATGGGGCATTTTCCGTTAGAACAACACTGCTATGAAACTCCTTACCTGAGGAACTTAGGAGAGCAAAGTCCATACCTTCCTCTAAATCACTTCAAAACCTTTTCAAAGATTTTTAAAATGTTATTTTATAACAAATCTGTTGTTTGTCTAGTAGGCTTGGGCCTACTAAACAAACAACTTATCCTTTTTTTCATACCTTCATACCCTCTTGACATTTTACTGGCATTTATGGTATTAGGCAGTATTTGTATAAAACTTGTGTAAAACGGCTCAACTCCACGGTACTCCGTTGTCCTTAATACTCACACAATATACGCGAAGCTGATTGTAATAGCGGTACTATTCCCACAGCTGGGAAACAACACACACAGGAGCTCCACTTCAGTCTTGAGAAGCTGCAGCCTTTATTCACTGACAAAGTCAAACCTAAACTGTAAATTTACATCACAGTCTCTGTACATATTCTGCCAGAATGACAACTTCACTGCTCACCTTTCTCTCTGCTCAGCACAGATTCAGCAGGAACTCTGTCTCCAGTAATTAGTCTGCCCCTTACCCGCTGTGATGCTCACTAAAAGTTATACACTCGACGACGAAACTCTAATCTGACCAGTCAGCAGTCTGCATGTTTGTTAGCTTACATTTATCATCTGGACTCCCAGAGTCCAAAATAATCCAGAACAGGGGCAGAGGCATTTTTCTTCTTCTTAATCAATTAGTTCTGTAGCTTTAACGTCATGTTTCTTCTTCACATGAAAGCTTTCTTGCCCTGCTTAGCTGCACTGCTGCACACAGTCTGACCCCTGGTGGCATAAACTGCATAGTACAATACAACAACTCAGTATCAGTTTAATAGAAAGGAGAATCTGTATTTATGATGGTATTGAAAATCATCCATCAGGATTTCTTAATACCTGGTATACCGTAACACCTTTATACCCCTAGGCCTATTGTCTAGGTTCTATCCCAAAGTTAGAACCATTTCAGTGATTTCACACCAGAGATATTGCTGTTTTTGTTGTAGCTTTTCTCGCAGGGATCAACTTTTAGTGAAAATAATAAAATAAATAAACATTTTTTCAGTTGTTTACAACATGGACATGTTTATACAGTAAAACTTAAGGATTTAAATCATGTTTTCAGGAGCACTGGAAAATCAAATGTGACTGATAATTGAGTGTTTGCTGTTACTTTCTGTCATTGCCAGACCTGCTAACATGATGTCACAGGCAGTTTGTGAGCCAGTTTTGTGCCTGGTGCTGTCTTTGCATTTCATTTGCATTGAATAAGTCAAAAGCATGTATTGGTAGATGCATCCACACACTCATCTCATTCAGTAAGCCATCCCATTCACAGTCAAACTGATTGATGTGATTAGTGAGATTTTCCAGCTTCCAGCAGTTAGTAAATACACACTGTAAGAAGACACTAGTGGTGGAAGAAATACTGATGAAACACATTCCCAGTAGCCACACTGGTGGCCTTAATTATTTCTCTATGAATCAGCAGCTGAATCTGTTCATTATACACAAGTGTCTCTTGTAGAGACACATTACATCCACATACTGACAAATTTAACATATGGTGCACATTCTGAGGAACATACCTCAAATCAACTACAGCTTCATACTGCAGTAAACTGCTGTGTGTCTGTGTTTCTGTCTGACTATCTGCTCTGTGTTTCACTCTCTCACACCCACCTGGTCTGCCAGAGTGACATGAATAGAGTCCGGCAGCCTGATAGTATTTTGATGCAGAATCCTTTCAGGAATAAACAGGCATAGTTGTAATCCTTTCAAGTGAGTCAGGGCTGATTAGAGCAGGAGTGATGTCCGTGTTTTGTTTTGCTTATCAATGTCTGCTTCAGACGGAAAAACAGGGAAATACCAGGCCATTTAAAACTGAGAGAACAAAGGTCTCTCAGTTGGCTTGGCTGAATATTCCATGGGTATTTTTTACTGAGAAATTTGCATCCATATTGCCAGGTATGCACAGCTAGTCAATATTTAATCAATAGTCAATGTTAATTCACTGCCATCCATCTCGCATTGGTCCAGAGTTGTGACTAAACCTTGACTGAGACACTAGATAATCAATGTCTTGCTTTGAAATTCTGTGGACCTTTGATGAATCCCATCACGCCCATATATTGAACTGGTACCATAGAGACTGCTGCTAGAAAGTGTAAGTTTCATCTCGTGTACACACATATGAACACAGAACGCATCCTCATACCTACATGACAGAATGTACCCTTTTACAGTTAAACAAGTTAAACAATGAGCAAGCTGTGGATGCAGTTTGGCATCAGAAGTACAGTGGACCACAACAGCTTGTCAGTAGACGCTGCAAACACAAGCAGTTTTAATTGCGTCCTCAGTCCAGTCAAGTCAGTGTTTAATAGCTTGCAGCCACAGATGCCACTGATTGCCCTGAAACGGTCGTGATCCTGTCGAAATTCTGAACAACTCAAATTGACCAGTGGAATATCGATTCTGACATATCGTATATACAACAACCAGATATGATGGTGATTCTGGTGCTGATAAAATGTTTAATTCGACATTTGCAGCTTGATAAGTCATCTGGATAACTGGAGGAGACGCTACTTCTGTTGTGCACGTAGGTTTTCAATATAGGTCAATTGCCTATTACTCCCAAAATGACATATATGACAGGTGGAGAGTACCAGCAGCAACGGACTTACCAGACCCTAACTACATAACAGCAGTCAGCAGTCACTGAAATGACTTGCATGGTTGTAAAATCGTTGCAATTTGGTTAGGTTTAGGAAAAGATTTTTTTTTTTCGTAGGGTCAAAGTTTACAGAAGACCATGTATCACCGACTGATTCACCTGTAATCTTCACTGAAGAGCCTCAGGCCACAGCTGTGCCTGTGTTGTCACTTGTGTCTCTGTTTTAGGAATAAACAGCTTTTAGTCTAATTATCTTTCTACGCTGCCACAGTTGGAGCTGTCAGAAGTAGATCTATAACAGGTTTGGGACCAGTAACCCTGTGCCTGCAAGTCAGGTTTCCCATCTGGGATAATAAAATGACTGAACTGACATGAACTGAGCTGAGGGGCTGTGTATGGTTCAAATGAACAGATCAGCCAAAAATCTGTAGTTTACTTTGGTGCTTATATTTTATCCATGTGGTGTGATTGTCTCTGTAGAGTGGGGAGGGCAGTGTCCTCCTGTCCACTTCTCTTTATGCCATCAGAGCTTGGTCAAAATCCACAACCCACATTCAGTCCAAACTTTTGTCAATGATGTCTCTGAATAATACATTATTGAAAACCATGAAAATGCTCCTGTGTCTTTGGGACACAAAATACAGGATGTCCATAAAGTAAAGCAAATGACTAGACAAATCTGTGGAAATTATTACAAAATGAAAAGTAGATATTGATGGTTTTTTTGCCTCATTTAACAGACCTCTATATGGGCACCATTAGTTGCACGAAGCACATCAAGAGGTACTCGATTTCTTGCCATGTTCACTGTAGCACAGCCTCATCAATGGTGGCAATGACATCAGTGATCTTTTGCACAAATTGACGGACGTGACGGTGATGTCTTCCATACTTAATCCTGTAGTTTTGCTGAGTCTGCGTATCTGATTTTGTTTCAATAAACCATGATACACATTGTGCCTTTTCTTGAGGAGTAGCCATTTTTTAGGGGTTTATTTAACAGAACCTATTTCATCAACAGGGTCCTGAAATACACTAATGCAATGTGATTAAAAACTGTGATAACCACTGAGTACATAGGAACAAATCTGATTAACATATCTCATCAATTGCTTTTGTAATAGATTTTTTAAATTGTAAAGAGACTTTGTGGACACCCTGTATATCATAGAGACCATTCAAAGGTTTACTCATAGAAATAAATACAGCTCTATTGTCACTGGTTCAATGTAGGGAAAAAGTTATTAAGTTATTTTTTATGATTACCAGTACACCCATAAAAGAAACATTTTTGCATGTATATACTAGATTGAATACACAAACCCGTTCCAACGGGCATGATCCTAAAGACTTTTTCATTCAGACTGCAGGCAAATCAGATTTGTTTCTAAAATAAGATGTTTAAAGAATGAATCCATTATTTTTTGTGTTTTTCAAGTTTTTGTATATTCATATTTTTGCATCAAAAAGGCTATTTTTCTAAGCACAAGTTTTCCTGTGTGACCTAGTGCAGGTTTCTACATGATAATGTTGCTACATATAAATAATTTGAGGGAGGGGAGGAGGAGGCATCAGCACACTAATCTGTGTCATCGCCTTTGGTTCTAGTGGAATAAAACCAAACATTAGTTGAAAGCTGGGACCTTAACTCATGTAGAACTTATTAGAAATCTCTGACTCAGACCTATGCAGAACCAAGAAATTTGGACCTGAACCTGAACAGAGCTGATCGGCAATGATTTCACATTTGTTTGCTATTAACAAGTTGAAGTTAATTTAAGTTGTCAAAACAAAATTTTGTGTCTTATATGATGTAAAATTCCTAGTCTTTTTCCTTGTGCCTGGCCGTGATCCAAATAATTCACTGTCTTTGTCAAGAAAATTGGTAAAAAAAAATATCCAGGTTTTCTGTTATTCCTTGTGTTCACTGCATGGACTGAGGCTGTAAATCCACTGCAGCGGCTGTGGGTTCAACTCCCACCTTCGGCCCTTTGCTGCATATCGTTTCCCTACTCTCTCCACCACCCCTTTCGTGTCATATCTTCAGCTTAAGCCAATGGATTAAAGGCATAGTCCACAAAATATATTCAGAAAAGACTATATGCTGGCGCATAACAAACAAAACTAATTTAAAATAAGCTTTATCACACACATCATGATCTTCTTGGATCACTCACACATAATGTTAAACACACCTGAGATTTACTGCATAAAATGTGGATCCAAACATGTACAGGTCCCAGGTTGAGTCCCAGAATCTCACATAAAGGCTATTCCCCCAGAAAAATAAGTACATGTAATTAAGGCTTGGACATTGCCTGTGGTGCCCCCCAGGGGTCAGTACTGGGTCCAAAACTGTTCATTCTTTATATAAATGACATCTGTAAAGTCTCTAAAGTATTAAAATTAGTTTTATTTGCAGACGACACAAATATTTTTTAGTACAGGGGGGAATTTACAGGAGCTTCTGGGGATGATTACTGCAGAACTGTGTAAATTAAAGACAGAAACAAATTATCATTAAATCTAAACAAAACTAAATTCATGTTATTTGGGAATTGTAAAAGGAATACTCAAGCACTAATACAGGTAGATGGGGTTGACATTGTAAGGGTTCATGAAAATAAATATCTTGGTGTAAATGTGGACGAAAAAATAACATGGAAATCTCACATAAAACATGTACAAAACAAACTGTCACAGAGCATCTCAGTACTAAGTAAGGCAAAACACTTTCTGGACCACAAATCACTCCACATTCTTTACAGTTCAATGATACTACCATATTTAAATCACTGTGCAGAGATTTGGGGCAATACTTATAAATGTACATTACAACCACTGTCTATACTGCAAAAAAGAGCCATAAGGATAATTCATAACACTGGTTACAGAGAACATACAAATCCTTTATTCTTAAAATCAAAAACACTAAAACTCACAGATCTGGTTCATTTTCAAACAGCACAAATCATGTACAGAGCAATAAACAACCTACTCCCAGGAAATATTCAAAAACTGTTTTTTCAGAAGAGAGGGGGGATATAATTTGAGGAGGGAAATGAATTTAAAACATCTTTGTGCTCGCACAACTTTAAAAACTTTTTGTATTTCTATATGTGGAGTGAAACTGTGGAACAGACTGACGGGGGAGCTGAGGCAATGTCCAAGCATGAGCCTGTTCAAACAGCGGTACAAACATATGGTATTCATGAGGTACAGGGAAGAAGAAGGGTGTGACGAACACTAGGGTTCTCACATATTTACATGTTTATTTATTTTATTTATTTTCTATTGTTGGTGTAGGCAAATATGCTTATTTACTGTATGTGGAGTATGTGATCAAAAAAAAACAAAACAAAACAAAAAAAAAACAGGTTACACAGGAAGTAAACAGTATGATTATTAAGTGGAGAAGAGGTAGGATTAAATAAGCAAATGCTTCCTCCTACTCCTTTTCAAACATGTTATGTTAATAGTTGTTTCAGTTGTTCTCAATTGATTTAAGTGTTTTCATTTGTTCTTTTGTTTTTGTTTTTGCTTTTTTTTTTTTTTGTACTACTCAAACATGTTTGAAATAAAGGCTTCATTCATTCATTCATTCATTCAAAATAATCCACGCAATGTATCTCAAACGCCATGGAACTTTCCAATATGTTGTATTTTGAAGACAATTTGTGTTCACGGTGACAAATTCTCCTTGTACCTGATCTTAGAGCATGTGCTGACAAGGAAAATTACGGCTGATATCTTAATTGAATTATGACACCACGACAGGCTTTCAAACATGGGGAAGGGCTGACAATGGGCCCGCTTCAGAATCACACTGTAAATGGTAAATATGAACATCATCCATATTAGGGAATGTGCAAGGGAGTCTAATTTATACCTCTAATTTATATGTTTTCACACATAAAACCAGTGGAAAAGAAGCTGACGATAAATCACCAGAATGAGTCTCTGACTTTATGGTCGTGCAGCTATGCAAGATGGTTCGACAGCACACTTGGCATAATGTTTGAAATAGCACGCTGTCTGCAATATGTTTGAATTACCACAGTTCTTGTATTGTCAGGGAAGGCATTGTGTGACTGCGGTGGGCTCCATGAATATGCATAATCACGAGGCGAAGCTGCTCGGCCTCAGAAGGTATTTATGCGACTGTCAGTGTGGCCCTTCCATCACAGTTTCATATCATAGTGACAGAACATAAGTAGACGAACGCATATGAAAATGTGTGTTGGGTGAAGAATGAGCAGTGTCATTGCTTGTGGCTGTGACATTCGTCAGGGGCCGCGGTGTGATACATCAGCCCAACAGTAGTTATAGCACGCCTGGTGGGAAGAAAGCTACAAACCATGCCAGGCCATGCAGGGCTTATTGTTAGTAATAGGTGGAGGCAGGTGAAGCCTTGTAGCTGGAGCTTTCTTGAGATTCATTTCTATTTAATAGATGGCCCCCAAATGAATTAAAGACAGATTACAGCCTAATTTGTGAATAACCTATGGCCCTGGAATATACATAATTACTCTTAGCAGGGATTAATCAATGCCCATTCCCTAAGTGCTCCCTTTCTCTGTGGGCAATTTTTCTGCAAGGTTGACTTTTAACCCACTCAGCAATCATTTTATCAACTAGTAGAAAGAAAATTCCAGAGGATTTCTTTACTGTGAGTGGGAAAAGCTTTTGTACAGCATGAGGATAATGCATTACATAGTGTAGGCCTATATATTACAGTATCCATGCATTACCCAATTACCTTGAGGGATACATTTTATGTACATTCCCATCTGTTAGCTGTGCATTTTCCAGTACCCATTATTAATCATTGGTTGCTTCACTGATGTATCATTATTGCAGTCACTTGTACTCACACAATATAAAGGATTGTCTGCAGGTTGTTTGGTAAATAGTGACACCTGCTGTTGTTCAGCTATAGCAGCCTGTCAGTTCCATTTTCTGTTGTACAGGAAGTTCTCAAAATGAGGATGTTCTGCCCAGAAAGCAGTACTTCCTTATTTTATGCTGTACAGATGAATGTAAAGATTATGCATCCTTCACCATCCTCTCTCATTGTTGCTCACACTGAGTACTTGTGTTTATTGATATTAACTCTCTTGCTTGAGTAGGTTTTAAGCAAGAACATAACTGATCTTTGTCATAGAAAATTATATCTAACTATAAAGGAAGGAATTTCTATGTATGTATGGCTTTCCTTTGATTTTCTCAACAGCCATACATTCAATTGACTTAACAGTTCCTGGGTGTATTGCAGAGGACCAAAGGGAGTGCATTGTTTGTGCAAATTGACAAGATGGTAGCATTATAACATCAAGTGTTACATTGTGACCTGAGACTTTTGAATTGAAGTCTCAAAAGCAAAATTGCTTTTTTTTTTTCCTGAATTTTGTGGTTAAATTTTGTCCAAATATGTTTTTTTTTTTTTTTTTTTTTTTTCTTTTTGCTACCAAAGTGCTACAGATTTTGAGCAATTGTTACCAAGCTTTGGAACAGAGCATCTCTGGAACAGGGTGGAAAAAGTTTTTTGGATTCTTGATATTCCATTCAGTTTTGCTACAGCAAATGATGTGGTCACTACCTTATTACAAAAAGATGTCACATCTCCTGATCACTTTGTTATTACATTTGTTGGACATGTTTAGATATGTCAGAGTGACCATGACAAATTTGGTGCCACTTGGCCAATAGGTGGTGCTGTAGCAGCATTCATCTAACTGTAAAAGGAGGAATATCTGTATGTATGTGTGTATGACTGTCCTTCACATATCTTCAAGAGCTGTTCATCCAATAGACATCACACTTGGCGAGTCAGTCTTGTTGAGGCCTTGAGGAAGAGCAGCGTCAACAGTGAAATCAATCGTTAAAGCTTTTTTGGAGAATGCTGCAAGCAGCAATACTGGGGCAGAGCAATCAGGCATGTGTTCCAAACAGGCATGCCCCCCCAAAACACTGCAAGCACCAATACTGGCCGCTTTGGTTTACTGTGTGTCATTAGATCATTCACCAGGTCCAAATTTAAATATCAACATAAATATCTTTTCTTCGCAAATACAGATTATTTTGGAAATTTGACACATCAGTCCAGATGATCATCACAGTATGGAAATAAATTAAAAATAGATATATTTCTTTTCAAAGAAATCAAAATCAATTTTCTCATGAAAAAAGCCACAAAAAATAATTTTAGACATTTTGGATCCATTCTGTTTGTGTCTTTGCACATGTCTCTCTTGCTCTTTCTCAGTTTCCCCTCCTCCCTCCCTCTGTCTCTTTGTCTCTTTAATATCCCAGTCACTCATTTCTGGATGGCTGGGACATGCTTTTCAGTTCAACAGCTGCAAATGGCTTTTCCAAAGACCACAGTCCGGAACGGAATTATTATTATCATCACACACATAATGCAAAGTTGTTTTTGTCATTTGGCACTTTGTTGTTGCTGTGGGTTGCATTCTGATTATGGTACACCGCCACCTCTCTGCCACCCTCCACTTATTTGATGCGTCATAATGCTGATGTACGCCGAGTGTACAAAATGTTAGGGCCACATATTTTTTGCAGAAAATGGAAGGAATGATTTCATTCCACTACGGTCAGGAAAGTAGGATGTTAACAAAGTTAGCACAGTTTAAACAAAGACTTTAAAGGGACAGTTCAACCCCAAATCAAAAATACATATTGTCTTAGTTTACCTGTTGTGCTATTATACTGTATTGGCTGTAGAGATGTCTGCCTTCTCAACAATGTAATGGAACTAGATGGTACTCTGTATGTAGTTCTCAAAAAGCCAACTCTTTCCCCACCAATGATATTCTTGGCACTTGCTGTTTTCACTATCAGGCAGTAGGAGACACTGTGACGCATCATCTGACAAAAAAAATGTCGCTTGAAGAAGAAGAGAACCATTGTAACTGAGCAGTAGCAGAAGAAGATGGTGTTATCGAGCATGAAAACATCAGTGCTCAGCAGCAGATCCATAGCCAGGTCAGAGAGTGCCGTGATCTGGCCACAAAGCCCGGGCACCGAGCCCTGCAGTCCCCACTGTAGTCCCCAGACTTCCACAGCAGCTGGGACACAGCGAGGCTGCTCACACTGCAGCCCCTGGGCCTCTCGGCCAGTGTTTCAGCAGGGGGGCGGGGCACATACACCCAACATTAACCACAGTGTGGTCGTAATATGAAATCATAAAAAAAAAAAAAAAAAAAAAAAAAAAACATGAACTCAAAATTCTGCTAAAAAATGTCTCTTTCACAAAAATGCTGTTTTCTCAGTTTTTTGTGTGAAAAGTGGATTTTTTTGATGCAATCAACCAACATTCAAGTGCTTATAAAAAAGAATGAATGAAGCTCAAACAAAATGTTTTTTGTGTCTGAAACTAGAAGATCTGTTCTTTCTTCTGATATATTCCATGTTAACATATTCATAGAACTGAATGTTCGGTGGATGCTGTTAATTTTGTCAAAAATGCTGGCACTGGCTGGCAACTTTTTATAAAACACTGGCAGGGAAAGAGTTAAAAACCTCAACAGGAATGTCTCTTTCCAATACATCCAATACTTACTCAAGACAGATGTTGTTGTGAACAGTTTCATATAGGAACTATTTTCTCTCTACTGAACTACATCTTACTGAACTACAGCTGTATCACCACACAGAAGTAAGAATGTATCTACTCATTGACAAGAGGCTCATGCTCATGACAGGTTGTAAACATTAATGCCATCCTTCTCAGCTGAGCTGGTTGGCAGGTGTTTGATAGGAAGAACGTAGTTTCTGCTTTTCAAAAGGTCTGTGGATTATCTTTTGTAACTGGCTCATGATTTCTGGAAAGAAACATTGCTGAGTTTGTTTTTTAAACGTATTTTTTTGCAGTTTGAGCACCACAAGCCAAGTGCCATCTAGTTCCATTATAGGTCAAGAGAAGTAGGGAAGTGTGGGTCATTAATTGATCATTTAAACTCTTTTTAATGAATTGGAAGTGATGAGTCCTCATCTCCACTAACTTGTTCACTGACTCACCCTCCTGCCTGCTTCTAGCCGGTGCAAATTGTGAGACCACATGTCACTCACACTCTTAATTAACAATATTTGTGGAAATGTATCAAGTTAATTACTGTATTAACCAGCCCTGTGATAAAGGAACCTAGTTTGGCCCTGCTTCAACTTCCTGTGCCAGCCCACAGCATGCTCCCTGCACTGAGCTGAAAGTCTTGGGTTGCACAAATTACTCACTCAGTCAGTACTCTCCTTTCCTAAGCTGAAGGTCCACTCCACGCTGCATGAATCAATCATTCACTCACTCTCCCAGCTCAGGGCAGGTCTCGTGCTGGACACATCAGTCACAAGTTCCACGCCACAAACAGTAACCGTCTGTGAATGAGCATCACAACCCCTGTGAAATGATTCTTTTCATTATCAGCATTTGATCTGTTCAGTCCAATAACAATACAAAACAGTAGAAGAGTCACATGATTTAAATTATTTTGTCCTGTTCAAGTTAGCTGAGGGCTAAATCGAACCTTTGGCAGCTCGACTGGCAGAAGTTTTTGGGGCATGTACTCTTACTTCTGGGGCTGGTGAGGGCAGTGGGTAATTGAATTGGTGACTCGAGTGACTTGAAAACCCTTTTTGTGAGGGACTCATACAAACTCAATTCTCGAGAGAAGGCAGACATCTCTAGAGCCGATATCTCCAAAACTTGGCAACTCGCACTAAAACAAACTCAATGGATAAATAGCAAATTTGGAATTGGATTTTGGGGTGAACTTTGAAAATACATGGAGACTTTCAAATACTGTTTTATTAACAAGCTCATCTGTTGCCCTCCCAACTTTTTTTTAGTGCTTTTATTGTAAAATTCACAAAGTTATCTAATCTCAAACATAGCAGCAAAAATAGCAACAATAAAGATGTTTTTTAAGTTCAAACTTGTACACCAGTCCAGCAAGCCATTCTGTGTAGCACATATGATTTTGTAGATTGAGTGGTATTGAGTGGTAAGCTGAGATCTCAAAATGATTTCAGTCTCTCCTTATCATAGCAGACAAAGAAATTAAATATTGATTCCTGGTGTGGCACCACAGGCTGAAATTACCCATTCTTTCTGCTCTCTCACTCCTTCCCTCCCTGATCACTTGTTTATTCTCTCTGTCCTCCCATTGCATCCCCCTTTCTTTACACCTCTCTTTTTTATTATTCCCTCTCTAAAGGACTCTACTTTCATTTTGACTGTCTCTGTTTCTCTTTTCCCTCTCCGGCACTCTCTTTTTAATGCGCTGTGCCTGGTTGTAAGAGAGGAAAAGGAGAGAAGAGATACATGGCTTGACTTTAAATCTTCTCTCCAGCTGATGGAATGATAGGCTATCTCTATATATAATCCTACTTTGTACCTTAAGTTGAGGTATTTTTCTCTTTTCCCCATTTTCTTTATTGCTAGAATTCAAAGACTGCACAGTCCTTTAAAGTGTTGAGTGAATGCCATAACCTCGGTCACCTAAATTCTTTGAAAACCAGCTGTGTATTTTCTAAAATCTTAGTTTGATGAAAACAAGGGTGAGAGGTTAAGCTAGATTTTGATCCAACACGGAAATCTAAAATATTTTTTCCTTTTAGATAGAGAATACGAAATAGAAAATGAAGTCAAGAGGAATTCTTTTTCTATCAGCTGGATCCTAAAATACCTGCAGGGTTACAGCTGCATGTGATCAAAACACTTCAAGTTTTAGATCATGTTTCCTTGAAGATATATATTATATTAACATGCATAGGGCTGCACAATTAATTGCATAATTATTGGAACTGCAATATGGCCAAGTACAATATCCAAATCACAGAACCAGAACCAAACCACATTTTTTAAAAAAAGGAAAAATATAAGAAAACAGGTTTATAATGAAATACTGCAGTGCTGCAGAGATGACCTAGCATGCAAATCTTGTTCTTCAGATGAACGAAAAATGTTTGTTAGGTTCAGACCCCAACAAATGTCACATTATCATGATTTTAATGTTTTTTTCAGTCAAAATGAAAATTGCAATGCATAAATGATCATTTCCACAAATTGCATCGCAATTGCAATGTCAGCCAAATAATTGCGATATCACTTTTTTACCATATCGTGCAGCCCTAGTGCAAACTATTCCGCTGACATCAGTCATAATGTCAGTATCCAACAGTAAGATGTAAATACTGATATTCATTGTTTGATTTCACATATTAATACATCCATCTATCCATTGTCCACCACTCATCTGTTTCTGATTTGAAGTTTTTGCAGGCTAACCAAAGCACCTCCAACTTGGAGGAGACCGGGGTTGAGCAGTAACTCACTGGAGGGATTACATATCTTTTCTGGGTTGGGAATACCTCAGGATCCCCCAGGAGGAACTGGTAGGGAGCAGTGGTAGGGAGAGGAACGTCTGGAATACTCTGTTTAACCTGCTGCCACCGTGACCCAATCCCAGAAAAGTGGAAGAGGATGGATGGATAGATAAAAGTTCAGAAACATTTGTGGGCACATGTAACGTATATAGGGAGAAAATATTGCCATAGTTTATGTGAGGACCTTTTCAGTATTTACAAATTAAAGAACTTGCTGGAAAATTACTTTTTAAAGGTAAATTTGTATGTGGTACTTCCCTTTGCATTCCCAAAACCTTTTCCCTGAGCGCTACACGATGTAGAGGATCATGGCTTTGGCTAACTAACGACACATGGCAGCTAGAAACAGCAGTAATGCTAAAACAATTCAACCTGATATCCTTAGAAATTGTGTCCATAGTATGTGTGCATGGCTGAGCAATGTGGGGAGAATATGGACAGGACAGGAGAAAGGGAGCACAAGAGAAAAGAAAAAGGTTGGGGCTTATTAAAAGGAGTAAAACTCTGCTGGACAGTGCAGCTAAATGCTGGTGCTAGCAGGGCCACTCTTTGCACATCATAATATCATGTGCTGAGTTATCTATGCTTAAAAAAAACTAATAAATTGCATCAACATATAATCATGCCCTGCAGGACAGCAGGAGATGTGTGGTCATGGAAATACTAATGAAAATGTGAAATGGTCTGAGCTGACTGTAGATTCCCAGTCTGAATTATTATGATAGCCTTGTCCTGGGCTGTGGAGGTCAAGGTGGTGGATGAGCATGTAGTGCATTTCAGTTTCATGCAGGCAGCTAGAGTTTTCCTCCCATTACAGACCTCATTTGTAAAATAGACTTATGATCAATCAATCATAGAAAACCATCTATTAGTAGTTATTTATAAAACCTTACTTTGACATGGAAATGACAACAAGTTACATATACAGAAACGTGCTACATATAGGAAAACAAATGCAAAAGGAAAACGCTGTATATACAGAAACGCGCTGCAAATACAGAAACGCACTGCATTATGGAAAACAAATGCAAAAGGAAAACAGTGCAAATACAGAAACGTGCTGCACATAAGGAAACAAATACAAAGTGCTCCAGGCCTCTAGGGGCAGTGCTGAGCTATCAACGTATGGTATGGCGCAGATGAGTGAGTGAGAAGAAAGTAATGGTTGGAGGAAAGTTGAGTCGAGAGAGGCTGCATAAAAAAGGTACATATTCTTTTATTCTTTCTTTCTTTTTTCTTTACATTTGGCCTTAATCTTTTAAATGCAATCAAATCACTGGGGTCTCCTGGAAAGTAACTTAACATTAGTTACAGTAACGTTAGCTAACGTTACC
Source organism: Lutjanus argentimaculatus (assembly GCA_034769285.1). Classification (NCBI taxonomy): domain Eukaryota; kingdom Metazoa; phylum Chordata; class Actinopteri; order Lutjaniformes; family Lutjanidae; genus Lutjanus; species Lutjanus argentimaculatus. The sequence continues at coordinate 1,338,471 of JAWZSL010000033.1, read as the reverse complement.
ACTACGGATACACTACTCTTGTAGAAGTCTCTAGCAGGCTAACGTCAGCTATGTAAATCAGCGCTCTTTCATAATGCTGTAAAAGATAAGGCCAAATGTTAAAAAAGAAATAAAGAAATAGATAAAAAAAAGAATACGTACCTTTTTATGTGGCTTCTCCTGACTCAAACTTTCCTCCAACCATAACTTTCTCCTTCTCAAATTCAAAGAGGCTTTATTGTCATGACCATAATAAAGTACAGTATTGCCAAAGCACATTCAAGATACAAAATACTTAAATTAAACACAGGCAATAAGTGATAAAACAGGAACAGGAAACTGAACATAACTGATGGATATCAGCAACAATAAAATAATTACAGTAATAATATTAACAATAAATCATGTCTGTTTGTTTGTGTGTGTGTGTGTTCCTCAAAGTGTGGCAGTTAAAGACATATTCTGCTGCTAGACTGTAGCTCTCTATATATTCTCCCAACAGGATCAATATTTTGTTTATGTTGTTTATGTGGTCGAATTCAGGGTGTTTTTGTTTAAATTTGGGGAAATATTTGGTTTGGACGGGCTGAGTTTAATGCATTCTAGCAGAAAATGCAGCTCTGTTTCTACTTGAAGCGCCTCTCCTATGAGGTAGCCATGATTTTTTGTATCTGCCCGTCTCGATGGCCAGGCTGTGGTCACTGAGTCTGTACTTGAAGCGGTTCTTCTCACTCACTGCCTCGTCTGCTCCATACCATACGTTGATACATCCGTTGTCTGACTCTCGGATGGAAGCTCAGCACTGCCCCTAGAGGCCTGGAGCACTTCTGTTGTATGACTGGATATGCAGTGCGTTTTCTTTTTGCACTTGTTTTCTTATGTGCAGCGTGTTTCTGTATTTGCAGTGCGTTTCTGTATTTGCAGCGCATTTCTGTATATGCAGCATTTTCCTTTTGCATTTGTTTTCCTATATGCAGCGTGTTTCTGTATATGTAACTTGTTTTTTTATATGCAGCGCGTTTGTCCTTGTCAGCCACTGTGTGTAAGTGATTTACCTGTTTATGTAGATGTATTGCAGTTTGGGATGCATGAACACCCAAGCCTCAAGTTAGGCAGTAATATATAACTGTAATGTGATTACTTCTTCCAGTATGTGTAATGCAAGGGATTACAATTTCCAAAAGAGTAATTATATTGCAGCTAATATTTCAAGTAACTCTGAGTTACTGAGTTAATTTTTGACCTAGGTAGGCTATCCTATGATGACATGTACATGCAGCAGGTCAGGGCAGGTCATGTCAGCTGCAGCCAGAAAGCTTAAAGAATGGAGGAGGAAGGAGAGAGAGAGAGAGGACTTTCCACAAGTAGAACTATTAATAGTTATTTTTAGTTAGTTAGCTGGGTGTTAACAGGTCACTGGATCAGCAGTTCGACTTCAGAGTGCAACCAATAAGGTACAAAATTAACATAGCAATATGATTAGTAATGTAGCTAATTACTTTTTTAAAGTAATTCTATTACTTTGTAGAGGAGTAATAAGTAAAAAGTAATGTGTTACCAGTGATGGGCTGTCAGGGCCATCAGGGCCTTCTCTGCTGGTCCTGTCAAAATCAAAATCATATATATTTTCATAATTACATGAATGTGTGTCTAAGTATGTCTGAATGTATGTCAGTAAGTATGTCTGAAATTCAATTACTTTTTCTGTAATCTACAATATTATATCCAGAACGAATATGGTTACTTTCTTGTGAGGAAGAACTGGGATTTCCTATATATCTGGCTGCCACCAAACGCATCACAGCTCCGTGGACCAGTATAATCGCTAGCCTTTCGTAGAGGCCCGAAGCTGCCATTTGATTACAACTTTGACTGACCGTATCATCAGCCAATCAAATGTTGATGTGTAGTGTCAGAACGCCCAGGGCCCTGCAGTGTGTGGGCGCGAGCCCCTGGTGTTGTCATCAACGGAGTTTGCGCCTTTGACAGATTGGGAGTAAAGTAAGCTACATGCTAATGGAAACATGACGGCCGCAGCGTTTTTACAAATGATGGGTGAGTGTTACTTTGGACTCCGTTTAAGAGAGATAAAGTTATTGTAGTTTACTCAGCACTGATACTATTGTGGCTTTACCTCATCAGTCGAAGTTACGTGAGTAACAGGTGAACACTTAAATGACTGTGGAAGCATGTTTTTGTGTCACGTGGTGTGCGTGTGCAGTCTGGTTGTTGAGAGACATAAATGAAGATCTGATGGTGATGCTGCAGTAGCTGCTGTAATGCACTGTGGTTTGTGTCTGCTGTGGATTTTAAAGATCGACTGTCTTGGTGGTGCTTATGCAGCAGTGGCTCTACCAGCACCCATATGATTGCTGACTGGGGGAGGGACGGGTCGGTGTCGGTGTTAAGTTCTTTACTGAAGGCCCTGACTGAAGCCCCTCCCTGTGCTACTGCGTGTTCCACTTCTTGAGTAACCTGCCCACCACTGCCCAAGCCTGTGGTGAAGTTTGCATTAGCTTTAGGAACAGTGTGACAATAATTATGAGTTAAAGGTGTGAGGACTGAGTTGCATCACACTCCCAAACTACATGTTTGGCTTTGTTGGTCAACCCACCGTTCAGTCCACCAAATGACACGTGTTGCCTGGTTTCCAGCTCCTCTACCACTTCCAGAAAGTTTGCTTTTCTCTTTTGGTTCATGGTTATTCCTGACTAAACTCTCATTTGTGGTAGCATCATAGAAGAGGAAATTGCTGGTTATAAAGCAGGTGCTGTCAATGTTTTTTTAAGGTTTTTTATGCTCACTATGAACTGAACATAAGCATGCCATCTCAAATGATATTAAGATGAAGATCAAGTATAAATCTATGAACATTTTTATTAAAGAATCCCCTGAATTTAACATTTGTATTTAAAGTAACCCTGATCAGACTCTTCCCTTAACCTTAAAGTGATATTCCACCCCAGAACGATAGTCCACTCAGTATGTACTCACCCCTATGCCGATGTGAAGATGGGTGAAGATCTTCAGTTCACAAAACAATCCTGGAGTTTCAGCAGAAAACAGGGTTGCAGCCAAATCCAGTACAATGGCAGTGAATGGTGACCCAGTTTAAAACGTTAAAAAAAGAGCACAAAACAAACACAAAATGTCTCCATCCTGCTCGTGTGGTGTAATCCAAGTGTCCGCGAGCCACGACATTAAAATTTAACCACAAAAGACACCATTTACACCATGTTTTTAGCCGAAATGTCAACTGTAGCCTCCCAGGTAGCATGTAAACATGGCGTCGATGTATCGCGAGACTTGTATATCTCTTAATGGATGCACGTGTGAAAATATCGCGAGATCTCTTGTGCATCTGGCTCGAGTCTGAGAGGCTTCAGTTGACATTTTGGCTAAAACATGGTGTAAATGGTGTCTTTTGTGGTTAAATTTTAATGTGGCGTTTCACGGACACTTGGATTACACCACACGAGCAGGATGGAGACATTTTATGTTTGTTTTGTGTTCTTTTTTTTACATTTTATCTGTGGTCACCATTCACTGCCATTATACTGGATTTGGCTGCAACCATGTTTTCTGCTGAAACTCCAGGATTGTTTTGTGAACTGAAGATCTTCACCCATCCTCACATCGTCATAGGGGTGAGTACATACTGAGTGGATTATCTTTCTGGGGTGGAATATCACTTTAAGGACAAAAATGTTGTCAGTGACCAAACTAGCTTTTGCTGATACTGATAAATATGTATGTGTATGTCCAACAGTGTTGGGCAGTAAATGGATATAAAACATTCTGCATTTGCTCTGCTGTCTCATCACTACTGGTCTTTCCAAACATAACTCAACAGGGAGGCATCTTAATTAAACCACATCAACTGCTTTGTATCTGCAATCTCATTCTTTCAGTTACTACCCAAAGCTCATTAACGTATCACTAAACTGAGCGCTTGGTTTTTCAGTTGACCTCTTTCTTCAACACAGTAGTCCAATACTAGACACATCACTGACTGTAGATATGGAGGAAAAAGTTGGTGTACAACCCTGTTTTTCTACATTGTCCACATTCTTGGTCTGGCTCATTTAATAGACTGAGTCCGTTCTCACTCCCAAGCATCAAATATGACAACATGGACAGTGTCTATGCTTCACAGTCTGACACTGCTGGTATCCCTCTAGCACAGATCTGGACGAAATGCTGCTGAGGTGTCCGATGCAGCCCACTGAAAGGTTTCATGTGACCCACCAGGCCATCATGGAAAATCCCCAAAATTAAAAACCTAGCAAAGACAGCCAGTAGCATTTTGCTTACCATTAGTGGTGCAACGGATCAAAAAACTCACAGTTCGGATCGTATCACGGTTTGATTCACGGATCGGATCATTTTTTGGATCAGCAAAAAAGAAAAAAGTGGTGGGATTAGGGTTAATAATAATAATGATAATAGTAATGATAATGTTAATAATATTAAAAACTTCAAACTTATACAGTACTGTACTATGTATATACTAGGGATGTTCCTGGCGACTAATTTCCCTGTTGATTAAAAGCAAAATTTAATTTAGACTAGTCGACTAGTCTAACACTAAGAAAACAGTCAGAAAACAGTTAAAATTGAGCAGAATTTTTAAATTTATAATGTTAAACACTGTCTGAAAAAATATACTGTGTATTAAGAGCCATTTGAAGCCGTTAATCACAGTCAACAATTGCCAAATCATACTTTAAATGCCGCTGAAATGTGCGCTATGCGCGCTAAATGTGTAATACAAACCAAACACATTAACTTACAAAACATTACAACAACTCACTAAATGCTTCAATTTTTCAGATCGAAGAGGATCACAGAGTCTGCAGGTAAACGACCCAGAGCTGACGTTAGCTGCCAGTCTGCTACACAGCGTGGTTAAAGTTAGCAGTGCTAGCAGCAGCAGGAGCAGCAGCAGCAGCAGCTCCACTTGCAGGTTTATGTTCGTGTCTGTGCTTAATGTGGTCACATGTTGCTCCAGTCGAGTGATTATGTATCAGCTTATTCTGTTACAGTCTACATTCAACATATTTACATTGTCTAGATTAAAACACTGCCAAACCGCGATGGTTTTACTAGCTGTCATCTGTCCGACTTTGCTGATATAAACATCCAGGGTTACCTAGGCGAGCAGGGCATACACGCAGGGTGAGAGGGGCTGCCGTCAGTGCCGTAGCCCCGACTAGTGACAGCTTTTAAATCAGTCACTCTTCGCAGAGATGCACTGCACACAGCAGCATCTGTCCTGTCTTTTCACTGCAACTCTACGTATACAAGAGTAACGGTGACAGTAAAACTATGATGCTCACACGTAGTCCGCTGATCACATGCGTGCCGAACCGTGGAGGGCGATCTGTACGGGACACGGGTCAACCGCGATCCATTGCACCCCTACTTACCATTAAAACAAGACCTTTATTTTGGAAGGGCTCAGTGCTGTGTTCATTGTTAATGATAATGAACTGTATCTTAAACAGCAACTTCATTTACTCAGTGCTGTACATCCATGTTGTTTATGTTGTTCTTCTTCTACGTTTGCTGCTGCTGTTGTTGAAACCTGTATGTTGCCTGCATGGCACACTGTAAAAAATAAAGTTTTGGACATTGCTGACAAAATATAGTTCATCACATGGCAATTCAGAAAGGGTGACCAACAGTAGAAGTGCCCTATTTAAAACACTTCTGACCATTCCATTATTAGAGATTAGGCTGTTATTAGGACCTGATATCATTTGTGTGTGGCCCACAGCGGCCTAATCAGTTTCTCATGTGGCCCCCCATGAAAAATAATTGCCCACCCCTGCTCTAGCATCATTTCTGGAGGTGCCCCTCTAGTTTTTACTGTGCTGTCACAGTCACGTGACACAGTATTAAAAATGAGAAAGTCCATGTTTGAGGAGGTGGGGTGGATGGATGGGTCAAACAAAGACAGAACTTTCACCCACAGGACCGTGATTCATGTCCGGTGTGAAACCAAAAGTCAACATAATGTAATATACCCGACATACAAAAGTGACATTCCGTATGTGAAGTTAGGTAAAGGTCTGCCTGTCCTCACCAGGAAAACGTGTGTTGGTCAGCAGCGCAAGCAGCTTATTCTGACTGATATGTCCGTTCATTTTTAGGTGGCGCCCCCTTGCGGACATAGTAGACACAACAGGAGAAGTATAGGGAGTGAGAAAGTACACATTAAGAGGTGGTGGGGTGGATGGATGACTCAAACGAGCACAGGACTTTCACTCAGGAGATCAGGGTCTAAGTCCTGTCTTGAACAAAACAGTAAACATAGAGTTATTTAAAGTTTTGAATAACGTAAAATTTCGTTATGGATGTGACATCTGTTGCGCCACTTACATAACATACATGACATAATTATTTTGACCCAAACCATGATCTTTTTCTAGACCTAGCCAAGTAGTTTTTGTGCTTAAACCTCACCAAACTGCGATCGTTTCACAATATAAACCATGTGTGTAATGTCATGTGAGTTATGTGATGTGGTAAGCCTGTTGCTGCTGGTATCTCCACCAGTAATATATATAGTTTTGGGAGTAATTGACGATCAAATTATTCTGGCATTTAGGTGTGAGGATGTGTTGGTAAAGGTACCAACACTTGATCTTTTCCTAAACCTAACCAAATAGTTTAGTTGCATAGACCAACACAAGACCTCATGAGCTTTTATTCTGAAAGTCTACCTGGACGTTTGATATTTATTATTGTTAACTTGACCATGGAGCCCTGCATGTGCAAAACTGATGCTAGAGAGGTACCTACAGTGTCATAGTTAGAAGCATAGGAACGCTGACCAAGCTGTGGTATTGGATGAGCTGGGAGTGAGAACATGTTGATAGAGTCCACATGTACACTGTAGTGTCTTTCCTAACCATTGACCCTGAGAGAAACCACAGTAAATCGTTTGAACTTGTTCACTCATGGATACAAGGTGCTTGTTCAGTGGCATACTTGCTGGTGAATTGGTTTGCTCAGTGGTGGTGGTGCCTTCTAATCACGGGCGTTCATGCAAATCGAGTTCAAATGAAGTTCATGCTATATCTTGGTTCAGCAGCAACGTTCCAGTAGAACGCTCAACTAGAGAAGTGGTCATGGCTTGTGTTCAGGGTGATGACAGACAGTGACTTAGCCTGCACAGTGGGTTAGGGATGCCAGACACAATAAAAGCAACAGCTGCACAGTGTAATGCACAGTCTAATGTCTTTAAATGCTCAGTGTTGAATTAACACCTCTTGAACACAGTCTCAACTAAACATTAAGCATTAAAAGCTTAGAATGGTTTTTGCTGGACTAGTGAATTGGATTGCATTAAATTGTACCATTTTGCCTGGACTAAAGTCAACTTGAGTCAGATTTGGCTCAAAAATCTGGTGATTTGTTACATATTTGAAAACTCTGAAACCTGTGACACTGGTATGATGATTATAATAAAATTATAAATTTAAAATGTCTTACTTTCTTACACACCAAATCATCTTCTGTTTTCACTGCTCATTTTAGTCTGCTTAGTTTCACTAAGTCACTAAAAGCTGCTGAGCAGGAGTGATAATGGTTGTCTGCTGGAGTCATTTAAAGGTAATCATACAACAGCAGATTGTCCTGGCTGCAAGAAATAGAGTGCACACACCCAGAGTTTGAGTTCTGACACGGTCACATATCTGTCAGTGTAATCACAGGTGTTTAGTAGTGCTGTGTAGGAATGGTCGACACCAGTCAGTGTTTCCCATACATAGACCATTCTGTGGCGCACCGCCACAGAATGGAGACCAACCGCCACAGACTGATTCTGTCTTTTTTTTTCCCCCTCTACAGTCTATGCTCTCAACGTAATATCGTTCCGTTCATTCATCTCCGCATAGCGCTCTTTCTCTGTCATTCTCGGACACACACGGACACACACAGACACAGATACACGCACACACACACACAGACAATCGCGCATATGCCAGCGGTGCGCGGGAAAATCAACCAGCGCATCACTGGTGCATGCACACACACTCATCTGATTGGCACACTCCTCCTCTGCACGCACCGATCACAGGAAAACCCGCCGCAGTGGATTATTTTGGCACTGGCACAGAGCAGGTCGGCGACGGTCTGGAGTTTACGAAAGGTTAGATATACTTTGTTTAAATACGCCTGCTCTAAATTATTGTTAACTAAGAAAAGGTAATGATATGAAATGAAATCAGCATAGACAGTGTTGGTAACACAGATTACGTAAAATGAGATGCGGTTATATTTGAGAAAGACTACTATGCCCACAGTCAAATCAAAAAGAATAGACCACTTTTTTGTTGTTGTTTTGTTGTTGCTATTTAGTTGTTATTATTAATATTATTATTGTTGTTGTCAGTACTTTTTCTGAATGTTTGCTGCCTTAATCCAGATGAGATGAGTATCAAAAGATTTTTTTCACGGCAAAAACGGCCTCGTCAAGAGGACAAGGAGCAGCATGAGGAGGTATCAGTCTGAAACAAAGTTGAACAGTCAAATGGCTGTGGCTAGTAAACGTTAATTTATTTCAAATGTTCTATAGGCATCAAACAGTGCTGCTCAGGGAGAAATAGAGGAAGACAGCAGACAAAATGCTCCTGTAAGACAGGCAGCTGCTGAAACAACAGGTGAGGTGGAAACAGATAAGTGTAACTTTAAATTAAAAAAAACAAAAACAAGATGGGTAAAGTATTTTAATTCTGATTGGTCTGTGGCTGTTTGCTGTTTTGTTATTGTTTTTTTGGTCTTGTACTGTAGGCTACTGTTCTGTTCTCCATTTGTAAGTGTCTGTTTGGGACCCCCTTGAAAACGAGATGGTACATCCCAAGGGGTTTATCCTGAGATTAAAAATATATATTCTACAGTAACAAAACAACTTCAGCTGGAGGCTCCAGCTGAAGTTGTTTTGTGCAAATCATTCCTGTCACAGAATCTAAAGATTGAAACTAGTTGGGGTGAGGAATGAAACCAGGCAGAGTTCTGGTAAAAAATGATTTTAGTTGTCTTCTCTTAAAGAACTTACTTTTAAAGAAGTAAGATTGAGCTGAATAATTCCAAATGCTGTAGCTTTATAGTGGTCTCAGCAGGTGACTCTGAAGAACAATGGATACAGGTTTTTTCATATGGCAGCTTCAAAAAGTGTTGAACACCGCCCGCTGCATACACTCTGCATACACCCGATGACTGACTCCACCGACCGCCACGACACTGTGACACTCGATTCCCCCACCGGTGTCAGTGGAGCACCACAAACTGCTACCTGGTCTGTGGGAAACACTGCCAGTGTAACCATCACACTGCTGCCTAACATACAGCGAGCGAGCAAACTCAAGCAGATGGAGGGTGAAAAATTGTCCAGATATTCTACAAATGATGTTGCAGTGGCACTGCTTGTGATTTCTCTCTCTGCAGATGAGTACGTTACTTATTCATAACTAATCAGTAATAAGTCAGCTTGTTTCTATATAGTTGGGGGACATTGCTTACTTGTTGTTCTCAATCAATGACATAAATAAAAGATGGACAACACGTCTCTGCTTCCTCCCACAGTTCAAAACTGAAGTATATACAGCATATCCTGGATACGAGTGCCACTATCTTGTGCTGCTAACGTCATTTGGAGCCAGAGTCTGCGCAGTAGTGACTAGCGTTGGAGCTGTGCTTTCTGGTTCCCACTCACACAGCCACACAGCTGATGTCGTCTATATGTCTGTATACAGTCTATGCTCCTCCTCCACCTTGTCCTTTCTCATAACCCCATAAAAAGGCTTTTCTGGATCATATAATATGCGTACTGCATCTCAACCTTGTTAATTAGTCACTTGTTGGATTGGCGAGATTTGATGAGGGGGGAACAGAAACGTCAAGGATGTCAGTGTCATTTTTTTTTTTTCTCAACAGAGTATATTTATTGAGTTGAAGATCAAAACAATACAAATGAAAGGGCATAGAAGATATGCATTAGGGTTGAGCGATTGGATGAATCCATCACCTATCGACGATGGGCTGAATCCATTGCTGATTAGATTTTTCTGGACAATTTTTGGGGTGATATTTGTCATTTTATTTTTGCTAATGTAATGGTCGGCAGAGTGACCGCTGCTGCACTGCGCTGTGTCCTCATCCAGCGGTGCAGTACACACCAACTCAGCTGGACCAAGAGTACGCTGAGGTGGGTGAGGAGTGAGAGGAAAACAGCTTGCAGAGCCTCTTGCACTCTTTTCAGGCAGGGAATTAAAGGTCATGTAAAGGGAATTTGGACATTTTCTTCTAAACACATTATATAGGTCATAAATGTTTTGCTCAAAACATATAAAAAGCCTCCTAACTATTTAGAATTGAATTGTGGAGCTAGACCTCAAATTGTGTTTCAAGATTTCTGTGTTCAGGATTTTGTGGGCGGCTCTGAAATGGAAGCCGTGCTGAGTATCACAGCTTCCATCAGCATAAACCCGCCCCTGCTGCTCCAGCGATATAAAAACGTACAGCGCAGTATCCTCGGTGGTTCTCCTGCTCGCTCACGAGTCACAGATAGCACTGATGATAGTTTGCTACTAGCTGTCTAACCAGTTATGCCTCATCCACCACATGCATACATCTTCCCTGGATGCCACAATGTGAAGAGTAGCTGCTTGGTGACTATTTAAGGGGCCTTCACATAATAAGAAATTTATCCTGGACGCGCAGTGAGGCAAAGCACAGCGCCACAACTGCTACAACCTGTCTGCCTGATACACAAACGGCTAACTAACATAGCTATAGAGCTATAAGCAAGCTCTCCCTCTTTCTTTCAAACAAAACTCGGTAATGGTGATGGCAGGAGAAAGACAAAATTAAATCTCAAGATGTTGTTATAATTAGAAAAAGAGAAATAGAAATAGAGAACTCCTTACAGTTGGCTTCAGTATAATTTCATGTGGTGATTTTAATACAGTTATGTCAGAAAATGACAATATCTGTCCTTTTTGTTCTTGTTTGCATTTCTATGCTGAAGTTTTTATAGGTGTTTCTACAGGCTTTGTGTAGCATCGTGGTTCTACAAGCAAGTCAGTGCTTCATTAGGTGGTTTCAGAGAGAGTAAATGCATCATGAAAACAATACAGCAATGTATTGAGATCAGAAAATGTACTTTGTAATTTGTGCTTTTGAATACTTAGGTATTTTCAAAAGCAAGAACTCTGGTACTTTAAAATTTTGACTGAGCAACTTTCACTTGTTGAGTAATATTTGACCAGGAGTATGTATACTTTGACTCAAGTACTGGGGTTGAGTACTTTGTCCACCACTGTACAGTTGTATGACTTCTCTGTGACTTTTTTAAAGTACTCTGTGAACTCCATTATCAAGCCTACAACAGTCGAGTTTTGACTGAAAATAGTGTGAGTCTCTGTGCAATGCGTCAGACTCGTGGTATGAGCGGTACCTGAGTGAAATTGGAGCAGGACAGAGTAGGAGATAAGGCAGTGCTCCGTCTTTTTTAAAAAGTTGCTCTGCGCTCCATCCAACCCTCCCCTGCTTGCGTTCCTGGCTTGCTCCCACTCCGCTCACATGTTCTGCTGTTTGCTGATTCATGGAGCACTTTAGAACATCCTTATTGACAAAAACTGAAACAAACTTATGTTTGCTTGTTCACATTTCTTCCAGTTAAGAAGTGATGTTATGCTGTTGTTTGGTATTTGTAGGCTTATAGGAACTACGGCTGCTATACATTTTATGCTTACAGACACATAGACACAAACAAGACACAAATGAAAGACAAAAGCTGAATGAAGACAACAAGTGCAGACACAGGAGTCAGAATGTTTTTTGATGCGTATGGAATTGATGTAAATCAAATGTTTTGGCTTCCACAGTCACCAGATCTCAGCCTCTTTGAACAAATTTGTTAGCTGTTGGCATTTCATTCTTTGATTTTGTGCAGTAGATGAATCATCTTGTTCCAACCTGTTTAACATATGAGGTGATTCATATTACACTTATTTTGATTTAAAGACATTAATCTTACATGTTCAAGTTAAGGTTGACTCAGCTCAATGTAGCAACATGAGACCAGCCCTGATGTCACTTGACCTCATCCTGACTTCTGCTGGGATTTGTACCTGACTTATGAGATGACATTGCCATTGGCACCATTTATACTAAGGGCTAAACACATGACATTATTTTCTTTTAGCATTTTTACGATCATGGGTCCCCAATTCATCACCATGGTGTTTTTGTTTTCCACAATCAACAATGTGTAAAGCTTTACACTCTTTAATCAAAGCATGCCAAAAAGTAGTATCAGGTGCATGCAGCCAAAGTGAGCAGTTGTGCTGACAATGGCCTGAGCACCCAAAATATCATGTTTTCCTTCTTCTCACTTTTTTTCACCTTTTGGATGGGAAAAATAAACACCTTTTTTCTTCTTCTTTTCTTAACATAATATTGCCTGTGAAATGGGTTTTACTTTTTGTCAAACAGAGGCAGTGCAGCCCAGAGAAGTGAATTTCCCTCACTGGCTTGACACATGTGATTGACACAGAGACACAAATTGATGGAACAAAAATGTATGAACCTTTGTGCATGTGACAGTTAAAGATGGCCTTACTACACTGCTATGTCTGTCTAACATTGGAGGTTGATTTCAAGTCAACGTTTGGTTTTGAAGGATAGCCAGTTTTGATTTCTTGTCACATTGCAATGTCTTAGCTTGAAGGTTAATGTCAACGCAACATTAAATTTGTCTGTCCAGTGTTGGAGGTTGATTTCAAGCCAATGTTGGGTTTTGATGTCAATTTGATTTTCAGCCAAAATTCAACATGTGTCCATCATTGGAGGTTGTAGAAATGCACGTGCAGGGAATCCCCGCTTGGCAGAACAACAGCTCACTGGGTGGCTGCTACATTCAGAGAGTGGACGTGAGCTGTAGGTTCAGTTTTAAATGACCTTAAACAATACCAAATATGGTGAGATTGTTTAGCCTAATATATATTAGGGGTGTGCCATCTTAGGCACCTCAGGATTCGATTTGATTATGATTCAGGGTGCTATGATTCGATTATTTAACGATTATCTCGATTATTACGATTATCATGATTATCACGATTATCGATGCATCTTTTTCCCCATACAGGATTTCTTTTAAACAAGGTATATTTGTCAGCATCCATTAAATAAAGTGAACAAACAAATTTACCTCCATTATCTTTTATTTATATCAGACCAAACGATCCAACACATTTCCCACAACAAAAAACTGCTCTTATTACATAAAGTGTAATACATAAAGTACCTTTAGAAATAAGACTTCTTTTAACCAAAATTCTCTGCTGTTTTCACAGATTTTGGTACTAGCACTTAATACAAAACAAATAGCTTATTCTGCTTATTCAGAAATAATAAATAAAGACTTCCAAACAAAATCCTTTAGAAATAACTTATTTTAACTAAAATCCTCAGCTTTATGCACAGAGTTCTGTAGGTTTAATACCAAAAAAAACTATTAGCTTGTTCAGCTTATTCAATCTGATCTAACATAAAGGATAGACTTCTAAACAAAGTAATCAATGAGCAGCATAGCATCCCACAACAATCAAACATTTTGCTATCCACAACCAAAAGCAGCTTTAAATCTAAATAAGGGGCAGATGAATAAAAGAACAGAATGAATTAAATCATGCCAAGGCATGTAAGTGCAAAATGGAGGCAAATGTGCAGCTACTCGTCATCATCATTGCTGTCTTCACTATTGCTATCATCAGTCTCATCAGGATTGTAAACTTTCAAGTTCTTATTCAAGATTGTTCGCTGGTTAGTAGCAACAACCGGCGTCTTCTCCTCCTTCTCTAACCCGGGGTGGAAACGCTTGAGGTGCTGTCTCATGTTCGTCGTGTTACCACTGTACTTGATTCTTGTTTTAGACGCCTTACACACGGAGTAGCTTTTGTCAATGCTCTTTCTGTCTTCATGTTCATAAAAACTGAAATGCCTCCACACGCTGGATTTCAACCCTGAAGAACCTCGCTGGCTGCTGTCACTGAGCGTGAACCTCACACTCAGTGACAGTAGCCAGCGAGTTAGCTGCCGCCGTGTTGGCTAACAGTCTGTTATGAGTCCGTCCCTTAAAACTGTCCCAGCGGCTTTTTTCGTTCCGTCCAACTTCCAGGTGCTGCGGTTGTGTTTCTGTGATTTCGCTATCATGGAAAATAATCGATTTTTGAACATTTGTTAATCGTTATTGATCGTCACGTATCACATCGTGATGCATCCAAGAATCGATGTATTGGCACACCCCTAATATATATCATGCTTTTATGTCTGTTGTGGGATTATTGATGGCCTCTCCAGCTATTATCTGCTTTGCTATTTGCAAATGCATTTTTACATTAATAGCGATAATTATGCAAATTAAATTTAGGCCTGCACACTGAAACTTAAAGTAAGCTTGTGTTTTAACCCACATACCATCCTGGTCACCAGCATCACCACCTACAGTCCCAACATATTGTGTATATGTTTTGTTAGCTGACTGGATTTCATTAGCATTTGGTCTGTGTAGCTAATGTTAGCGGTTAGTCTTTGTAGCTAATGTTGGCAGTTTGTCTCTGTAGCTAATGTTAGCGGTTAGTCTTTGTAGCTAATGTTGGCAGTTTGTCTGTGTAGCTAATGTTAGCGGTTAGTCTTTGTAGCTAATGTTGGCAGTTTGTCTGTGTAGCTAATGTTAGCGGTTAGTCTTTGTAGCTAATGTTGGCAGTTTGTCTGTGTAGCTAATGTTAGCGGTTAGTCTTTGTAGCTAATGTTGGCAGTTTGTCTCTGTAGCTAATGTTAGCGGTTAGTCTTTGTAGCTAATGTTGGCAGTTTGTCTGTGTAGCTAATGTTAGCGGTTAGTCTCTGTAGCTAATGTTAGCGGTTAGTCTTTGTAGCTAATGTTAGCGGTTAGTCTTTGTAGCTAATGTTGGCAGTTTGTCTGTGTAGCTAATGTTAGCGGTTAGTCTCTGTAGCTAATGTTAGCGGTTAGTCTTTGTAGCTAATGTTGGCAGTTTGTCTCTGTAGCTAATGTTAGCGGTTAGTCTTTGTAGCTAATGTTGGCAGTTTGTCTGTGTAGCTCATGTTAGCGGTTGGTCTGTGTATGTGTTGGTCTTACCTGTAAATGTTTATTTAATGCTCTTCCTCATTTCTAATTTAAAGACAAAATAATGGCAACCTTTTCACCCATTTAATCTTTTTTTTTCACTAGCAGTCATGATAATAAATTGGCAGCTTTAAGATTAGCTATGCTTCAAGACCACAGTCATTTTGTGAGACTCATGAGGTGTTATAATGTGTGCGCAGTGGGCATGGTGATACATCGTACTTTGTTTTTAAAATGTATTTTAAAATTGTGATCCTGCTGATAACCCCAATTTTTACTAAATGTATCTACAATCTGATTATGTCTTTTTTATTTGTAAATGTAATGGCCTACATGTACCTTTTTTGTATCCAAACTCCCTATAACTTGTGATCTGGAAAAAGTTAGCTTGCCTGGTTTTACTTTACTCCATCATTATTGTTAAGTTGTCATTGCTATTGCGAGTTGGTAGTGCGCCTAAAAATCATTTGCCAGTCAAACAGCATTTCTGGTGCTGTAGTATTTATTTTACATTGATGAAGTTGGAACTTTTGTTGGTTTTTCTTTCTCTGTTGAGCCATGTTGGCCATGAATTCCATCAGCTAATTATCCAGAAATCTAAAATTCATCATTCCCTGTGTGTGAGTTTAAAAACTGCATGCGTCATGCACATCTATTTGCCTGGATTCCACAATAATAGTCTCTCTAAGTAAAAAGTGAGCTGAATACACCAAAGAATATTGTGAAAAATCTGTCCTCTGTGTGCAAGTTCCCCATTATGAATCTCAATCAACTTTAAAATTGTGCACACATGAACAAGCATTTATTCCCACCCTGTTAACTCACACAATTAGCCATAAGTGGGTAATGAAATACCCTTCATGAATATTGATATGCATGAAAATATTTTTGTCCTGCTTTTTTTGTGTACATGCAGGCAGGTTGAGGCAAGGTTAAAGGTATTATTTACTGGCCTTCATTCAGTTAGTCTGGGGACGTGTCACAGCAGCAGTTAATGTTCGGAGAGCAACAGCCTTTAGAGAGAATAAAATAGAAAAGGTTGACAACAGTGTGTCAGTGACAGTGGCAGGGATGATTGGACACCAGCACTCTCTCCCCTTGACAGACCTTGATAAAAGGAAATGTTAATTAAATGCAATGTGACAGAAGAACATGGTGACATCAGGCGGCCTCAGCAGATGTGGACAGTTGAGATAAGCCTCTAATTGATTGACTGTGTTCTGCTTCTTTCCACTACCCACCCTGCATTCAACACTTTCTGTACAGCAGCCTTGTTGTTCTTTCAATTAGGAATAACAGCGGACGGTGGGCAGCCCAGGTGAAAAGCTCCATGTTCACTCCAGAGAACTGTGACAAAAGCTTGAATTGGGCAATTAGCCCGTGGCAAATGTTAATAACACCCTCACCTCAGCCCTCCCTCTTTAAGCCTGATATTGTATTTAGAGCAACTTAGGCTTGTCTTTCACAACTCTAATTTAACTTCCGCATTCAAACTACATTGGTTTGATGGTAAAATGGTGCTTTTAACCAGCTCTTTCTCCCTCATTGACACAACACAAAGGGCCTGATTTACCAAGATCCCAAATAAAAAGTACTAAATTTAGGGATACTAGTGTTGCTAACAATTCATCGATCCGGGAATGCATCACGATGGGTCATGTGACGATTTGTCATCGATTAATTAGCCTCGATGCTTTGCAGCGTTCACTTTTTAAAAAAAATTTTAGCAATTCATTTTTCATTCATTTATTGATTTATGCATCTATCCATCCATCCATCCATCCTCATTAATTCACTCACCAAGTTCAGTCTTGTACAGACATGCGCAGTATCTGCTGGATCAAAGCCACACTGACGGTGGTGACCCGTCTGCAGCTTCTTACTACGTGTCTCGGTGGGAGGGCTGGAACAGGTGTGTTTAGTACTAGTTGTGGCGACGTTAACCGGGGCAGGGGATCGGCAAGCGCTGTGGTCGGGGCTGGGAGAGATGCTCTCATTTAGGCTAGCACCCACCGTAGAGTTAGGTGTGCTCCCCGCCTCGCCACGTACGGTTCGTTTAAAAAATGCAGAGATTTCTCTCTCTCTCTCTCTCCTCCGCTCTCTGAGTGTGGGTGGGTGTGTCTGTACCAGTGTGAGTGCACGTGTGTATGTTGTGAGAGAGGAGCGAGGGGGGAGAAGAGAAGAAATGCATTTTAATGAATGTAATGAAACGATAGCGACGCATTAGACTCTAAAATTGCGCAAATTAGAGTTAGCTTTTTTTATTTGATAAAAAGAACGCCTGTTATAGGCCCTTTTGATTAAAATAAAAATTAAATGATGGAATTTTTTTTTTTTAATCTATGACTTGAATTTCTGGGTGGGGATCCTGTTGGCAGGGCGGGGGCGTCTGTTGGGGGGGCAGGGCGCCCTCCCAAATAAACTATAGGGGAAACACTGGAGACTGTCACAAAACTTCCGAAGAATTCGGAAAAAGCCAGTCGAATCACGCTCGTTCCTCAGATTCAGACGAAGCAACATATAACGTGAAATGTTTAGTCTTACAGACTATGTATTTTTCTAAGCTTTCTAGTAAACAAAATGGATGTTTGGTGAACCACCATCTGCAATGGGAAGATGAGGTAACAACTTAGCTGTTTTCTCCATTCTGATAAGTTACGTGGTCATTTGCTTATTTTGTAGTCATAACATTAAATACTTTGTGTCTTTGAAACTTAAGATAATATGAATATGACTAGTCAAATGTTCAACAAACCTTGGTATTTATTTTATGAGTGAAGGTTCAGAGCAACGCTGAGTTAATTGATAGGCCATTTATTTACAAATGTAGCATCAGATGAAGACAAAATCAATCTTAGATGGAAAAAAACATTAAAAATCGCCATAATCGAAAAATCATGGCAGCAATAATCGAATCGAATCAACAAACATTATAATCGCTATAATCGAAGAATCGAGGCTCCCATAATCGAAATCGAATCGAAATCGAATCGAATCGTGAAATACCCTCGATGGGGCAACACTAACTGATACCACTTTTTTCAGACCAAGTACAAGTACAAGTACTTACATTTGGGTACTTGCGGATACCATGTACCGATACAAGTATTTAATAATGCCATTAAAGTTCTTACATAAACTTTAAAAACATGTTTTATTTTCATTAGATGCTCACTTTCTAAATGTAACAAATCATTGTTACTGTTTCCTGCTACAAGTGTAACCATAGTTACTGTACACATGACATTTTTGAGTTGTTACTTTACTGAATTTTTGTTCCTTATTAAGCTGTGCAGTTTACTGTGTACATGATATATTTCAGTATAATAATTTGACAACGTGATTATGGACTTAGAGAATTAAGTTTATTGTTACAGATGGTGTTATATGATAATTATTTCATTATCATTTACAGCACTTTAACTAGTATTTTAATTACACATTTAGCTACATGTGTGGTATCTAAGTTTCTTCTTCATGTCTCTCTTGTCTAAGAGCTAATTAGTTCCTACCTGCCATTGTTTATGGGGGACAGGTATGAGTGTGGTTGCAACAGTTTTGTTTACCCCGCTGTGAGCCCTAAAGAGTGAAGTTGGGTGTACTGTGCTGTCAGGCCGTTTCACTGCAGATTAAGTACACAAAGAGAAGTTGTAGCAGTTTATTACGAAGAAAAGATGGTTACAGACTGGTGGCAGCGGTGTTTTTTTCTTTGTCTCTGGATTAATTAGTCATATTCAACTACTTTACACCCGCTGGGACTTATTGGACAGCGGCTGGCTGCGGTCTACAGGTGCACATGGATTTACATGGAATTTTATGGACAGTTTCCAAAGTCGCTTCGGTCATTAGTGGATGTTGTTGAGGACAGTGATTCCCTCGCTGATGATGACGACGTGACCAAAAAAGAAGATAAGCGTCAGCAAGCGCATTGAACTCTATGTCGTGTTGGTTCTTTAGATGTTTGCTTGTGTGTGTTTTCGTGACGTGGTATCGAGTGTGGAGTATCGGAGTAGTTTTGTGAGTACGAGTATGAGTACGTGAGGATAGTATCGGACGGATACCTGATGCTGGTATTGGTGCATCCCTAACTAAATTACGTGTTCATTCTAACATGTTGCACATTTGGTTGCAGGTTTTGTGGGTGATCAACTAAGAATAATTGCATGAATGACAACAGGTGAAAGCACTGTGGAGACAGCAGGATTTATATGAGGGTTTTGCATGTGTTACAGGTTTCCCCCATGGGGAGTTTGGATGGAAAGCAGAATGACTGCAAGCACTAAATGAAATTTGCTCTCAAGGACGTGTTAGTGTAAGAGGCAAATAAACGTATTGTTGAGCTACAGCAAAAAAAGTCAAAAACAACAGATAATGATAATAATGATAATAATAGTAATAATAATAAATCCACTGTGCAGGAGGGTACCAGCTGTGTACATGTGGCATAAATGCTCAGGTGGGACACTCGAGGCATTGTTGCACACACCAGGCAGCTGATCAGTCTGCATCTGGTCTGACAGAGGCCATAAATGTCTTGACAAGTGGGATTGAAGACGGGGTACAGGTCTCTCAGTCCAAGAGAGGGACAAGAGGTGCGTGCTGTTGGAGAGAAGCACAACGGAGGAGAGGAACCCGCTGGGGGCGGAGACACACAACCTGCCAAAAAAACCCCTGTTAAAAATATAATGTTGAGAAGAAGGAAACCTGAAGACATAATAAAGGCCAGTGTTAATTTTCTTTAGGCTACAGTGGCTCTGAATGTTCAGTTTCATTTGGCTGCAAATAGGCTGTGATGAATTTGTTTAATCATGGTATTTTTCTGTGGTAAAGATTATTGAATGAAAATAAAAATAAATGCATCCCACAAACAGCCCATGAGAAATGACTGTAAATCAGAGTGTCTCCTCTTCCTCACAATAACAGCAGTCGGCAGTGATTAACACCTTCCTTTCAAATGTATCAAATACAGACGCAGTCACACTCACCACAAATTATTTTCAGGTTTGGTAAATCGCACTGCGTGTGCTAAATGAACCTATTTGTATTTTCTCCTCCCAGTATTTTGCACACTGGGGTACAAACGCCCTGTATTGGACATTCATTAAAGCAAATGTACTAAATGGACAGTGCGTGTTGTCCTGCACATTTGAAAGACGCCATCCTCAGTGTGCACCGTTAGTAGATCAGCTTGACCATTTGTTTGCTTGTGATATCAAGTTTGCACACGTTTTTACACACACAAACCTTCAGTTAATCCAGCCCAAAGTGTACAAGTACATAAAACAAATCACATGGATGTGACAGGTGGATGACGTGTGTTTGACTGGTAGGAGGAAGATTAGTATATTATTTATTATGAGTGATAGATTGTTAAATTAGAGTGTAATCTAGATTTTTAAAATTCATATATTATTCATTGAGCAATGAAGCTACTCTAGTGGTCAACAACCCCACAGTGTTGTGTGTTCTGCCCCCTCCTGTTCACACTGTACACAGTGTTGAACATTAGTGTTAGTTCTATATACACTGCCTGGCCAAAAAAAAGTCGCCACCAAAAAAAAAGGTCATACACTCTAATATTTCGTTGGACCGCCTTTAGCTTTGATTACGGCATTCGCTGTGGCATTGTTTCGATAAGCTTCTGCAATGTCACAAGATTTATTTCCATCCAGTGTTGCATTAATTTTTCACCAAGATCTTGCATTGATGATGGTAGAGTCTGACCGCTGCGCAAAGCCTTCTCCAGCACATCCCAAAGATTCTCAATGGGGTTAAGGTCTGGACTCTGTGGTGGCCAATCCATGTGTGAAAATGATGTCTCATGCTCCCTGAACTTTCACAATTTGAGCCCGATGAATCCTGGCATTGTCATCTTGGAATATGCCCGTGCCATCAGGGAAGAAAAAATCCATTGATGGAATAACCTGGTCATTCAGTATATTCAGGTAGTCAGCTGACCTCATTCTTTGAGCACATACTGTTGCTGAACCTAGACCTGACCAACTGCAGCAACCCCAGATCATAGCACTGCCCCACCAGGCTTGTACAGTAGGCACTAGGCATGATGGGTGCATCACTTCATCTGCCTCTCTTCTTACCCTGATGCGCCTATCACTCTGGAACAGGGTAAATCTGGACTCATCAGACCACATGACCTTCTTCCATTGCTCCAGAGTCCAATCTTTATGCTCCCTAGCAAATTGAAGCCTTTTTTTCCGGTTAGCCTCACTGATTAGTGGTTTTCTTAAGGCTACACAGCTGTTCAGTCCCAATCCCTTGAGTTCCCTTCGCATTGTGCGTGTGGAAACGCTCTTACTTTCACTATTAAACATAGCCCTGAGTTCTACTGTTGTTTTTCTTCGATTTGATCTCACCAAACGTTTAAGTGATCGCCGATCACGATCATTCAGGATTTTTTTTCCGGCCACATTTCTTCCTCGAAGACGATGGGTCCCCACTATCCTTCCAGTTTTTAATAATGCGTTGGACAGTTCTTAACCCAATTTTAGTAGTTTCTGCAATCTCCTTAGATGTTTTCTCTGCTTGATGCATGCCAATGATTTGACCCTTCTCAAACAGACTAACATCTTTTCCACGACCACGGGATGTGTCTTTCGACATGGTTGTTTAGGAAATGAGAAGCAACTCATTGCACCAGTTGGGGTTAAATAACTTGTTGCCAGCTGAAAGATAATCGCCCATGCAGTAATTATCCAATAGGAGGCTCGTACCTATTTGCTTAGGTACTTTTTTTTTGGCCGGGCAGTGTATTTAGTATTTCTTTAACCAATACACTCCAATAAATCAATAAATCAAAGAGGGAGCTACATCATGATCTCATTTTACAATCTAGTTTTTTACTTGTTTGTTTAAATAAATGAATCTGAAAACTTTTCATCCCCATGGACCCCTGGGGGACCCCCAGACCCCTATTTAAGAACCACCACTTGATGGAGCCCTTCAAATGGACAAAACATGACAATGTGTCTGGGGTGCTAACTCTAAACCTGACTAACCTCCTCAATAGGGCTGGGTATCGATTCAAATTTCAAGAATCGATTCAATTCCGATTCTTGAGATTCAGAATCGATTATTTCGATTCGATCCGATCTCGATTCGGGTAAGTGTTATTAAAACCATTTTTTGAGCTGTTACCTGATTGTCTAGTTGTGCAACATATTAATAATAGTTTTATATTGACATTTGGCAGCAAATTAAGGAAGTATTGGTAGTTAATGATGGCAATAAGACTGGTAAAAATGGCAAGGACCAATCCCCCTCCCAGAATGTTGATATGTTGAGTATTTTACAAACATGATGTAGGGCAGAATTACTGGTGCATTATTAAAAATATGACATTCAGAATTCACCCAAAAGCTGTTGCTGTTAAATACAAATGTACCTTTAATTTGGCCATTTTGTCCACGTCCACATGTCACTAGTGATGCCAAATCTCTCAGCTGACTGCAGCTTGCTTTTCACTCCTTCTTTTACTACGTCGTACATGTTTGGGATAACTTGTTCAGCCATGCGTTTGCGTGTCACCACAACGTAGCGCGGTTCACATACCTTGATGAGCCGCCTGAAGCCCGGGTTTTCAACAACAGAATACGGGACCACAGCACTGCAAATGAAGCCTGCAATCGCCTTGGTTATTTTGTTAGCGCGTGGAGAGCTAGCTGGTAGTTGTAGAGCTTCCTTAAGTTTTTTCTGTTGCGGTCCGGTGGGCTTGGACATGATGTCTTGGTGGTGTCGCTGCATGTGGTTCCTGAGGTTGGTCGTGTTTCCGCAAAACTTTACCTCCATCTGGCATATCTTGCAAATTGCTTTGCTCTTGTCAAGCTCCTTTTTTGCCTCGTCGTTTCTAAACCCGAAATAGTTCCAGATATCCGCTTTGAGCGACTCTGGCCTTTTCAAAACTGGAGTTCAGCTAACTTCACTGCTACTGCCCGACGCCATGTTGTTATGAGAACTCGCAGTATCTTCACACCGCGCCTACGCGAGTCACGTCACTAGTGGGGTTAAAGTTCACCCAGGAAAAAATATAAAGAAAATGTATAAAAATCGATCTTTGGACGTGCGAATCGATTTTTTTTTTATTAAAATGAGAATCGATTTAAAATCGGCGGATCGATTTTTTCAACCCAGCACTACTCCTCAATATACAGCTCATTCTACATTCTCTTTGTGAAATGAACGGTCATAGTTTGCCTTGTGTTTTATTAGAGAGGTGCAGCAGTAATACTCAAATGATAAAACAATTTTAATCTCAGCCTGAGTCTGCCACTGTGAAGTTGTAAATGGAAATACTTAACCCTCTACAGTATGTATTATGATGCCAGCTGGTTCAAAAATTGTGATTTTTTTTTTTTTTGGTCATAAAGTATATCAAGTAGCATAATTTGAAGAAATTTTCCCCCCAAAATTTTTAGGTTAAACTTTAGGGTGTGTTACCTTAAAGCAACATCATACCACAGTGGTGAGGAATGAAAAAAGAGTTTTTGTTTAAAAATGTGACAATATTCATTACAGTAGTAATGCAAAAATATTCAATTACCTTACCAGTTTTGAAACTGAAAAAAAAAATAAATAAATAAAAAAAAAAAATCAAAATGAACTCTTTTTTTGGATGTCACCACATTGGTCCACTGTGGAACAGCCTACAGAAATGAATGTGTAAGAGTGTCAGTGTATTTCAGCAAACTTTATAAAAAATAATCTATCAAACCAAACTGTCCTAACTTTCTCAAAACACGAAAGTGAGTCACACTTCAGTGTTTGATCATTTGTGTTACATTTAGTGCCTGTTTTCAGTTTCCTGCTGTGTCTTTTCTGACATACAGGATGTTGCAATCATTTGTTGTGTTGCTGCCATCTTTGTCTGGTTTGTTTGATACAGTGTTACTACAGTCAGCATTTACATTTTAACAGTTTTCCATGACGCAATTATCCATTACTTAAATTAACCTTTACTCATCTGTTTTGTGGAGAGAGCTGATGGTGCTGAATTATATGAAGAAGGCTGTAAAAAAGGGATTGAACATGACCCCATGAGAGTCATGTGATGAATTAAAATACTGCTGTCGGTTTCTTTAGGGTCCTGCCTCTTTTTTAAAGTATTGCACCATAAATGACACTTTGCTAAGCCCCACCTCCAAACAGCAACTGTCCAGTCATATGTTAGCAACAGTAACTGGAGCTGTCAATGTCATGTTGAAGGTGTGCAGGTAGGGGTGGGCAGTATAAACGGTATACGGTAGAAACAATATGAATTTGGCCAACGTTAGAGATTTTGACTATACCGGCCTACTGCAATATAAATAAGTAATCAGGTTTGCAGGAAGTAATTGTAATGTTTGTTTTTTACTAGGGCTGTCAAAGTTAACGCAAATTCCTTTTAACGCCATTCATTTTTTTTAACGCGCGTTAAGGCACGTTCTGTTATATTGATCAATAGTTTGAATCAGCAGCTGGAAATGAATCAGCTCACAGTTGCGAAGACGTGAGCTTCTGTCACCCGACAGTGTAAACAGGCTTGTCTGTTTAAGCGACTGGCTCAGTGCAAAGAAACTGAATAAGAGGAGGGAGACAAGCGACTGCTTATCGAGCTGCAGCTCCACCTGAAACCAGGTAAAAGTAAAAATAAGTCTGACCAGAGAGAGAGGGAGAGAGGGAGAGAGGGAGGAGAGGGAGAGGAGAGGGAGAGGGAGAGAGAGAGAGAGAGAGAGGGAGAGAGAGAGAGAGAGAGAGAGGAGAGAGACTTGATGTAAAAACTTTTTATGATCATGAATCATGTTATGAATGTACACGTCTGTGGTGCGTGATTTTTTTTACTCCAAGTCCGATTTATGTACTTTTAAATAATTAATTATTTCCTGCTGATCAATCATAACAGCGAGGGAGGAGAGATGAGCTGCAGAGAGGAGAGAGGGAGGGGGAGCGAGTGTGTGAAGTACTGACCGATATAAAAACTTAACTGATGATGAATCCTGATGTTACTGTACAGTTCTGTGGTTTAAACACTACAGATTAAAATATCTGTCTCTGTAAAGACCAAACTGACACTGTAGGTCATGATGAAGAGTCCAGATTCTGTCTCTCCTCTTCATCTCCTCAGTGTGTGTCTGTGTGCAGTTTGCTGTCTGCTGTGGTCTAAAACATCCTCACTGATGTAAACTGTCAGAGTGACACTGATGTAAATGATTCTGCTGCATTAATACAAAAACATGAATATTGTGCACCGTTTCATCATCACATAGACTGAGCTGAATAAAGGTGAGGATTTTTCTCCTTAGAAGACAATATTTTATTAAAGAAATAAACTATTATTAACAATAATAATACTAAATAAATAAATAAATAAATGCATATAAATAGTAACCTTTTCCTAAATTACTGCTGGTTCTGTGGTGTTGAAATTTTAAATCTGAAGCCTGCAGTTCCATAGAAACTTCAACTGACTTTTCTGTTTAAGTTTTTAGTGCGTTTTGGCCTTAATATTGAATTGAGCAGGTCAATATGCTCCTCTGTGCCTGATAGACTTGGGTTTGTCATGTTATTAATTGAGCTATTTTATGCTAAATGCAGTGCCTTTGAGGGTTTCTGGACCATATTTGTCATTGTTTTTGGTTAATATCCCTTTGAGGTACATTTTGAACAAATAGAAATGTGCAATTAATTTGCAATTAACTACAGACACTCATTTAATTATTTTAATCGATTGACCACTATTTTTTAGATTTTGCACTTTATTTTAAACAATTTAGAATTTTGTGCTTTGTTAACATTTTACTTGTTTTTTTATTTAGAATATCTGCATCTTTCTTTATGTTATTTGAGAATTTTGTGTTACATTGGAGAAAGATCTGTTACACAGCTTCAAAATTACTTGAAAGGTTTTGTATATTTTAAATAAGTTTTGCACATTAAATGATCTTAAAATGACATTTTATACTATTTTGAAGTGTGTCTTTTCTGCTGCAATGTATCTGCTATGTGAGAATGTTCAGAAACAGTCATTTTGACATATATATACAGAAGAAAATAATATATTGCAATATATATCGTTACCGCACATGCTTCAAATTATACCACAATATAAATTTTAGGCCATATCACCCAGCCCTATGTGCAGGAGGCTCCGAGAAGAGCGATACCTGATGTCTGGATGGTGGCGTCTTTTTTTGTAGTCTCTCAAAAACATGAAACACAAGAGCGCATGTGTGGGGAATGGATTAAACTCTGTCTTCACCTGCTCTGACATAAGCTGCGAACATTAGCATGTCTGGCTAATGAATGCTAGCAGTAACTTTACCTGCAGCCACGCTTGTTTGATACCGCTGCATCTGCATTTGTTCTGTGGGGGTTTGAGGAGGAGGATGTGGGCTGATTCAGAATCAAAGTGGGTCAGTGACGATGCATCTCTCTCTGGCTCGCTGTCTCAGGTCTAAGCCGGGTTAGTTTAGCTCTTATCCCAGCTCTTTTGCAATCATAGTCCAGCTGGTCCAGTTGGGTGACCCTTCTCAAGGTCCACTGCACTAATCGAGTCCCTGTGCATCCTTTTCCCATGTTAATGAGTGTATTTCTGTCATCTATCATGTAGATATATCTGCTGTATTTCACCATCTGACCAATGTTTGCTGAGATGTAAGCTAGCTTTAGCCTCAGTCTTTTAGCATTAATGTTATATCATGTATGCAACTGTTAGGTGACTTTACATAAACACTCTCACAGGGTTCTTGTTTGAAAAAAAATCAGATGGAAACATTAAAACATCAGCTGGAGACTTCTCAGCTGGCTCAAGTTGAGTCAGCATTAGCTTACATCTGTCAGCTACACTTATGAAATCTGCTTGTGGGTCATTATTTTAGCAACAAAATCGACCGTCATCAGCTAGAAATGAGAATCTGCTTTTGTTTACTTCTCTAAAGAATCACAGACCTCGTGTTTCAACAATTACTCCCAATTTTAATGCTAAATCTGCTACCGTTGTTACCATAAACTGCATATGCAGTGCGAGAATGGAAAGTTTGACAGGCTTAGCAATAGTAACTAATGAGGGCGGTGCTTAGCAAACGGTCAGTTGAGGATGTATTGTGTGAGTGTAAAGGGTCAAAAATAGGTGTGTTACCTAGAGGAAACACTGAACCATAGAGGGTTTAGTGTCTTACAATAACCTTGAATTTATACCCAAGTACAGTAGTTGAGTAAGTTACTTTCCACCACTGCCTGTAACACATGATACTGATAAACAACTCTGATGCCACATGTCTCAATGTGTTGTTCTTGTGTTGCCTTTAATCAGTAAAACGTGAATTATGAGCCGACATGTCAGGCAGCTGTAGCAAAGTGTTTGTTAACCTTGTTAACCTCTGTGCCTTTTCTCTTCCCCTCAGTGAATTTCACTTACCTCACTGTTCTTTTCTTTCCCTCCATCTTCTCTCCTCTCTGTCAGAGACAGCTGCTGAGTTGCATCCGTGGTGGGAACTGCCCAGGACCCAACGTCAGCTCGCTGCAGTTGCCTGGAGATGTGAATTTCTTCGCCAACCAACTGGCTGTGCCCACCATGGAGTTTGCCTTCGAGCAGACCAAAGCAGAAGAGGTACGCCCAAACCAAAACACCCAGATTGTTTACTTCTGCTGCTCTCATTTTGCTGACTGATGAGCTTCCATTTTGAGACAGTCCTCTGACTGCCTTATTGAATTTTATGATAAGGTGTATGACCACTGCTGACAAGACGCAGTCACACTTTGTTTCTCTATTTCTGTCAGAAAGCTGTGAACGGACCTAATTGGATAAGCTTCTGAGTTTGCCATAGGACACAAATTTTGTTCTTCATCTTTAGCTTTTAGTCGAAAGCAGGGCTGTCAAAGTTAACATGTTAATAACGCGTTAACGCAAATTCCTTTCAAAGCCACTAATTTTTTTAACGCATGTTCTGTTATATTGGCCTGATCAATAGTTTGAATCAGCAGCTGGAAATGAATCAGCTCGCAGCTGTGAAGACGTGAGCGTCTGTCACCTGACAGTGTAAACAGGCTTGTCTGTTTAAGCGACTGGCTCAGTGCAAAGAAACAGAAGTATAAGAGGAGGGAGACGAGCGAGTGCTGATCGAGCTGCAGCTCCACCTGAAACCAGGTAAAAGTAAAAATAAGTCTGACCCACAAGTCCGATTTATGTACTTTTAAATAATTAATTATTTCCTGCTGATGCTGATTAACAGCGAGGGAGGAGAGATGAGCTGCAGAGAGGAGAGAGGGAGAGGGACTGAGTGTGTTAAGTTTCAAAGTCGTGGTAAACATCGGCTTTTTGTCACAGTAAATGCCAGCTTATAAAGCCTTCCCACTGGCTTTTAGTCCAGCTTTACCGCGACTGAAAGCTGGCGTTTACTGCAACTATGAAAGCTACTGAAACCACGTAAAAATACAGTTCCACCGGAGGAGTAAAACCGGATCCTCTCCCTCTCAATACCGCTGCAGGCGTTGAATCACCCGACGATGATCTCTGATAATGTACACACAATCAAAATGTAAATGGATAATATAACCCGACTAATTTGTACATAGTTCCGAGGATCATAGCGTGTTGTAGAGCAATATTAGCACTTTGGTAACATTCGTTTGTGTTTGTTATCAAATCGTAGCTACATTCTAACTTAGCTGCTACAGGGTAACAACATTTTTTTTTTTTTTTTTTTTTTGGCCTATACACACTCACACTAATGATGCGATGCAGTTTGCAATATTTATGAAATCATGAACCTCTTCACCTGAGTGAACACTCCATGAAGTATCAGATGACATGGTTTCATCAGTGTTGTCGAGGCTTTTTGATACACGGCGGCTACCGTTGTTGCAATACGTGTTTGAAAAAGTGAGGCGCTAGAGTGAAACTATTCGTTTGAATAGTGAAACACGATTTCAACGTTAGATGGGAGTAATTCCTACACAATGTCCCTTTAAGTTTTTAGTGCGTTTTGGCCTGAATATTAAATTGAGCAGGTCAATATGCTCATCTGTGCCTGATAGACTTGGGTTTGTCATGTTATTATTTGAGTTTTTTATGCTAAATACAGTGCCTTTGAGGGTTTCTGGACAATATTTGTCATTGTTTTTAGTTAATATCCCTTTGAGGTACATTTTGAACAAATAAAAAATGTGCAATTAATTTGCGATTAATTGCGATTAACTACAGACACTCATGCGATTAATTACGATTAAATATTCTAATTGATTGACAGCACTAGTCGAAAGTAAAACCTTTCTTGGTGAAGACACACACACACACCTGTCAGTGGTCTGTGTGTATCATATGTTGAAGAAAAGTATCATCTTCAAAGGAAAAGACACCCACACTGCAGTTATTTCTGATAAAGTGGGGACTGGGTGTGACGACAACAATCTACAGCCTATAAGACTAATAGTATTGTTTAGATAGAACAAAATATTTAAACTTCATTTCCAGACCCATCTTGACACACTGCAGTATGGATTATGTCTCTGTTCAAGCAACAAATAGACATCACACAGCTTACAAATTATGCATACCCCCATTTACTTACATTAAAAATGCAGTATTGATGTTTGTTGTACCGCCTTGGGGTGGAAACACAGAGATTTAGCCGCAGCTAAATCGGCCCACTCAAATTTGGAACTCCTTGCTAGGACGGCAACTTTCAGCTTAATTAGTGCAAGAGATCTTCATGATGTCTATCTGCCCTCAAGGCATCTTGACAACCTGAAAATAATAGGTAGTGGAGGGTGAAATCCACAGCTGGATTTAGGAGGAGAGACAAAACCCAAATTCATTTAAAAACGGTTTGACACATTAATATGCTTGACCCTGCTCAAGGAAAGTCCAGTATGCATATATTAGCATTAGCTTAATAGCATTCATAATGAACTGCTTTGTTAAAAATCTGTGTTATATTTCATTTCTTTACTGAGACATTAGGAAAGCTGACAGGGACAGAAAGGTAACATCGGTACTGAATGGACTGAATTTCCTTCATAAGAACAGTGTTGTTTCAGAATTAGGAACTGTGTTTATCAAGAGGAATCATGAAAGTGATCCTTGGACTTAAACCACTCCTACACCTCCCAGTAGGACTTACAGCCTCCGGAAATTTGGCTTGAAATAGTAAAAATGCATGATATCAAAGCTGAGTGTCTCATTAAGTCCAGAAAATAAATAAATGTTCATAATTACTAGAAAAGTTCATTTAAAATCTTGCCATAAAGCCCATTTCTCAAGAGTGTGCAGGCAAGACAGATCATGTTTTCACTGACATCTCCCTCAGGAGTATCAGTACAGAAGCTGAGCGATCCACTACAGCCCTTTCCAGCTGAGATAAACAGTTATTTTACCTCACCGAGCTCATGAGTTGCTGGTCTACTGCTGCCTTGATTGGTTAGTTTGTTTGTGTTGTTGTGTGACTTTGGTGCTTCAACACGTTACTGCAGATGGAGGCAGAGGTAGAGCAACAACTCCTGAGAAATCCTGGTTTTGTCAAGGGAGGCTGGACCAGTATAACATCAGCTCCCCGTTCTTCTCAAGAAGACTCAAAGAGGCAAATTAAGCAGGAGCACAGAGGATTTGTTGCACCCATTTTATTTTATGATTCGTTCTTAATTCATAATTAGTTGTGTAATTTTTGTGATAAATGTCTAAAGATAAACCCGCCCAATTCAAACCCAATATCAGGTGGTGAGTGTACAAGAACTTAAATGGCAGTAAAAACTATTATAGTAGAAGCTTACTGCTATAATCCACCAAGTTACATTGTTAGAAGGCTGTTTTGGGTTTCCAGGGGCTTTAAGAAATATTTAGGCAGCCACAAAGAACAAATTAAGATGACAAATTTGAACATGTTCCTGTAGACAGGTTACTAAATTGTGTAGGATTTACTCTATACACAATGACATATATATCTCATAATGATATTTACCAATTAGCCATGGCTTTAAATTGCTTAGCCAGTGCTGTACCTCACATACAATATTGTACATACAGCGATGATGTTGCAGACAGTAGTAGTTTTAGCATTGTTAGTTTTCTCACATGTATTTGTCAGCAACCATGTACAAAAGCATAACTCTCAAAGAGAAAGACAGAAACCTCCGGCTAACTTGGTACTCAGTTTGTATGAATGCAGCTTGGTTTTCAGCAGCTTCACACTCAGTGGTTTGGTAACAGATGAATCTGGGGAGCAGCAATCAAAGATTTCTATTTTACAGTCAAAATTGTAGGTTGTGACAGACCCAAAACATTGCAAAGCTGCATTTTCATTGCTGCTGTGAGGTTGTGAGCCCCTCTGTAATTGTTCTCTTCATCCTACAAAAGGCCAGTCAAAAAGGACAATGTTTGTAAAAACTGTATCATTTAATAATCTCATTTCCATCAATACATGTCTCTCCTTCAACGGAATGTGTGCACACATCAGCCTGCACTCATCCTTTAGAACTGAGACTAAACTGTCTTTTGAGGGGGTTTTGATTCTGACTCTTCAGCTATGCTGGAAAATATATTTCAAAAGATCAAACTCTTGGATATTAAACCTCGTAACAGGCCAACCTCCTAGTGATTAAACTTTTTATTAAATGTAGATGTCAGAGGACGGAGCTGACATCTTTCGAATTTCACAGCATAGTTGTAGCTTGTATCCATTTTATTTGTGTCAGAGTTCTCTTAACGTTAATCAAAATACACATTTTAAAACCATAATTCTTATTTAGTTTTGATTTAAGTCAAATTTTATTTATATAGCGCCAATTCACAACAAAGTTGTCTCAAGACACTTTACATATAGAGTAGGTCTAGACCACACTCAGTAATTAATTATATTTACATCCAACAATTGAAACAATTCCCCCATAAGCAAGCACTTTGGTGACAGCGGTGAGGAAAAACTTCCTTTTAACAGGGAGAAACCTCGGACAGATCCATGACTCATGGTGGGCGGTGATCTGACGGCACCGGTCGGGTTGAGAGGGAAGGAGGAGAAGGGGAAGAAAGAGGGGAGGTGGGAGGGGTGGAAGAGAGAGAGAAAAGAAGAGAGGCAGAGAGAACAGTAGTAACAGAACATCAATAGTAAAACTATGTGTAGGGAATAGTAGTACATATAAATATGTAAGCTGTATGTAAGTAATAATACTAATACTAGTTATTACAATGATAATAGTAGTAATAATAATAATAATGATAATGATGATAATAATAATAATAATAATAATAATAATAATAAATAATAATATGATGAATGATGATGATGATAATAATAATAATAATTAATAGTAACAACAACAATGTGATAAATGTTTGATTGATTAAGTGAGTTATAATAATCCACAGTAGAAGGTGCAGCAGTGATCAGCGATCCATGTGCGGCCACAGTCCATGGGAATCTGCAGGATGACAAAGCAGAAAGACTCCGGGGAAGGAATCAAGTCAGCAACAGGCATTAATGGAACATAAACATCTGGGGAGAGAGATGAAGAAAGAGAGGAGCTCAGTGTGCCTTGGAGTCCCCCAGCAGCCTAAACCTATAGCAGCATAACTAGGAGCTGGTCAGAGCAAGCTGAAGCCAGCCCTAACTATAAGCTTTATCAAAAAGGAAGGTTTTAAGTCTACTCTTAAATGTGGAGATGGTGTCTGCCTCCTGAACAGAAACTGGAAGATGGTTCCACAGGAGAGGAGCTTGATAACTGAAAGCTCTGGCTCCCAATCTACTTTTGGAGATGTTTGGGACCACCAGTAAGTCTGCATATTGAGACCTAAGTGTTCTAGTGGGATGG
This sequence comes from Lutjanus argentimaculatus, assembly GCA_034769285.1. Lineage (NCBI taxonomy): Eukaryota > Metazoa > Chordata > Actinopteri > Lutjaniformes > Lutjanidae > Lutjanus > Lutjanus argentimaculatus. The sequence continues at coordinate 1,305,545 of JAWZSL010000033.1, read as the reverse complement.
TAGGGTACTATAAGCTCTTTAAGATATGATGGTGCCTGATCATTAAGTGCTTTGTAGGTAAAGAGAAGGATTTTGAAATCTATCCTAGATTTTACAGGTAGCCAGTGCACTGAAGCTAATACAGGAGTAATATGCTCTCTTATCCTAGTTCCTGTTAGTATACGTGCCGCAGCATTTTGAATCAGCTGCAGACTCTTTAAAGACTTAATGCTGCAGCCCGATAATAACGAATTGCTGTAGTCTAGCCTAGAAGTAACAAATGCATGGACTAGTTTTTCTGCATCTGCTTGAGACAGGATGTGCCTGATATTGTGGAGGTGAAAAAAAGCAGTCCTTGAGATTTGTTTAATATGGGAGTTAAAGGATAAATCCTGATCAAAAGTAACCCCCAGATTCCTTACTGTGGTGCTGGAGGCTAAAGTAAAACCATCTAGAGTAGCTATATCACTGATTAGTTTGTTTCGATGTTGTTCAGGGCCAAGTATGATAACTTAGGTCTTATCTGAGTTCAGAAGCAGAAAGTTGTGGGTCATCCAGGTCTTAACATCCTTAAGACATTCTTGAAATTTGGCTAACTGATTTGTTTCATCTGGTTTTATTGATAAATATAATTGGCTATCATCTGCATAACAGTGAAAGTTAACTGCGTGGTTTCTAATAATATTTCCTAAGGGAAGCATATATAAAGTGAATAGTATTGGCCCAAGCACTGAGCCTTGTGGAACTCCATAACTAACTTTACTATGCACAGAGGATTCATCATTAACGTGTACAAACTGAGAGCGATCTGATAAGTAGGATTTAAACCAGCTTAGTGCTGTTCCTTTAATGCCAATTAAATGTTCTAGTCTCTGTAGTAGAATATGGTGGCCGATCGTGTCAAATGCTGCACTAAGATCTAACAAGACAAGTACAGAGACAAGACCTTTGTCCGATGCTAACAGAAGGTCATTAGTTACTTTCACCATTGCTGTCTCTGTGCTATGTGTACTCTAAAGCCTGACTGAAATTCCTTGAATAATTCATTGCGATGCAGGGCTACAGAGTTGACATGTTATTGTTGAGACACATCCGATAGATAGAAAGTTTACCAGTGCTTGAGCAGTATTCTCACCTTTACTGTCTTTAAAGGGCCAATATTTTTTAATAAAAAAATTGAAGATGACTATAATAGCACATTTTCACACATTACTAGTAGGTATGGTTAGTTTTCAATGTTGAAGGCCTTAAACTTGTTTTTTAAATAGTTTAAAGTTGTTAATTCTTGTAGGAGACAAGGCTGTTTTCATTTCCTAAAACAAATCCTTAGAGAACTATTTTTTACTGATAAAATGGAATTAGTGTTGGTATTAGTAATCTTTGAAGGTTTTTTTTTTTTAGTAGGACATAATCTGTCCACTACTTAAGAATGGGTGCCTGAAGTGAACACCATCTCCTGGGGGCTCTGACAGGTTAGGACACCTGTGGAACTGACTTGCTTCTCTCTAAATCTCAGCAGATAGGAGTCATTTTAAAAGTCAAGTTAAAAAAGTTGCATTCACCCTCCAGGCCTAAAAGTAGGACCAAAAATGAATCACTCTGAGAATCTTTGGCCACTTTGGACAGACATTCTACTCTCAGATGCTTGGGGAATACAGGCCCAGGTAAGTTATCTTAGATGATGAACTCAACTGTGAGGAGGAAGGTCAGACATCCTGTAGGCGCAGAGTAAGTAGGTATTAAGAGCAGTGAGTAATACATGACCTGGATCGGTGACCTGCATGCATTAACACATTAATAGAACTATCTCCACAACAACACTCTACTTTTAAGCTACAGTGACCTTTTATTGACTTCAAGTTGCGTCTTTACAATGTAGAGACAGTTATGTAAGTAAAGTGTCTAGCAATGCTGAAATAGTGATGTTTTTATAATCTGACAGCCTTCTCGGGTGGATTTTGTTGCTGTGGTGGTTGTCTGTTTGTAGCAAACATCCTCCAACGCTGATCATTTAAGCAGGAGGGTTTTTGTACAAACTAAGTGCACCGTGTGGGCTGTGTTGAAAGGCAGATGTCTGAGCACCTGGCGATATAATCATTCATAAAACTACTTTTGTCAGTTTGTATTGTTCTGGTCAAAACAAATGGCACAAATGGAGCTCAAAATGCTGACAGCACTGTCACTTTGTGAGATGTTTAGCCCAAATTCCCCTCAGTTATTTTTAACAGTTGTATATGTCACATTTTTAACAATCATATACTGTATTAGTCATATATCTCATTTTTTTCTCCCACACACTGAACACACATTGTGGTCGGGTCTTTCGTTTTTCCACCATGACACATTATATGTGTTGTCATGGTGAATGGGCCTCATATTAAGGAGTAGGCTGTAGAGTTTCCAAATTGTGTCCTAACCCAAAAAGAAACCTGCTGGATTCAGAACATAGAGCCTGGTCTGTTGTGGAGAGTAACTAAGAAGATTTACCCAAGAACTATATTTAAGTCACGTGTTGTGGTACTTTACTTTTCTTGAGTATATTTATTTTATGTTACATTACATTCCTCTCCTGCTCTACATTTATTTGACAGATATACTTTTCAAATTAAGATTTGACATAAAACATTCAAGCTTATAAAATACAATAGCTTGTCAGTTTAAATCAGTGGTTTGTGATCCCTCATTAAAAACAGAGTTTAGTTGGAACTTTAATCAGGCCTTAAAAGTTGAGCCAGAAAAGGGCCAAGCCTGACAAAATTCTGTCCCAACTTGATTACAGCCTGACATTTTTCTTAACAGGCTTCCCTCTATGTACCAAACAGTAGGAGCTGGCAGTGACAGTGACAATACAAGGGTGGATTTGAATTAGCAATGACAAAACTGGGAGGAAAAAAAAAAAAAAGAAATCTCCATACTACAATAATAATAATAATTATAATAATACAACCTAACATGGATTGTTGTTTTAGGCCATTAATCAATTTTACTGAGTTTGGATAATTACATTCACAGTTACAAATTTTAAGAAGTCAGTCACTTTTACATACATACTATCTACATTACATTTGTGGAGCCTTTTTTCCTTTGTTTGTTATAGTCTGTTATAGTCTGTTTGCAGTGTGTTTTTTTCAGAAATGCTTTGATTTGGCAGTATGTACAGTGTTACGTCATACCAGTAAAGCAATTTGAATTGAATTGGTGTTGCCAAAAGTGCAGGTGCATTCCTGTCAAACACTCCTCTAAGAGTGTGTTTAGTGCTATAGTGCAAGTTCTTAGAGGTGCTTTTGTTGTTTTGTTTAACAGGCTCAGGATTAAGTGTGTTTCGGTGTAGAAAAAGTATATCTTTAGCTTGTGGCTGAAGATGGGCAGATCTGACTTTAGTATGCAGTTCATTCCAAGACTGTGGTTCTAAAACAGAACCTTGACAGAGATGAGCGATCACATGGTTCATGGTGTGACCTTGGGGCCAATTATCCAGAGACAAAAGATCGTAATGGTCTCACCAGAGTGTAGGTTTGACCATGGCTGGCAGGAAGGGATGAAAAGTTCCCTTCGCTGCCCTGTAGGCCAGCAGCAGTCTTGTGAGAGTCTTGAGCTGGAGGGGAGCTGCAACAGGGAGTCGGTGTTAGTGAGTGGAGAAGAGGAGTGGTGTGGGAAAGCAGCCGTGTGGATGAACTGCAGTAGTCTGAGGGCAAATGAGGGCCTCCAGCAAAGAGGAGGTTGTAGTGGACCATGTTGGAGATGTTTCTGAATGAGCATCTGGGCCATCTCCCAGGTGAAAAGAGGTCAAATTAAAAAAAAATCTGATGTTGGTCAGAAGGAATCTACAGGTGAGGGCTGGGTCTGGATAGTTTTTATTGTAATGCTCACTGCAGCCACAATAGGCTAACATACATCACTGCCACTACCCATGTTCTAATTAAGACTAAAAGCATTTATGTTTTCTTCCAGATGCATTTTAATGTCTCTAAACTCAAGGTACATAGATTGTGTGTGAGCAAGTTACCTAACATCACTGTCCTGTCTGTCTTTTGACTAGAAATGTATTTTAATCAGCCAAAAATTGACGGCCAAAGGAAAGACACAACAGTAATGTAACTTTCATCTGCCTCTGTGATGCATGCAAACATAGGTGGTTCCTCTGACAAGATTTCCAAGCCTAAAACTCCTCTTCACAGGTGCAGTGGAGCTGGTTGAAGCTCTGACTCAAAGAGAGATTTGATCATGAGGAATTTGTTAAGTGCATTTATCTTGAGACCTGACTGGAGATACTCCGCATTTTTAGTGTCTACCTCATGTCTGTCCTCTGTCTCAAATGCCAAAAAACACCTTTTTAGTCTGTTGTGGTGGCAGGTGCAGGCGGCAGCTGCCCACAAGATGTAGGAAAGAAACACAAACAGTGAGAATGTGTCAGGAATTTTATTTCCTTATGACAACAAAAGGAACGAAGAAATACAGTAAAATTGTAACAGTAACAGATTTCTTATTTGAAAAGTAAGGAACTTAATAACTAAGAACTTATTTTGTATTACAAAACTAACAGGTTACTCATTACAACAAAACACAAAGTGACATGTTAACTTTGTAGCACATTATCCCCAACATTAAATATAACGTTGTTGGGGTATATTTTCTTTAAAGGAAAAATCTGTAATATATTTGCTGTAATAAATCTTAATATAACCATGATGTGTACTCAGAGATCAAGGAAACAAGTTAAATTGTTCACTCAAAAATGAAAATTCAGTCATTATCTAGACACCATCATGCCCATTGAGGGTCGGGTTTATTTTGTTAGTCAACTAAACACGTCTGGAGTTTAACACGAAAACAGTGTTGCAGAATCTCCCAAACAATGGAAGTGAATGATGACCAGTTTTCAAACATAAAAAATCACTGGAAAAAAAACATAAAATGCTTCCATACCGCTCGTCTGGTGTAATCAAGTCTCCTAAAGTCTCGACAAGCCGTTTGCACCACACCCACACACACCCAGTTCAGACAGTGTGCATATATATGTGAATGTGGCTCCAAGCTAAGGATCTACAGTGAAGATTCAGACTAAAAACATGGTGTAAATAACATTTTTTTTTGTCAACTTGGAATGTTGGGGCTTTAGGAGACTTGGAATACACCAGACAAGCAGTATGGAGGCATTTTATGTTTTTATTCTGTTGCTTTTTTACTTTGAAAACTGTTTTCCTGTGAAACTCCATCAGTGTTTTCTCAAAAAAAAACTAAACCTGACCTTCAGTCAGCACGAGGGTGAGTAGATAATGACTGAATTTTCATTTTTTGGTGAATTATCCCTTTAAGTTGAATTACTTGCATCACTTGACATGAACACTACAGCTGCAGTGTCCCCCTGTGAAGTTTCCATTCCAGACCAGAATAACTGTTCTGCCTGTGCTTCACATGAATCAGAGATGTTTATGAGTTTATGAGTCCTTCATTATTAATCTTGTAGAAGATGTAGATGTTTATAACTGTTAAATAGCGCAAACTGTTAATGGAGTTTGGCAGGAAGTGAGACAGGCAGACACTTACCTCATCATCCACAGTGTGTTATTTCAGAGCAGTGGACTTTTGTTTTCAGGATAACAGGCTGAACTTTACATTGACAGACAACTGACAGTTATAAACAGCTGATAAACTTACAGTGCAGGATTCATTGTCTCTTGTTACTGTCAATTTATAATGTTGCGGGCATCCTGTGTTCCTGTGGGGCTCCTGCAGGCTGCCTGTCTCTGCTGTGCCTGGGGAGGAGGGGGTGGGGTAAACAACTCACTTCAGCCATAGATCGTATATTAAAGAGGATTACAACCTATTTAAAATACCATTAATGTGCAATGGCTACATATTGCTCCTTTAAACAAATAAAACAACAGAATGTTGTCCGCTCTATTGAGACAGAAATCTGAGAGGGGCAAAGATTAGAGCAGACACAGTCATGCTTACTGAACTCTGTTAGGTAATTTATCAAAGCACATACATATGGTCCCAAACACACGAGCACCTCTTTGAGCAGCTTCTGCCTCTGTGTTCCAGTGTTGTTCAATATTCCACACCACTATATGTGATCTACTGTGTGTGTAATTGTATTCATTCATCCTCATATGCCCAATAAACAGAGTTGTGGTGCTGGTAATGTCTATGAATACCACCAGATGTTGTGCGGCAGTGCCACGGCGTTCGTGACAGGAGTGTGGTTCGTTGAACGTTTGTTTTCTCGTTTAGCATCTGTTTTTCTTTCAATCCGTGAAAGTTCTTTCTTCTCTGCAGTACCACTCCCTACACCATCCTGTGATTATTCACCCTCCTATCATCATTTTACAAAGTTAGTTTGAGAAAGTTTTAAGATGGCTGAGGCATCACAAAGATGTTACTCGTATTGAAGAGTGGAAGTAGATCAGTTTGTTTGTGAGATGAGGATGATCTGCGAATTAAAACCTATTTAAACAGTACATATTACAAGAATGAAATGACTAGAAGCAAAGTTGGCCAGAGGATAGGGGTGTGCCATCTTAGGCACCTCACGATTCGATTCGATTACGATTCAGGGTGCTACGATTCGATTATTAAACGATTATAACGATTATTACGATTATCATGATTATCACGATTATCGATGCATCTTTTTCCCCATACAGGATTTCTTTTAAACAAGGTATATTTGTCAGCATCCATTAAATAAAGTGAACAAACAAATTTACCTCCATTATCTTTTATTTATATCAGATCAACCGATCCAACACATTTCCCACAACAAAAAACTGCTCTTATTACATAAAGTGTAATACATAAAGTACCTTTAGAAATAAGACTTCTTTTAAAAACTTCAAACTTATACAGTACTGTTCTAAATACATACATTAGATCATTATACACTGCACAGTATAATACACAACTACGCTCTGTAGTCTGGCTCAATGTCCCGCCTACAGCACTATCTGATTGGTTAGAAGTTACGGGTAATCAATCAGCACAGACACACTGTGTCACAGACAGGGTGAGACAGAGCTGCACCGGTGAGCAGAGAGGAGCTGTGTAGAAGTTAAGACAGCTGATATCACCAAAGTTACAATAATTATCACAGTCTTATGATCTGTTTCTTTGACGACAGCATAGTTACATCAGTGAAAAAAGTCATGGTCTGGATTTCACTCATGGCGATGTGACGGATTTTAAATCAGTCTCTCTTCACAGAGATGCGCTGCACACAGCAGCATCTGTCCTGTCTTTTCACTGCAACTCTGCACTGAGATTTCGGGTATTATAACTTATACAAAAGTAACAGTGACAATAAAACTATTGTTCACACGTAGTCCTCGGATCACATGCGTGCCGAACCGTGTAAGGCGATCCATACGGAATACGGATCAAATGCGATCCGTTGCGCCCCTAATTTCAACCCTGAAGAGTGGACCGCACGCTCAGTGACAGTAGCCAGCGAGTTAGCTGCCACCGTGTTGGTTAACAGTCTGTTATGAGTCCGTCCCTTAAAACTGTCTGGGCGGCTTTTTTCGTTCCGACCAACTTCCAGGTGCTGCGGTTGTGTGTCTGTGATTTCGCTATCATGGAAAATAATCGATTTTTGAACATTTGTTAATCGTTATTGATCGTCACATGTCGCATCGCGATGCATCGATGTATTGGCACACCCCTACTAGAGGAACAATAAAATCAGGGAATATACCACAACCCATATGACCAGTGCTGTTTATGCCCTGGGGTGTGGCCACAACATGCCTTTTATCCTTCTAGCTCTCCAATACTGAGCTGCTTGTCATCCCAGCCATTCCCTCTATACAACAAGAAATCAGAATCCAACTCAAATCCATGCAGCTAACACCTACAAGGTCTGCCTGAAACTTGGGCATCAAGATTGATGACCAACTAACCTTCAAGGTCCATGTGGCCTCACGACTGCTCAGTCGTGCCATTTTTTCCTTAAACATTATCAGGAAGATCAGATCCTACCTATCTGAGCATGCAGCACAATTCCTGGTTCAGGCTCTTGTAATATCATGCATTGACTACTGCAGCTCCTTACTGGCAGGCCTCCCCGTGTGCAAGTTCAAATCTCAACAGATGAACCAGAACCTGGCAGCACGTCTGGTTTTCAATCAGCTGAGATCAGCACATGTCACCCTGCTGTTCAGATTGCTTGTTCCAAGTCGCTGCCTGTACCAAATTCAAAACCCTGATGCTCGCCAAAACATCAACTAAAACTGCTCCCGCCTACCTGAACGCCCTCATCCAGGCCTCCCTCCCACTCACTGCATTCTGCCAATGAAAAACGCCAGATTCAACCATCACAACAGGGCCCAAAGTCGCTAGTTAGACTCTTCCAGTCTGTGGCTCGTTGATGGTAGGACGAGCTACCAAACCATGTTTGATTGCCAGAATCCCTCTCAGTTTTTAAGAAAAGACTTGAGACCCGGCTCTTTCATGAACACCTGCTGCTTTGAAGTGGCTGTTGTGCCCTGAAAAGAAAGAAACAGATTTCCTCATTTAAAATGTCTTGGACACACTGCCTCCCTGAGCAGCACGTGTGTGTCATGAGCAAGAGTATTGAGTTTTTTTCAGGCTAATGATCCCTTGGCTGATAGAGAGATGGAGCAGAAACCCCCTACTACATACTCTGCACTGAATTGTAAGGTCTCCTTTTGTTTGCACTTAACCTTAGTCAGCAGCAGTTTGAGCATGGCTAATGTTAGCTCATCATTGCACTTTCACAGGTGAAGGGTTTGTCAGAGTCACTTGTGAAGGTACAAAGCGATTCATCGTGGCTCAAAAGAATGTCTGTATACATGGGTTAATGATACAGCTAATTGGCCAATGGTTCAAGTTGTCACAATTTCAAATCTAAATGGAAAAAATATTGAAATCAAAAGCAGGATTGGCAATTCACTCACTGTTTTTATTTTTTCTCTCTCTGTGTCCAAAGAAAAACAACAAAACAACACATCAGTGACAACACAATGTAGCTTACTGGTAACCTGCAGCTGCACTTTTCTGTCTTTTTAAAGAGGAACTTGAGAATTTAAATGTAATTTTTTAGAGCATGAAAACAAAGGTCTGTTGATCTGCAAAATAAGGACATGATAGGCTAACAATGGCACAGCCACCAGTGAAAATATGTTTAAATTGACCTTAAAATTGTAAGTCAAATTGAATGGTAGATTTGGAGAATTGTGAAATAATTTTAAAAAATGACAAACCAGTAATTTTGTAGAAGGAATTGTTAGTATGTCATATTTAAGGTACTTTGGCGTAATATTTTCTGGAGAGAGCGCAGAACTGCTAATACTGTGTGTATAGTTTTTAATGTTTGTCACCACCACAGAAACACAAGGTAACTGTTAATGTATGATAAGGTTATCTGATGCTGACTGTGGTTAGTTATTGTTTTGATGGCAACCAGTCTGATAATATGTGTTTATATTCATTACTGATGGTGCAGGCTAATTATCAGCTATTACTCTTTTGTCTTCATAAAATGTAATTATCACTCATTGTTATTGCATGATTGTTTTGGCCATGGTACACAACATTTGGCTGCAATACCCCAATAATTTTGTATTTATCAAAGGCCAAAGAGGCCTGGCCCTAAAATGGGTTAGATCCAGGCCTGCTAGCGGCAAAGATGGCCATGTGAGCAGTACAGCCATCATATCATTATTATCATTCATGGTGATGTAACACAACACTCTGAAATAAACTCCTTCAGTACATCTTTATTCACGACTGCATAGAAATCTGGAAGTAAAATTCCATCCTTCTGGTGTGATGTGTGGGAGTCGTCTCTGACATATGTCATCAAGCATTGGCTGTGGGGACCTGGAATAGAAGCTCAGACAGGCCGGTGAGGTGTGAGGAGAATATCTGACATCCTCTTGTCTCTGCTGCTCCTTGGTTAGGGGCCACACTCAAGTTCAGGTGGGGATTAGTAGAGCCTGAGGGATCTTCGTCTTGACTTTTGCATGTAGTCTGTTTAGACCAGAGGCCATTAATGCAACTCCCTCCAGATAATTACACTCCTCAAAACATTTAAGCACCAGGGCTCGGACATTTCGCCCTCCTGCCTCCTGTGATGTCCTTAAACTTTTCTTTGAAAGCATTACTGTCTGAAACATAGCACAGCTCTGCAAATAACCGCTATCAACAGATCTATCCACTGTAACGTCAACAAATTGTGCCTCCCGGGCTTCATCTTTCATTTCTTCTCTCACCACATAAGAAAAAGCTGTAATTATGTCATTGTAGATTGTAACCCATGTTCCAGTAGGCATTTTATTGTTTGACAGGCTGTAATACAAACCTCTGTTGTGTTCAGACAAAAGGAAAAGAAGCTCCACATAATTGCCACTATTATTTGACTTATTCCTCCCATTGTGACCTGTAAAAAGAGCTTTTTGTCTCAAAAAGACACAGTTAATCAGCTTCTGGCCCTCTGTTGACTTCGTCCACCCTGATGTTTGTAACTGCTGTTCAGCCCTCAGCTGTTATAACTTCATGTCTTGTAGCTGCCTGGCTTAGACAAGTGTGGTTTGTGAAACCTCCAGGACATCCAGAGGGTCAAGGTAAATCAGCCAAATGTTTAGGGCCTCAAAAAAGAATATGAGAAAATGGGCCCCTGATGGCCACTCCAGCCTGGTCTCATTCCCAACTTGTCAAATACCAAAGTTTTGTCTCCAACGATGTAAACCCGTGCATAACTGAATGAGATGCCCCGGGCTTCCCACATAGTATAAAGAGGAGAAAGTCCGCACATGGACGGTGTGGAGTGGATGGATGGCTCAAACAAATACAGGTCTGACCGAGGAGACGGTCGTTCAAGTCCCTTGTGAAACCAAAATGTTATTCAAAGCTGTCTGACTGTTTTAGTTGTGCTATTATTTGCTTTACCCACTTTGTAATTGTAAACACATTACTGATGATTATTTATCAAAAATTCCAGTGATTTTTTTTTTCTCTATCGCCCAGCAATTATACAACAAACTTATTTTATCACCTTTGCCGCTTCCATCTTTTTGAGTACACGTGTCACAATTCAGCAATTACAGATTTGAACCCAAATGCAGAAACTGGAGACAGATAGGAGCAGTTCATTGATATTTAATGAATAAAAACAAAACAGTACAAAAGGCTTATGTGAATGTAAGGCAGGGAGAGTCCTCAACCAAAGGTGAAGGTAAAACAAACAATAAATCCATAATATGAGGATGGAAAAGTACAAAAAGTGCAAATAGCCAAAAAGATCCACAAGGAAACAAGACACAGGTGAGGGCAATAAGAACAGGTGAAAAAAGTCAGTAAACAAAAACAGCGAGAAAAGACAGGAAGTAAAACCAACAAGGACACACAAGGGAAGACATACCAAAATAAAACAGGAAGTGACTATGAAAAACTAAAAACCAAACTACTACAAAGTCATCAGTCATGATTGAAATGATCAATAATTATCAATATCGACCGTTATGAAACTTCACTATAGTGTCGTATCGTTATATTGCCCAGGCCGATTCTTAAAGGGACAGTTCACCCAAAAATGAAAATTCAGTCATTATCTACTTATCCTCATGCTGATTGAAGGTTGGGTTTAGTTTTTTAGTCCACAAAATACTGCTGGAGATTAACAGGAAAACAGTGTTGCAGAAGTGAATGGTGAATGGTTTCAAATGTAAAGAACACAACAGAATAAAACATAAAATGCCTCCAAACTGCTCGACTGGTGTAATCCAAGTCTCCCAAAGTCCCAATTTTAGCCTGAATCTTCACTGTAGCTCCTTAGCTTGTAGTTACGTCCACGTGCACATGCACACTGTCTGAACTGTGTGTGGATGTTTGGACTTTAGGAGACTTGGATTACACCAGATGAGCAGTATGGAGGCATTTTATGTTTTTTATTTTATTTATTTATTTATTTTCCAGTTGTTTTTTATGTTGTGTATGAGATTCTGCAACACTGTTTTCCTGTGAAACTCCAGCAGTGTTTTGTGGACTAAAAAACTAAACCTGACCCTCAGCTGGCATGAGGGTGAGCAGATAATGACTGAATTTTCCTTTTTTTGGGTGAACTATCCCTTTAAGTGGCTTTAATCTGACCTTACCTGCCCCACAATAATTCTGTATGAGGTACTGCATGGAGCTGCATGCAGAGATGTCGGTCAGCCCACAGTGTGATCAAGCGTTACCCCAGTTTTCTGCTGAGAAGGTGGCAGTGGAGTGGAAAGTAAGATACATATTACACATACATCCGTAAACTTAATTTAACACATATTTGACAAGCTGCTTTGAATTTGGCAGCAATTTCATCACACCAGTTCTCCAGGAGCACATCAGGTCTTAATTTATTATGGCCTCTTACAGCAGAAATACCATTTTATTACACCAATTTGCAGTGACATTTTGTCCATTTCAAATGAATTCCTCAGTTGGCATGCTGGGCTGTAAAACACAGTAAATGGAGTCTTGTTAAGTGGCAGTAGATACCTGTCAGTGCCTCCAACCCTCCTGGAAGTCTGAGGCTGATGAAAATCGATAGAAGGATATTACATCTGCATCCAGCTCTCCTCTGCACAGCTGTCAGGCCAAACCCCCCTTTGGTGCTTCAAATGGTGATGATACCGGGGAGCAGTCACGCAAGCTAAAGCACACTAACACACACCCCCTGTGCATGTGTGTGTGCACATATGCATATCTCCATCTGACACATCTTACTTGAGGTAATTCCATTGACAACTTTGAAGATTGGGATGAGTGAGGGTGAGAGGGCATATGAATGAAGTCTGTGGAGGGGATGGAGGAAACAGGATGTGAGTGAGGAGGAGGAGAAAGAAGGTGGTAAAGTAAGAGGAAGATGATGGGTTGTGAACATCAATAAATCATTAGCATATTAAATTTGAGACATTAGCACAAATTACCATGTACCTCTGCCAAGAGGACTCTCCATCTCTAGAGGACTCTCAACCTCTGGATTCCTTCACACGCAACATTTTACTTTTCACTAATTTGCTGGATTAGTGTGTAGCATTAAAAGAAATAGTGATGTCATCAGAGGTCTTTTTTCAGACTTTAGATAGCTCCTCTAGAGCCACATCCCCATGACAAGTAAACTGATCTCTGTGTATGATACAATACATCACAATGATAATATCATATCCCTCTCGGACTGATTAGAAAAATAAAAATGCCAAAATTGGTCACAAACTGTACCTGAGTGTCCTGCAGAGTGTCACATCACGCTGTTCACAGACAGTCTGCTGTCATTAGTTTGACAGAGAGACACAGAGTGGGTCATGTCTAGAAGGGAACCCTAGACCCGAGAAAGATTGCACGATTTTGATTATTTTATCAGAAACAACGGACACAAATCTCGCAAGAGTTTTGCAAATCAAGAGTTCCCTTCTAGACACGACAGAGAAAGGTGCGCAGCTCTAAAAATAGAAAATCCTGTCATGGTGCCGAAGTTTTTAAAGTGGCGGGCGCCATTTTTCCCTTTCTTGCTTTTGTTGTACTTTAATGGTACTCTTATTGGTATTTTTTGATTACTAAATACAGACCTGCAAACTCATAAGAGGAGAAAAAGGTGACATGTTGGTAAACCCATCACCTGTAGGGGGTCTGGGAGCGTCCTGCTCCAGAAAAAAAAATATTTTAACATGTTAACAAAGAATTCTGGTGACTTTCGGTTAAAAGAGTGACCTACATCTTCTGTTCATGGTCTCTGCAGACATTAATACCTTTACTTTTACTTTTGTGCTTCAGTAAAAAATACTAAACAGGGACTACAGTAAAAATAAAGTTACTTTACTTGGTACTTTTACATTAGCAATTAATAGTTGTTCATGTAACAGACCTGTCTTATTTTCTCTTTTGTATATTACCATTGCTCTTAAATAAAGATAAAATTAATGTAACAGAAAAAAATTGAAAACAGAACGCGCAATATTTCTTATCCGGTTACTCGATTAATCGCCAGAATAATCGATAGATTACTCGATTACTAAAAGAATCGATAGCTGCAGCCCTAAAAAAATTAAGTATACAAATTAGGTCTTTAAATGAGCAGTGAAAAAGTTAATAGTTTTCTCTGCTCCGAAATGCTGGGGGTGTGTCCACTCCACTTTCTCTGTATCAAACACCACTACAACCTGAAACATGGATGCTCCATCTAGCAGCTTTATTGGACTTGTACAGACCAACAGACTTATGATACAACTAGACCGGGCTTTGTCGCTCAGCCCTGCCGCCAATGTTTTCCAGTGGCCACTTGCAGTATTACAGCAAGAGTTCCCCACTGGCCCAAAAAGCATTTTGCCCTGTAGTCCACCAATATAAAAGAAACATCTGTAAAACTGTTGACAGGACACCTCGAACTGCAGGCATGCTCAGCTATGACTCTTTCTATTATGAATTTTTGATCCGTGTAAGTTTATATTTGTACTTTCCTCAAGCCGAAAAAAAAATCTGTGACATCTCCACAATATAAAGTCTGTCGGCTGAGCAGGAACTCGTGGGCAGGGGAAAGTAGGGACACACTACAGCGCATATTCAGTGGGCCGTATAACCAGAATGTAAACCCAGAAGCTAGAAAACTTTTTCAGCTTTTGCGCCTGATGAGCAACTCTGATTGGGCTGAAGGTGTGCCATCTTTGCCCTCACTGTCTCGTTCATTAGAAGTGACCTGCTGGGCTGATTTGAACTGAGAGAGTCGCTGAAAGTACTTTTGTAACTGACCATTAGGGAAGGTGAGGGGAGTGGGAGTGCGGGTTGTGGGGCTCATGTAGTGTTGGGGGGCCATGCGTTCTGCGGTTCACCAAGCCATATTTTAGGTCCACCCCAAAAATCTTGAACATAGAAGCATTTCAATGGTCTAACTCCACAGTTCAGTGCTATATAGTTGTCAGTCTTTTCATACGTTTTCGGCAATATTCAGCATCATTTTGTGCACATGTACATGTATAATGTGTTTAGAAGAAAAACTCTGAATTCCCTTTACACAGAATTAAAAACAAAGAAAAATAATCTGGCTACTAGCTCCAAAAGGTCCATGATAGGGTGACATCTATCATAAGTCCAGGTATTTGTATGAAGAGACTTGTTAAATTTCTTCATTGTGACTCGTCACTGAGGGCAGCTGACAATCAGGAGGAGGGCCAAAAATAATTTCCTCTGTCTTTTTAATTTTAATGTCACACCAATCACTTATCCTGTCTACATTACACTGGTATAGTCTGGGGTCATCACTGTCAGTCAGCAGAGACTGTGAGGTACAACCATCAGAATATTTCAAAAGAAACTGAGAGTAAGATTGGTGGAGTGCACCATATGCAGTCCATCCATCTATACATGTTCTATACCCTCATCAGGGTCGTGGGGGCTGGGGTCTATCCCAGCATGTTAGTTAGTTAACATATATATCATCATTTAGACACATAATATACTTAAAGTTTCACTCACACTGCTAAATGATATTTTTCTGCTTGTTGTTTGCAGTGTCATGTTGTTATGGGTCTCTCTTGTTAGATTCTTCCTAGTATTTGACAGACCATTTTAGGATTTGTTCTCCAATTTGATGAGTCTACATGTGTCTCGTGCATTACCACTTTTATACAGTGATGGGCTGTCAGGGCCGTCGAGACCTTCTCTGCTGGCCCTGTCAATATCATATTTTTTCATAATTACAGTTGTGCTCATAAGTTTACATACCCTGGCAGAATTTGTGATTTTTTGGCCATTTTTCAGATAATATAAATGATAAGAGAAAAACTTTTTTTCACTCATGGTTAGTGGTTGGGTGAAGCCATTTATTGTCAAACAACTGTGTTTACTCTTTTTAAATCATAATGACAAGAGAAACTACCCAAATGACCCTGATCAAAAGTTTACATACCCTGGAGATTTTGGCCTGATAACATGCACACAAGTTGACACAAACGGGTTTGAATGGCTACTAAAGGTAACCATCCTCACCTGTGATCTGTTTGCTTGTAATCAGTGTGTGTGTATAAAAGGTCAGTGAGTTTCTGGACTCCTGACAGACCCTTGCATCTTTCATCCAGTGCTGCACTGACGTTTCTGGATATCCAAGGAATTGAGAATGCCAATCAGCAGTGCTCAAACTCTAATTAAGAAGTGGAAAATGAGGGATTCTGTTGAAACCAAACCACGGTCAGGTAGACCAACAAAACTTTCAGCCACAACTGGCGGGAAAATTGTTCGGGATGCAAAGAAAAACCCACAAATAACTTCAGCTGAAATACAGGACTCTGAAAAAAGTGGTGTGACTGTTTCAAGATGCACAATAAGGAGGCACTTGAAGAAAAATGGGCTGCATGGTCGAGTTGCCAGAAGAAAGCCATTACTACACAAATGCCACAAAGCATCCCACTTACAATACGCCAAACAGCACAGAGACAAGCCTCAAAACTTCTGGAACAAAGTCATTTGGAGTGATGAGACCAAAATTGAACTTTTTGGCCACAACCATAAACGTTACATTTGGAGAGGAGTCAACAAGGCCTATGATGAAAGGTACACCATTCCTACTGTGAAACACGGAGGTGGATCGCTGATGTTTTGGGGATGTGTGAGCTACAAAGGCACAGGAAACTTGGTCAAAATTGATGGCAAGATGAATGCAGCATGTTATCAGAAAATACTGGAGGAAAATTTGCACTCATCAGCCCAGAAGCTGCGCATGGGACGTACTTGGACATTCCAACATGACAACGATCCAAAACACAAGGCCGAGTCGACCTGTCATTGGCTACAGCAGAATAAAGTGAAGGTTCTGGAGTGGCCATCTCAGCCTCCTGACCTCAATATCATTGAGCCACTCTGGGGAGATCTCAAACATGCAGTTCATGCAAGACAGCCCAAGAATTTACAGGAACTGGAGGCTTTTTGCTAAGAAGAATGGGCCACTTTACCATCTGAGAAAATAAAGACCCTCATCCACAACTACCACAAAAGACTTCAAGCTGTCATTGATGTTTAAGGGGGCAATACACGGTATTAAGAACTGGGGTATGTAAACTTTTGACCAGGGTCATTTGGGTAGTTTCTCTTGTCATTATGATTTAAAAAGAGTAAACACAGTTGTCTGATAATAAATGGCTTCACCCAACCACTAACCATGAGTGAAAGAAAGGTTTTTGTGTTATCATTCATATTCTCTGAAAAATGGCCAAAAAATCACAAATTCTGCCAGGGTATATCCATCCATCCATCCATCCATTCTCATTAATTCACTCACCAAGTTCAGTCTTGTACAGCCATGCGCAGTATCTTAAGTCTGACAGCCATGCTGGATCAAAGCCAGACTGACGGTGGTGACCCTTCTGCAGCTTCTTACTACGTGTCTTGGTGGGAGGGCTGGAACAGGTGTGTTTAGTACTAGTTGTGGCGACGTTAACCGGGGCAGGGGATTGGCAAGCGCTGTGGTCGGGGCTGGGAGAGATGCACTCATTTAGGCTAGCACCCACTGTAGAGTTAGCTGTGCTCCCCGCCTCGCCACGTACGGTTCGTTTAAAAAATGCAGAGATTTTTGCCTGGGGGGCGAACATTTGGGGAACCTCCGGTCGTCCATTAATAAATTGTTTGTTTGTTGTTGTTTTTTTTTTTGTTTTTTTTTACCGTAGGTAATGTCGGCAACTCTCTCTCTCCTCCGCTCTCTGAGTGTGGGTGGGTGTGTCTGTACCGGTGTGAGTGCACGTGTGTATGTTGTGAGAGAGGAGCGAGGGGGGAGCCCCTCCCGTCACAGAGAAGAGAAGAAATGCATTTTAATGAATGTAATGAAACGATAGCGACGCATTAGACTCTGAAATTGCGCAAATTAGAGTTAGCTTTTTTTTATTTGATAAAAAGAACGCCTGTTATAGGCCCTTTTGATTAAAATAAAAATTAAATTATGGAATTTTTTTTTAAATCTATGACTTGAATTTCTGGGTGGGGATCCTGTTGGCAGGGCGGGGGTGTCTGTTCGGGGGGCGGGGCGCCCTCCCAAATAAACTATAGGGGAAACACTGTTATTCATGGATCAGTACTAGTGGTATCGTTTGCCTAGTGCTATTGAATGCCCCCAGGGCCCTGCAGTGTGTCAGTGTTGTCATCAATGGAGTTTGCGCCTTTGACAAATTGGAAATAAACTAAGCTATGTGCTGATAATTATACCTCCTACCGATTACAAGTGATGGGTGAGCGTTACTTTTGACTCTGCTGAAGAGAGATGAAGTGATTGTTGTGTTTAGTTCATACAGTATTGTTTATTGATCTGGTTGTATCTGATTGGTCCTGCTGGAGTTTGGGCAGTAGATGGTGATGCTGTGTATATTATGCATACCTGTATATTTACGCATATTAAGTGAGCTCACTCTCACCTACTCTTGGCTTAATATTATGTCTGGAATAGGTGTGGTCAGATATTTGGCACATAGGCCTAACTTCCATGTTTCATGTTTGCTATTGAACTGAAGGCAGTGCACTGATAATATTGTGACTATACTTTCTCAGTTCAAGTTGCGCGAGTGACAGGTGAACAGTGTTACATTAACTGTGGAAGCATGTTTTTGTGCCATGTGGTGTGCGTGTGCAGTCTGGTTGTTGAGAGACATAAATGAAGATCTGATGGTGATGCTGCAGTAGCTGCTGTAATGCACTGTGGTTTGTGTCTGCTGTGGATTTAGATAAATATCGACTGTCTTATAGTAGTGGCTGATTTGGCTGTACCAGCACTCATATGACAACTTTGTGTATGTGTGTGCGCATGTGTGTGTGCCGGGGGGTGGGGGTGTGGTGTTCCGTTCGTTACTGAAGGCCCTGACTGCAACCCCAGTGTACACTACTGCTTTTGTAATATGTTGAAATCAGTGCTAGATTCACAAAAGCAGTTCTCTGAAGTCTTGTGTTGTAAATTGACATGACACGTGAGAGACACCTGGTTCTAATATGGTCTGTTATGAGTACAAAGATACAAGCTGATTTATTTATCATTAAGGGTAGTAAAATGAGATTTTGTTGTAGTTCCTGTAGTTATTTGATTGATTGGAATTGATGGTAGAGTTAAATAAAAATGTAGAGCAGAGTAATTCATAAGATGAGCTGAAGATGAATTGAGCAGCCTCAGAGTCTGAGGGAAGAAGCTGCTCTTCAGTCTGCTGGTGCAGCAGTGGATACTTCTGTAACTCCTCCCTGATGGTGGCGGGGTGAACAGGCTGTGGCTGGAGTTGGTGTTGTCTTTTAGTGTCCTCTGGACACCTTCTCTCCCAGACATCACTGATGCTCGGTGGATGGGTACTAATGAAGTTATGGGCTTTTAATGACCTGCTGTAGAGTCCCCCTGTCCTGGGCTGTGCACATCCCATGATGCCAGTCTGTGATGTTTCCAGGATGCTTTCTCTTGCTCGTCTGAAGGAGCTGACAAGAACTTGGCACAGAAAGTTTGCCTTCTTAAGTTTCCTTAAGAAATACAATTGTTTCTGATCTTTCTTTACCAGGGTGAAGATGTGTGATGTCCATGACAGGTTCTCTGTGACATTAACCTGGTAACCTGAAAGTGGTCACCTGCTCCACCTTAGCTCCACTGATGTAGACTAGGGCTTCTCAATTCATTGAAATTTTAGCAAAATCACTTATATAGCTTTCTGCAATTTTCAGATTATAGGAGGTGCAGTATTTGTTAGAGGCATAATGTGTCAGAAAACTTTTAAATGAATGAATGCTGTGAGGCAGAGATGTCCTGTCCTTCAAACCAGATTTTACAGACTTAAAAAATGTTCATTTGATACAGATTCCTACAAAAAGGGTAATGATGTAAAAACGATGATTACTGCTGATATTCCAAACCATATCACAATTTCAATATCAGTCAACAACATCAGTTAGTAGATATTTTTTCAAAATCGTTCAGCCCTAATGTAGACAATCAACAGTTATCTCCTTGTTTTTGCTGACATTGAGCAGTAGGTTGTTTTCTGTGCACCACTCTGCAAGACTGTTCCTGATATCCTCCTGATATGAAGTCTTACTGTTTTTAAAAATTGGCCAATGATTGTGGTGTCATCTGCAAACTTAACACTATAGAGTTTTCTGCGGCTGAAGTCAGGGGCTGCAGTTGTGGGTGCACAGTAGTTTCCTAAAGAACGTTTTTTGGACTGTTAATATATTCATCTCTTTGATTTGAAGCTTTGGTGGTTTGCTGAAACAACAAACTTGTCTGTGACCTGTCTACCATGGCTCATCAATCCTAAGTATATGCAGTCAATCTGTCAGTTTATTTATGGTGAAATTACTGTTTGCAAGTAGGGGCTGGTGATGTCATCATCTCATTCAATGACTGTGCAGGCTTGGTGAGGGTGAGTGATTTTGCACCATAATGTTGAGTGCAAAACTGGTTTGACTCCCACAGGAATATTTAAATATTCATGTTTAATATTTTATCTCCTCATCTGTTTATTGGGCAGTCAACTACTTTCCATGTAAGCAGATGATAAAGTACAGTCCCGCAGTAGCTGACTCAGCTGAAGTGATTTATTGGTGAATGGGCTGTTTAGTCCAGTTAAGAAGATTTAGAAGAGGAGTTAAGAAGATCATCAGCACTTTTTGTGTGTCCATCATTTTTTTTAGCTCTCCAAATACTTGATTGTCCAGAAAACAGCTACCAATCCTTTCATGACACAGCAGTTTGTTTATGAAAGAGATTATTTATCATCAAGACTCTAAAACGGCCTCTCAGTCACTGGTAGAAGCTGGAGATGGGAACATGGAAAAGTTCTTTTTTAGATTCTGTTTGAGTCAGCTGAGGGTTGTTTTAAGTTGAAGGTACATGTGAAGTTGTACAGCTGAGGAGAGTGTGAAATTTGAATCAAATATTGATTATTTTAATATCTGCGAACACGGGGTCTTTGATATAAAAAATATACATAAACTGGTTTCTCGTTTTTCCTTACATTTCAATGCCCTTATCTTTTCCTTTATTTCATTAGAATTGTGGGAAGAAGTGAAGAGCCCTCATAAGGAAAGAACCACAAGGGTTTTGATGTGTTATCTGAGAACATGACTGGATCTGTTTTTATGTGGGAGTCAGCGTCCATGCTTCAGTGTATATTTGTCTCTTGCAGGGTAAAACCATGCCAGAACTTCTTTTCCTTCCTATATGCTCCAGTTGAAATGTGTGGATAAACATTTGCAATGCTGTATTTCTGACTAAACTTAATTTAACTTAACTTTGAACTTCAGAGAGTTGAGGTCTGGTGCCGAGTGGAGGCTGTGTGTGCTTACTTGTGAATCAGTAGTCATTTTCCATCAACGTCTCTTTATGCACATTTTTAGGCATTGTACTAGAAAAGTTTCAAAAAACATACAGTTTTACTTGCTTGAGGTGGTTTTTGCCATTCTCAAAAGAGATAATGCACTTGATAGGAGATGGTAACACTTTTTTCAAATGTGTTTTGACATAGTGAACATTTAATTCACATGACTGATCAGCTCTTTCTGCTCCACAAGTCTCTTCATCACTCCTATGACTCTATAATACATCCATGATGGCTCCACACAGATTGGATGGAACCTTTCTCACATTAATACATGAAACAGAAATGTCATATTCCATCTTTTTTTTTCTAAATTGTTTGTCATTGTTTGATTTTTTTATTGGTTGTCACCCAAATGTGGCCATTCAGAGCCTCTGTAATTTCCTCCTTCCAGTGCAAACTGTCTTCTGATGGCAGACACAATACATGAGGGTAAGAGTTTCCTAATGTGCCTACCCAGGATGCCATAGGCCCAGCGGACAACCTGCTTGTATGCTGTGTAGTGGCATTGCCAAGGGACAGTGAAACAGTGTTTGAAGTTAAACTTAAGTTTAATTAACATAATCAAAGTGTGATGTAAGAAGTGATGAAATACAATATTGGCATTTTATAATAAAGTAATAGAAAATTACCGTGATTGAGTTTTAACTCCACATAGAAATGCTTCCTAGCTGTACTATTTGCAATCTCAAACTGGTAAGGTAATTATATATTTATTATTATTATTATTTATTACTTTATATTTTACTGGCCTGGAGAGGGCCATGCTCCTGCCTGAAGTTCATGTAGGCTATCTGAAGCACAAAGGGATTCAGACAGCATGCCCCCCCTTGTGCTGTGCAAGATGTTTGTGATTGGTTTAAAGAAATAAAACAAAACCAGAGCATTTTTTTCCTCTATAGCAAGGTGTGTGCAGTGACACCTTTCCCCAGCACTGTGAAGATAAGTCTGAGATTACTAAAATAAAAATAAAAATACTGCATACTGTAACAGTATAATAACATTACTACTTCTCCTACTGTAAACTTCACTGAAATTACCCATAAAACACCACCCCGTATGAGACTTCTCCACCCTGGTGGGTTGAGGTTGGGTCTCTTGTTTGATGGTTTGACATCCTCACACAAATCAAATTATTCCTTCTTGAAACATCACTGTTGGAGACATATCTGTCACGTCTCCCTGCTGCCTGCCTGATGCGTGTCAAAGCCCAGGTGAACAGTTTTCCACTGAATCAGCCTCATCTGTGAGCATGTGTGACTGACTGTGGTTTTAAAAAAGCAGTTGCCAGATGTTTCATCATTCCTGCTATACTTTTCGAACAGCCTGTTTTAAGCTTAAGCTTACAATGTACAGTTATCAGTTCAGCTGGCAGCTGGATTTGCTTTATCTGAAATCCAATATAGCTTTGATTCACAAAATACTTATCATAAAAAGTGAGAAGTAGAAAGCTAAGAAAGGCTGAATAGAAGGTAAATCTTTTCTCCTAAATCTTCCTTCCTGATTCACTTATCAGTATTGTATCTCCTGCCGTACACCACAGTTACAAGGATTCTCAACTGTGTGCTAATCTTAGGGTTTCCATTAATATTTCCTTAAAGGATCAGTGTTGTTTATTAAAAAACTCAACTTATTTTCATAGCTGTAGCTATCAGTTCTATCGATTAAGATAACATTTTATTCACCAGTGTTATTGCTGAGCTCTGAGAACATGACACTGCAAAAAAGTCAATCAGGGCAAGAAGCACAAGTTTTTTGAAAAGCTAGTTTATGAACAAATTAACACTAAACTTTATACATAAAAACTCTGATTTATAGCATGTGTAAATGCAAAAACCCCATGATTAGATGCATTGTTGTGCATTCACACACTAAAAGAGTCTGTTCAATACGTTTGCAATTGATGAACATGCGTGTCAGGAACTCTTGCAGAAGTTAATGAGGCTCAGACACTGTGTTTTACAGCAGCCAGCATAGCAACCTGTTCATCCTTCTTTGTCCAGTACTGGTGTTCCTTTGTTACACCTCTCAGCATCTCATACGGGGTGGTTTTTAGCAGCTCTATAAGATGTTGCTAGAAAGTCTTTTTAACACATTGTGAAACTGACGCAGTGGGTAGGTTAATGAACTATCGGGTTAGGTTTAGGCACCAAAGCTATATGGTTAGCTCTAGGCAACAAAACTACTTGGGTAAGTTCAGGAAAAATTCATGTTTTAGGTTTAAATAAGTTTTTTATGTTATGTACACCATGTGGCTTAACTGAAGAAAGTCACAAGAAGAAAGTAATGTGTTGCATGTAATGTGGTGCACCTCACAACTTTTAATAAAGTTTTGGTTTCACATGGGACATGATCCCTGTTCTCCTTGGTGAAAGTAGGAATGCCGTTTATCCATTTAGATAGTTTTGGTGTGAGTTGTAGGGTTTTGGAGACATCAGCTGTAGAGTTGCCTGCCTTCTCTCCAATATGAGGGCACTATGGCACTTAGCTTGTGAAATACATTTGAAAAACCCTGTTATGAGCACTTTCATGTAAGAACTTCTTTCTTTCTAGTAAAAAGAAAGTAGTTACAGTAGATTCTATTGCAGGAAGAAAGTAATTCTGGTAGATTCTACCATATAAAGAAAAGAATTCCCATCTGAAACTGCTCACAAGGTCTGTGGACTATCTTGAATAATCAGGTCATGATTTCTGAAAAGAGACTGAGTTTTTTAAATGTATTTTTGGCACTTTGAGCACCACAGGCTGAGTGCCATCTAGTTCCATTATATTGGAGAGAAGGCAGACATATCTGCAGTTGATATCTCCAAAACTCTGCACCTCGCACCAAAATGATTTGAATGGATAAAGACTACAGGTAGGAGGAAAAATGTGTACTTTTGATTTTGGGTTGAACTGTCCCTTTTATAGTTAATGTTGTGTCCTCACTCCTATTCTCTCTTCATCAAAGTAGCATATTTTCTTATGACCTTAAGCTGTCACAACCACATTTTAAAACAAAAGTCAAGTATATTTTCAAAGGGCTGTCCATTTATTATTATTTACCTTATAAAATACAGTATCTTCTTCTTATGTCCAATGCTACAAATTCCATATAACAAAGATTAATGTTAGCCCAGTAAGGCAAGTTAATCCTATCCAGAAAATAAAGTAGGTAAACTGATTTAGGGTTTACCCTCCACTGTATCCCTAAGTTATTAATCTTCATCACTCTGCTCTCACTGTTGTCCTCTTCATCTTCCCCCTTTGTGCGTCATCTCGTCCACACCGCTTTAATAGGAAATGAAAGCTTCTCTCCATCTCTCCCTCTTTCTCCTGCCTCAGCAGCACCCAACAGTCTCAAAAACACACACTCACACACACCCTCAACAGATGTTCAGTCCAATCAACTGGATTAGGGGGTTTAGTATCGGTATCAATTACCTCCTCAGGAACAGACGGTGCCAAAATTTGTCCCTAGCCAAACTCTCAGACCCTGTGGAATCTGTGGAGGAGAGGACGGGAAGGAAAAGAGGGCAATTTGAGTTTTTATGCTGTAGGTTTTTTGTGTTCTTTCATTTTTCTGAAACATTTTGTGAGCAGGGAAATAATACGGTTCTTTCAGTCACATTTATGATTTCTGAGAATCTGTGAACTGCAGATCAAGGTCACTATTCACTGTAGAATAAGCGTGTTCCATATGCTATGACTTTCAATCTCCGCACATCTTGCTGCTCCTGGTGTTGCTACTGTTTCACACTCTTTCCACGGCAGAAACCTTTTCATGTTGTACTGTGTATTACCGGGTTGAACTGATGATTGAAAAAATTCTGTGAGCTTCATCCAAATTTATTTCCTCTTCTGTTTTGATGAACCAACTTGCTACTTGCTGCTCTAGTGTCCCCGCTTCAACATAGTATTGTTTAAGTGGCATTAGTTGTTATAAACTGATGTGGTTCAACTTAATCTATAAGTCTTTTGGTTCATAAACAGGCAGTGATCAATACTGGTGATCACAGTTGAGTCAACAGTGGTTTTGAACAATGTAGATAAAAACAACAACTTATAGAACGGATGGACCTACATATCTGGATATTCCTACATCTTGAGGAAAAGCAGCAGAATAGCTTTATCCGCTGCAAGAGTCAGGAGTCATGTTGGTTGGTTTTGACGGACAGTCACATGTCTGATTCCATTTCTATGAGGCCACTTCGTACAGAATGAACTTACGCTGATTTTACTCTGAAAAGGATGGCGTGAAAATATTGCAGTGCTCCAGTATTTGATAACTGTTTCAGGCTGAATTCTGGGTTTTCAAAAATTGTGCACAAAGCATCTGAATTTTTTTCATTTGATGAAATGGTGTCGCCATAAAACATGGGAGTGTGTAGTCAGAATATCTCACTCATTGTTCTTTGGGCTGTCACACATAGGTGTGTATTTGTTCTCTGAAGGAAGCACCATCTCCTGATGAATAAATGGATGTTGTTTGTTTACTGTGGGATCTAGACACGTCTTGTCAGGCAACAGGAGGAAGAGGGGAGATTCCCATTGGCTGGAAAATGACTGGAAACTCATTCTGAGCAGGCTGGAATCAGAGAGCCTCCGGCTGGAAGCAGCAATTTTAGATGGCTGGGACTGTTAAAACATAAATGATTCACACAATAATAATAATGACAATGAGAAGAAGAAGAAGAAGAGTAAGAGGACTAAGAAGAACTAAGAAGAAGTCTGACAAAGAACAGGAAGAAAGAAGACAGGGAAGAAGAGGCGGAGGAAGAATAGGAAGATGGAGGAGGATGACGACAAAGAAGAAGAAGGAGGAGGAAGGGAAAGGAGGGGATGGGAGAAAAAAAGAAGATATTAAGAAGAATAAATAGTGAGATCTGCAGGGAGACTCCTCAGAAGGATGTAAGATCAGTTGGGGCCTTATTTCCATGGCAATTTGATATTTCCTGACCTTGAAATTCACTTTGGCCGTCAGTGTGGTATTTTGGTGCCCAGAGCAGAACTCATGGTGTGCAGGTAGAAGGAGAGGTGCAAACAGGTGAGAGGTTGATTTAAATGAGGTAGCACAAGGCAAGTTATTAAACTGTTGGTGGAAATTGGATTTTAGCTTTGCTCTGAAAATAGGCGACTCAGAACCAGTATGTGTCTGCTGGCACTTAAAGGGATAGTTCACCCACAAATGAAAATTCAGTCATTATCCACTCACCCTCATGCCGATTGCAGGTCAGTTTTAGTTTTTTAGTCCACAAAACACTGCTGGAATTTCACAGGAAAACAGTGTTGCAGAATCTCCCAAACAATGGAAGTGAATGGTGACCAGTTTTCAAACGTAAAAAAAACAACAGAGTAAAAGCATAAAAGCCTCCATACTGCCCATCTGGTGTATTCCAAGTCTCCTAAAGCCCCAACATGCCGAGTTGACTTATAAAAATATTATTTACACCATGTTTTTAGCCTGAATCTTCACTGTAGATCCTTAGCTTGGATATTAGGTTACATTTACTGTAAGCCTTCAAAGTAAGGTGTGTCCATGTGAACAATTACTCATTTAGAGAAGTTCTGGAGTAATTACTGATAATTTAATTAAATTCTAATTAAGCTGTTTAGGTAGCTAAACAGACACTTTGTATAAGGCTGAATGCCTGTCATCTGACAGGCTCATAAATCATATTTCTGTAAACATTTTCCCTTAGAGAGTTGATCCTAAATAGGTGGCTGATACTGTCATTAAAACACAGACATTTTAGTCAGTGTTTTCTTATTCTGATCTCTCTATAATATTATCATTTATTCATCTGATTAGAAAAATCCCTTCAGTGGGAAGGCCAAGAAAATTCATCCTGCCTCAAAGAAGTTCATTAGTAGTTCTTGGAATACATCACAGCCTAATGTTTTTGAGTTAAAATGACTGTTTTGCTTGGAAGTTCTCATACAATAAATGACTGATAATGTTTTTAAGTAGCAACATCTTGAGGCATTACGGGTGTAATACAGAGTTACAGGTGTTACATACATACAGTGATTTCATGATGCACTGTAGATATACATCGATTAGTTTTTGTCTCAGATATGTAATCTTCTTCTCTGACCCCTTTAGTTGCCATGGAAACAATGTTACTTTTAAACCAATTAGTGTCTAGAGTCTCTATCAGTAAGTCTCCATTTGATTAATTAGAAATCATTCAATCTGATTGACAGAAGTGTGACCAGGTGTCTGAGAACAACTCCAGATGTGAAGTAGTTCTTGTGTACTTTCTGTGGGCAGGTTGGTTTGTGTTCTTTTGCAGAAATGTTGTGTTGAATCTGTTCTGTTGCTGATTGCAAACTTGCAGAATTGCCTTAAACTCCAGCATCAGTACTTTTGGTTTGGTATTTATTTCCCTTGTTTTAGTGTCAAGGTGAAAGAGCCTCTAAACAAACATTTAGACGATCACACTATCTCTTCAGTCCAACTAATGTTTCTAACTCTCCTTTGAAACTTGAGAGTAATGAAAATCTATGAGCTGGTTGACAGTTTGTTAAATCAGGATGTAAGAGAAACTCTGAGATACACAAGGCCATTAAATAAAGAATTGAATTAATAATTAAATTAATACATGTGCATAGGAATAACATTTTATTGCAGGTTTTACTGACATTTTATATATCTGAGGTCAGGGAGGAACCTCTATCATGTTTAAGGTTTAATCCAATCTGACTCATCAGTCTAAAGTCTTTTTTTTTTTTTTTTAAAAGATATTTTTTTGGCCATTTTTGCCTTTATTCGATAGTACAGCTGAAGAGTAGACAGGAAAGGGGGCAGAGAGAGAGGGGATGACACGCAGCAAAGGGCCGAGGGCGGGAGTCGAACCAGCAGCCACTGCAGAGGACTAACAGCCTCCATACATGGGTCGGACGCTCTACCCACTGAGCTAAACGTCCGCCAGTCTAAAGTCTTTTAGTTGAAGTGCATAACAGCTTGCAATCTATTAAGTTCATGTCAGAATTTCAATGTGAAGGCATTCACGGTTTAATAGCACCCCCTTTAAACAGCTAGAAATAGCACGCATTAGGTTTGTATGGGTTAGATAGTTGCACTGACTTATTTTTTCACATGCAAAATTAAATTGAGAGCAACAGGCACAGACAGTCACTACCACTGCATTCAGTCTGTACCACGTGACGGCCTTTGAGGCCTCTGACCTACTTTCTGCTTGGTTGCCTGGGATCTGGGAGTGGCTCATTGGGAGAGATAGCAAACACCTGAGTTGGTGTAAGTGCTCACCTACATCCATGGGTGCCTGAGCATTCAGTCTTTTTTGAGTCTCTTGGTTTGTTTGGTTGAGGGTTATTACGCTTCTGTTGTCTTACACCAGTGGTTCCCAAACTTCTTCTGGCATACCCCCCTTTCAGAAGCCAAAAAGCAGTTGGGTCCCCTCAACCCCAGAATTTTTGTCAATCATTAATAATAACTGTGGATGGAACTAATAAAAAATAATTTAAAAGTTGCATTTTAGTGAAAAAAAGTTTGCAGAATAGAATCAGCAAACACTTGTTTGTTTATTTTCCCAACATAGATCATATTCATTCAACTTTGTTTCGTTCTTTATTTCTCCTGGGGGGGTGCAGTGGCTCTGCACCCCCCCCCCCCCAGTTTGGGAACCACTGTCTTAGACCAAATACATTCTCACATCCACACATTGCAAACATTACTGATGAACCGACTTACATGGGATAAATGGTCTCGGGCCTAAATACATCTCTGATTTACTTGTATGTTATGAAGCAGCCAGACCCCTCAGATCATCTGGAACAGGTTTACTCAGTGTTCCCAGGATCAAAACCCAGCAAGGTGAAGCAGCCTTTAGTTTCTCTGCTACCCATCTGTGGAACAGACTTCCTGAATACCTGAGAACAGCTGAAACTGTCAGCTCATTTAAATCAGGGCTTAAACCATGACTGTTTACTGCAGCTTTCCAGTGAAATAGATATAGAGCTTCTTATTAAGATAATCTCTAGCTGCAGTTTTTATATTTGTTTGTTTTCACTTTTTTTTTTTTTTTTCTAAATTCAATTTCTGTCATGTTTTAACCATTTATTGGATTGCATTTAGCTTTTGTTTTTATGATCTCAAATGCAATTTTAATGTTCTTTTAATGTTTTATTTGAATGTATTTCTATGCTTGTGTAAAGCACCTTGAATTGCCTTGTGTCTGAATGGTGCTATGAAAATGAACTTGCCTTGCCTTGTCTTACATGCATACTTAATTTAGTTTATTTAAATAAATTAATGTTTTTCTACTTTAAAGAGTCGTGTGAGGTCTCCATGTTTTGTCCTACCTTTGAGCCAGGTTGTGACGAGCCCCTGTTTTTGTAACAACCTGGCTCAAAGATAGGACAAAACATGGAGACCACACATGACTCTTTCAAGGTAGATATTCAGATGTAGGTGAGCATTCACACCAACTCAGGTGTTTGCTATCTCTCACACTGAGCCCCTCCCAGATCCCAGGCAACCAAACAGAAAGTAGGTCAGAGGCCTCGGGGCCATCACAACTATTCTTCAACTTGTTTATGTTGTCAGGCTCACCTGTCTGCACACACAGACAGGGAAGGAGAGAGAGCTAGTTAACAAGCACAACAGGTGAATCTGAGTGAAAATACAGCTGATACCAAACCATTCTCATTCGTACTCATCAAATGCCGATATTTTGTCATGCCCATTTAACATCTCATGCAGGCCCACAAGGTCTACCAACCGTCTGTATGATGCACAGTAGGCAGTCCATTCAGTCCAATAGCACTAATTTTTTACTGCAAAAAGTAATGGCAACACCTATTTCCTAGCATTCTCCAAGATGTGCTCACATGACTGACAATGTGACGTGACATGTGACAGAGTCATGGAACCCCAATGGGCCAGAGAGATGTTGATTGGCTTGACATGATCTATCCATCAAGGAGGGGGCCCTGTACTGGCTCAGCATCCCAAAATCTCTCATCCCAACTCATCACATATCAATGTCACCGTCCTGTGGCGTCTCATACTGCTGTGCAGGGTACACTTTAGCAGCTGTATCAGACATTGCCAGAAACCCTTTTTAACATGTGGTTAATCTTCTTCTGAAACAGTTACAGGTTTAGGAAAAGACCATGTTTGGGTTTGAAATAAATATGTTACATAAGTCATGTGATGTCACTCACTTGGGACACGAGTCCCTGTCTCCTGGGTGAAAGTCCTGTGTTTGAGCCAATCATCCACCTTACATCCTCCATATATGGATTTTTTCCTCTTTATGCTACATCAGCAGCCCAGTGCGTC
Source organism: Lutjanus argentimaculatus (assembly GCA_034769285.1). Taxonomy (NCBI): domain Eukaryota; kingdom Metazoa; phylum Chordata; class Actinopteri; order Lutjaniformes; family Lutjanidae; genus Lutjanus; species Lutjanus argentimaculatus. Next base: position 1,274,957 of record JAWZSL010000033.1, on the reverse strand, counting down.
TTTTTCAGCCACAAATGGGTACCGTGTGTATCTGTGTGAGTCGCCAGCAGGCAGTGACAAAATGGGAATGAGAATGGGCAGGGGTCAGAACCAATGGTCATTAAAAAAAAAAAATCTGGCTCTCTTGTGGGACATTTCAAATGCTCCTGGGGGCCCTCTGGTGGCCACTTAGTTTGCTCATGCAGCGGGACTGCTTTGATCTCAGCTGCAAAAAAAACCACAAACTCTCTGCCTCTTGCCTGTCAGCTCTGTAGATGAAGCTCAATCTACAACTTAACTTTTCCTTTCATTATTCTGTTAGAAATTACATAACCATATTCCCATGTCAAATGTCTCTAAACGGGAGAGACGGAGGGTACGAGGCCATTTGAAGTTCAAACTCATAACCCTGTGGGTAATTTATGACTAGGAGGGAAGCTGGCAGCTTTAGCATGGATCTCTGCAGACTCTGTGTCTGTGCATCCCATGACTGGGTCAGCAGGCTTTGTATATCTGTGTGTGTGTGACCATGCATGCGCGTGTATGTAAGCAGGCATTTATAACTCTCCATATGTGTCTCCATGTATGTCTCGGTCAGCAAGTGTGTTTACACCACTGTGTCCACAAGCAGTAAATATATCTGCTGATATATTGGTGAATGGAGGGGGCGCTCCACTGCTTGAGTGACTCCTGACGTGCGGCTCATTTGTGTGTCTTTTGTTGTTACCTGTGCACTTTTTGTGAGTATATAACAACACAGAGCAAGATAAGAATGTCGACTCTTAATCTTGCAATCTGGGGAATCCTGATTCTCTTCGTAAGTCCTGCATTTGGATGTTGGGAAAGACGGGGAAATCTGGACACAACTCACACAGGACGGCGTGTGTACGCACGCTGGGAACCGATAGAGCTCAAGCCAGCCAGTGTTAATGTGGACCTAAGATCTACTTCCCTCCTTGCTGAGATCCCCCACCACTTGCTGCGGGGATATTACAACAAACGGATCCGGAGGAAAAGAGGGTCCAGAGGAGGGATCAGAAATCGGCTACGAAGGAGAGGTAGCAGGCTGCCACTACCTGCCATCACGCTGTCAAATGTCCAGTCACTGAACAATAAAATGACTGAGCTCTCCGCACTCATCCAGTACAACACAGACTATACGCAAACTAGCCTATTTTGCTTTACAGAATCATGGATGTTGGAGGGCATTGATATACACATTGATGGATTTAACATTATACAACTTGACAGGGACACAGTAGGAACACGGAAGTCAGTCGGGGGGGGGGTCTCTGCCTGGCTGTCAACAACAGCTGGGCAACCAACTACACAGTGAGAGAGAGTGACAGCTGCAGACACTATGAGCTCCTAACTGTGTCCTTCAGACCCCATTATCTGCCCCGAGAATTCACACAAATAACAATAATACTGGCATATGTTCCTGGACCTGACTTCAACCTGGCGGCAGACCGCATCGCAGACTTTTATCACAGCGCTGTCATCCGAACCGGTGAACCGGTGTGACGTCACCACTGTGTTGCCAAATCTGGAACAATGCGTGACATCCCCCACCAGATTTGACAAGATGTTGGAGCTCTGCTATGGAAACATACCAAGTGCATATATTTCCAAAGCCCGCCCACCCCTTGGTCGTTCGGATCACAGTGTCATCCTCCTACTTCCAAAGTACAGACAAAAACTGAAAACAGACAAAATACAGACAAAAACCATCAAAATATGGGACAACAACTCTATTGAGGAACTCAGGGGCTGTATAGAACTGACTGATTGGGATGTGTTTCTCAAGAGCAATGATTCTGATCTGAACCAGCTAACTGACTCAATCTCCTCCTACTTGACCTTCTGTGCTGATTCTGTCATTCCATCTAAACAGGTTAGATTATACCCAAATAACAAGCCCTGGGTGACAAAAGACCTGAAAATATGCCTGAACAAAAAGAAGCTGGCATTTCTGAGAGGAGGCAGACAGAGGGCAAATGAGCTGGAAAAAGAATTCAGACAAAAATCTGGGCAGGCCAGAATCCAATACAAGAACAAAGTGGAACAACAGTTTACAACATCATTTGCAGAGCAGCTAAACACCTTTTACAGCAGATTTGATAACCCACAACAACCACTGAGAGACTGGAATTCCAGCAGTCCCAGCCCCCCACACAGTCCAGTCAAAATAGAGGAGAGCGAGGTGGTCAACATCCTGTCCCGAGTAAACCCCTGGAAATCACCCGGCCCAGACAAGTTTAAAGGCAGAGTGTTAAGGGAATGTGCCACTCAAATGGGGGGTATCATGACCCTACTCTTTCAACTGCTCCTGGACTCAGGTTTTGTTCCTCATTCATGGAAAGAATCCACCATCATACCCATACCAAAAATCACAAATGCAAAAGTCCCAAAGGAGTACAGACCAGTCGCACTCACATCTGTATTGTGTAAATGCATGGAGCGGGTGGTGTGTGGCCTGCTAAGCTCTTCAGTCGCTGACAAACTGGACCCATTCCAGTTTGCCTATAAGGCGCGATGAGGGTTGGAAGATGCCTGCCTGACACTCCTGGATACCGTCACTAAAAACATGGACCACCCTCACTCATGCTTCAGAATTTTATTTATGGACTTTTCCTCTGCCTTCAACACAGTCAAGATAAGCACCTTGCTTAACCGCCTCACTGAACTACAGGTCAATCCGATACTGGTAAACTGGATCAAAGACTTCCTGCGAGACAGACCTCAACATGTAACAGTAAATGACAAAACATCACACAACATTGTGTTAAACACAGGGGTCCCTCAGGGATGTGTTTTATCTCCCATCCTGTTCTCCATCTACACAAACAACATAATCTGCAGCACGGACAATATGACACTCCTCAAATACGCAGACGACATGGCCTTGGTGGCTCACCTAACTGACTCCATCAGCCTAGCAGCATATCACCAGCAGGTGGACTCACTGATCACCCTCATTGAGGAGAGTTCACTGGAACTTAACATCTCCAAAACTAAGGAGCTGTGCTGCTGCAGGAGAACATCTGGAGATGCTGCCCACACACTACTCCAACCACTGGAGATTAATGGGCAGGTAGTGGAGCAGGTGGATCATTTTAAATACCTGGGCATTGAGGTCGACAGAGCACTGTCCTTTTCTGACCACAGCAGCAACATCTATAAAAAGGCTCAAAAGCACCTCCTCCTGCTAAGATAGCTGAGGACTTTTAATGTAAGCAAAAATGTTTTAACAGTTGTTTACAAATCGTTCATTGAGTGAGTCCTGACCTACAACATCTCATCCTGGTACACCTTTCTCTCTATCAAAGATAAATCAAAACTATGTAAAGTCATCAAACACGCTACTAAACTAACAGGCACCACTCAGACCTCACTGTCAGATCTCCACAGCCAACACCATCATACACGACCCCTCACACCCACTCCACAATTCATTTCAGCTCCTCCCATCTGGCTGCTGTTACAAGGTACCATTAGCAAAAACAAACAAAGTAAAGAAATCATTCATTCCAACCGCAATCAAAATTATCAATAAGTCCTAAGGGCTAGACTCGGGTTTCTTAACTTTATGTGTGTTGCTCTGTACTGTATTGTTAGTAGGGCTGAATGATTTTAGGAAAAGGTCTAATTGCGATTTTTCTGGCAGATATTGCGATTTCAATTCGATTCATGATTTTCTTCAAATCAAGCTTCAGTGCAATATTCACAATGTACAGTAACATTTACAAACATGACAGAAACTTACATTATACCATCAAAGCAACCTGGTTGAAGTAGGTGCAGGAGGGAATCACATATCTTCTGTCCAGCGTGCGGAGGATGTTTTTAAATCCGTCTTTAGGGGTCCAACGGATCAAAAAACTCACGGTTCAGATTATATCACGGTTTTGAGTCACGGATCGGATCATTTTTCAGATCAGCGAAAAAGAAAAAAATGGTGGGATTAGGGTTAAATTATTTTAAAAATGCACTTGGCTTTGATCTCTGTCTGTCTGTAATTATCACCATAGTTATGTAATGTAATATAATGATAATAGTAATGATAATGGTAATAATATTAAAATCTTCAAACTTAGACAGTAGGCTACTGTTCTATCTATATACATACATTAAATCATTATACACTGCACAGTATATGACACAACTACGCTCTGTGGTCTGGCTCAATGTCCCGCCTACAGCACATCTGATTGGTTAGAAGTTACGGGTAATCAATGAGCACAGACACACTGTGTCACAGACAGAGTGAGACAGAGCTGCACAAGTGAGCAGAGAGGAGCTGTGTAGAAGTTAAGACAGCTGATATCACCTAAGTTTCAATAATTATCACAGTCTTATGATCTGTTTCTTTGACGACAGCACAGTTACATCAGTGAAAAAAGTCATGGTCTGGATTTCACTCCAGATGATGTGACGGCTTTTAAATCAGTCTCTCTTCACAGAGATGCGCTGCACACAGCAGCATCTGTCCTGTCTTTTCACTGCAACTCTGGATTGAGATTTCGGGTATTATAACTTATACAAAAGTAACAGTGACAGTAAAACTATGATGCTCACACGTAGTCCGCGGATCACATGCGTGCCGAACCATGAAAGTTGATCTGTACAAAACACGGGTCAACTGCAATCCGTTGCACCTCTAGCTGAAGCCATTTCAAAACACGTTAACGTTACAAAGCAGGAGCAGGTTATTACTGATTGATTAGCGTGACTTGTCCATGAGCAGCATGCTGCTTCTGATTGGTGAGCTTGGCAGGATAGTAGGGAGACGGCATGTATGTGTAAAATAGTTGACACAACAGATCCTGGGTCAGTCAGGAGCGCTGCCAAAAACCACAGCTTTGGTGATCACATGATCGCGTTGTCTGAAATCGCAATTTCGATCAGAAAACGATAAATCGTTCAGCCCTAATTGTTAGGTCTCTTATGTCTTTTTATGTCTTTTATGGATCTTTTAACATGTGTTTTTTTTATTCTGTGAGCCACGTCGAAGACGAATTTCCACTGCTCTGCAATGGACAATAAAGTTCTTTCTGATTCTGATTCTGATTCTCTTTCTGATTCTGATCTATAAATGTCTGTTAATATGTTCGCATGCACATGCGTTCTCAATGAATATGTCTGTGCATGTGTATGTGTATGTGTATGTGAACTGTGTAGTGGGGCTCAGGGTGCAGGAGCAGGTTTTACTGAGTGTCCTCAGACTGCTCTGTGCCCCCCCTCACAGCTAGCACAATGAGTGTAATAGGATCATACATGACTGAATGCATGCAAAATGCCCCAGTGCCACTGCTGTCTGTGTGTGTTGTCCTGTCACGCAGCCCTAACAGAGACTGACAGGCCAACATGCATCTAATTTGGTACGCTGGAGGATGCTGTAAGGGCTGGGATTCACTTGAAGGGAATGTGCAAAGACACATTGCCATTCATACAAAATCAGTACATATGCATTTCTAGGACACCAGGGTAGAAAACATACATAAGAAAGCCCGCAGTATACACATGGGTCTAAATTTAAGACTGTAAAGTGTCAAGCTGACCGATGTATTTATATTGCATATTTGCTTTCAAACATGAAGTCACCGAAACAACCATAATTTGATAAGAAACCATTAAATTTAGTGACTAAAGTCTTGTGACAGAGATGCTTTATGCACTGAGTGGGACATTTTACAGGAAAATTAACTTGTCAGCGCTCTCTGGTGGACAAAAATGTAATAGGAACACCTAAAATTACCTTAAACCTGCAGTAAATTAATATTTTTGTATTAACAGTGAATTGAATGACTGTGTAGCATATGAAAAGAGTTGCTCGTGGTGACAAACACAAGGAGAGTATCACCTTCTAGTGTCTTAATGTTTTTTTCAGCTCAGTGTTTTGACTTTAGGATCACAGCTTAATTGTTTTGTTTCATTCTCTACATAAAAAGCTCCAATGTACACACTGTGAACTACTTGTCTAGGACAAAATGACAAAGTTAACAACTAGCTGGTGAACATACAGGCCTTTTCCATGCATGTCCTAGCTTGGCTTGACTCGGTTTGACTTGGTGTGTCAGCCCAGCACAGTAGGAATTGCATCTCCTTTGCAACAGGGCTACTGGCTTGAAGATGTGTCTTTAACTGATCATGTGCACAATCAAAAAATACCCTGCTATTTTATTATTTAAAATAAGAAACAGCAAAATCATGAAATGTGTTTTTAACATGACTCCTATACAGCTGAGAGTGAACATGAAGCAGTGATACAGCAGATCATGAAAGTACAAATAGTGAAAAGAGATTCACTTAGATGCTATCAAAGTACTGAGACCTGAACACAGAGACTTTTAAAAACCTTTTCTCTTTTGTCTCACAGCACACTCTTGTGTTAGGGGGTTGTTATGGGTTGACCATGTTGACCGTGGTTGCTTAGATGTAACCGCAACCTGCTTGGTCAGCTCAAGAGATGGTGCATCTCGGGCACAACCCAGTGCATTTAAACTGGTAATGGAAATGGTAAACAGTGCAGCATGATTTGACTCGGCAAAGCCAAAAGACACAGGTATTTCTGTCAGGAGCTGGTGGAGACCAAAAACAGAGCTACAGGACAGAAAAGCAACTTAATGAATGCAATTTCCAACTGAATGGAATTTCATGACCCTCTCGCAGAATATGCATAGGAAAGTTTCAATGCTACGGCTGCAATGGAATTGTCCATCGAATTTGGATATTTTTGATACATTGATTAGTCTAGAGAGTCAAAGGGCAGAAAAGATCCAGTGTTTCCCTGCCCAAAACAAATGTTTGTTTCACTGGCTCCCGAAGATAACTAGTCTACTTCAAGGGGTAATCCTACACTCTCCATGATAGTTATGCAACAAGATGCTTCCGGCCGCTGTTACATCCATCCAAACCCTACTCTGGTGAAACTTTGTTTTGTTTAGCGAACTTCGGGTCTACTCTACGGTAAAGGGTGTCTTTCGTATTTCACAAAATACTATTCCAAGACAAATGTCGGTGATCTGTCAAGGCAATGAAGTAATAAAAAAAAGGGTAGATAAATGTTACAACACAACACACCATTGTAATTTTGTTCTGCCCTGTTTTGCGTGTATAATGATTATTCGCTGGTGCACATGGGATGACACACAATCCCAATTTCTATAATGGGAATTGCCCAAATATCGCCTCCACATGTAGCAGCTAAGATTTTTTGAAGACTATTCATGTTGAACTTGGTGATGCATGGGTGATTTTATTACTAATCCACAGATGTGCCTGACCCATGACAGGACTCGAGTATGATTGCTTTTTCTCAATTCACCCGACTTTGTACTCGCTGACTTTAAGCAAACGGCCGTGACTTCAGTGGATTTGACCTACTTGTACTTGCATACCTTCCCTCCCCAGTTGATCACGCTGTTTATGTTCTTAGGTGTAATAAATGCAAATTATCAATTAATTGGACTTGACTTGGAATTGTTAGTCTTGACTTGAAACTCGACTTAGCACTTTAGTGCAAAGACTTGATACTTGCAAAATAACTGCAGTACAGTTTTTTGTCCTTTTTGTCTTCTCTTAGCAAATGTGCTGGAGACCCCACCATTTACATAATGTCATCGTTACATAACCAGACTTGTTGCAGGACATAAATTGGCATAGTGTTGCTAAAAAATCTGCCATTTTGAAGTGCAAAAACACAATGTCAAACTATTGTAGAACTCACCCTTTCTAAGTGAAGGCTACACAATCAAATAGTGGCCTGGTTCTGTGGAATATAATATTATGTTTCATCATGTGCAACCAATAGCGTGCATACTAAGCCATGGTTTTAAAATTGCACTGTGTTGAGAACAGGCTGCACAGCACATGGTCTGTTGTTGTCATTTGGCTTATTTGGCAAGTTTCCACTGGCTGATCCTCCTCTAGATGTACACCTACATGTAAGCTGAATGACAATATGGTTTGGCATACTGTGGCATTAATAATGGGTGAACACCAGTTGCGATTGGCTGTCTGTGAATTCTAACATATCCATCCACTTGTAAGATGAAGCAAACCTTTCTATTCACAAGACACATTTACACAACACTGCACAGTTCAAGTCACCCATTCTTTGTGAATGCTTATTTAAATACTCTTGTTTTGGACTGGATAAAGACTTGTTGGGGTGCACTGTATATGACAAATCTGCTGTTGTAGCTGTCACTCTGCGAAAAATACTCTGCAATAAATTCAACTTTTTGGGGCATTAGTGGTGGCAAGAAATATATCTCATGGAAAGTAATTGAAAGAAAGTGTTTATGGTCAGATATATTTTTTTTCTTAATGTGTGACCAGTCTAGTGAATTGAAGTAGAAAGGCTTTCATGAGTTTGTGGAGTCTCATGTTACTCTGTCTGGAACCCAACTCAAAGTGATTTAAACCTAAAAAGCTGGTCTATGGTGAATGTGTGAAGAGATCACAAAAGCACTTTGAACTAGGCCTGTGGCGGTGTGGATTTTTTCTGACCATGGTGAAAAAGCAATGTATTCTTGCAGGATGGTGGTTTACTAGATACTTATGTTTTATTGGACTTAAATGAAAGATACTATTATAAGCGTAGTGTAGCTCCATGAAGGAATAGGGCAGTGTGTAATGCATGTGTGGTAGGGGTATTGGTATTGGTACTAAATACCTTATTGATTGAAATAACCATGTGCTATGTAGTATTGAAACTTCTCCAGTGAAACAATACCCGCATTCAATCCTTTTGGTACCAAAATCTAGATAAAATGATGATATGTAGGGCTGGGTATTGATTCTGGTTTCCCAAATTCCATTCGATTCACAAGGTTCTGATTCAATTCGATTTGATTCGCTTTGATTCAGTTTGATTTGATTCAGTTCGGATATTTCAGCTACAATACAAATTTTGCTTTAAGAATTGACCTCAGAGCAGTTACATTAATCATATATTTTATATTAAACATGACCTGACCAACACACTCAAGTTAAATGTCAGCCAAATCAAATCATGAGGCAGACAGTGTAAATAAGGTGGCTACAAACATATTGTAAACTGAGGACATCCATTGCCTGCCTGTGACTGAAAACTGCAGGCTGAGCCACACACAGGAGAAAAGACCTACATTAAAAGATCGATTCTGGGATTTTATGAATCAGTATTGGACCATGCAAAGGAAAATCAATTCGAATCAATTAATCGTTTTTTTTAACCCTGACGATATGTGTTTTTTTATCACAGCCAAACACAATAAGCGTTCTACATAGAGAAGAACCTTTGAGAAAAGGTATTGAATGGAGTACTCTATTGGTATCGATATCATTTTAAAGGTATTGGTACTTGTATCGTCATTTTTTCAAACGATACCCAGCCCAGCCACACTGGAAGGTGGAGTGAAAAGCTTGTCATCTTATAGGGAAACTTTGGCACTTTTCTTGTGAATGTCTAGTCAATTCTGATTGTAAATGAAGTCAACTGAAGCAGTAAGTCCTTCAGTGCATGCTATATAGACCAGAAAAACTGACTTTTTGTGCTGACTGAGATACGGAGCAGAGATGTTACATCCAGTGGCATCACTGGATGTAGGAAATACAACAGACTCAGCTTTCTCTGCCCATATAGCACAGACTGAGGAATTTATTGCTTCAATTGACAACATCTATCATCAACTCAGACTGGACATTCACATGCAAAGTTCCAAAGTTTCCCTTTAAACCCTTTCAGACATGGACACCTTTACGATAATCTGACAGCAAGGCGGGAGTTGAACCAGCGGCCGCTCCATACATGGGTCGGACGCTCTACCAACTGAGCTAAACGTCCCCCCCTAACATGACAGTCTTGTATCTGAATAAACACCCTGGTCACTTTTTCTGTGAAAGTCGTTTCAAGATGGCAGTAATAAATGTATTACTACAATCATTGGCTTATGCACAACATCAGTTTTATAAACTGGGAAACTGCTGCAGAGCCAATTTTCAGGTGTTGAGGAGATCGATATTCTCATCAGATCAGTCTATAAAAACTATTTTTCTCTCATGTGGCAAAAGAGGTTAAAAACCTACTTACAATCTTCTATGTCTGGATGACAAAATGCTGCCTATTTGACAGATAGATGAAGCCAGCAATGTTACATATTCCATGTCTGTGAAAGGCTATAGAGAGGAGGGAAATGCAATAGAGATAAACTGCCAAAGACTTTCAGATAATCTTTCCTTAAATTCATTTGTGTTGTTGCACTGAGTCACTGCTGGCCTGTTGGATTGCTCTCCTCATTCAGGGGAATGGGCTTCCACTTTTTCATCCATCAAGCACTTTGGTCTAAGTACACTGACCTCTGTAGTGTTCATACAAACTTAAACACCAAACGTGGAAAAAGACATCAATAAATTCCAACATGCGCATTCATGGAGAGGGGGCAGTGGTTTGAGTTGCACTGTAGAGTGTAGAACCAGTGTTGGAGAACTTACTGAACCTTGGGTGGCGTATGAAATAATACTATAACTAAATATTATACTGTTATCTACTGTGAACCAGAGGAACAACTCTGTGAGAGAAGCAATCTGTACTTTTACTTTTCCATCAAGAACAATTTTACCAACATCACATCCTCAGGTAAAAGCCCTGATGGCTGCCCCAGTAGAGCCTTTCAGCAGTCTGAAGCAGTGGAGCGTGGCTATATGGAGCGTCTCTAGGTGAATCTGTATCAAACCGTGTGCAGCAGAGCATCGGCAAATAAGTGAGCTCAATGAACTCAGACCACATAAACAAAGGTGTTGGAAAAGAAAAAAGTGGTTGTACTGGACATGAAAAAAAAAAGCTAAGACTGCTTTAATGTGTTCAGTTCACCTCAAGAGCAAATAAAGAAATACTCAGAGATTGCATGCTGTCAAACTTGGACATCTGCAGTGGTCTCTTCCATTTAACTGTCAGTACATGAGGAAACCTGTGATTAATGTCACCCAGCAAGGTCCATTTTAATGTCAATGATTGTTCAAATGGTATGTTACAGACTCAAAGGGCATGGAACACTATTCTTTGCGGTTAAGGGTAAATCACACTGAAATGCATCATCTACATTTGGGCAGTTTTGTTTCCTATCTTGTGTCCTTTTCACAGATCATCTGTTGCAGTCCTATGTCATCTGCAGTGTTACTAGTTTAGGGCTTCTAAAAATGTTTTATAAAGGTTAACACTGAGATAATTCCTTAACATGCTGCCAAAATAAAAAAAAGTCTAAATGCCAACGATCAACCTAATATACCTTTGTAGGTATATTAGGTTCAACCTTTGAACAGAACAGTACGTACATACAACACATACTACACTGTAGTTCCCATTGGGGAACTGCTATAAGCTATTTGGGTAATAGCTATTAACTGTTTCTGTTTGCAATGAAGCAAAGGTTGTACAGACACCTATCACTGGCGTTGTTTCCATATAGTGACTGTCAAGAACATTTGAAGCAAGCTTTTGAAATGTTGCAAGGAAAGGCGATCCGATCGTATATTGGCGATAAAAGGGATGAACGATTGTTTTTTCCCTTGGTGATCTACCAGAGGTTGTGGCGAATGCGCAGATGAGAGAGAGAGAGAGAATATGACGGTGAGGTTTACTGTGGCTATAATTAGTTAATTAACAAGAACAAAGCACCATGAATTCAGACACTTCTGATCCTTAATGCAGTTAGGAGAGTAACTTGTGGCTCTACCATATTAGACACACAACACGATGTCTGCCACCAGTTTTGCATGGAAATACTTCATAATACTTCAAAATATTAAATGATGAGTATGCGAAGTGTGTGATGCGCTGTCTAAAGGAGGGATCAAACGCACCGAACTGAGGTTCAAGGAGAACTTTGGTGCCACATTTAAATCTCAGACTAAATGCCAAGTGAAAGCACAAATTAGGGTTGGGCGATTAGAGGCCAATTGCTTTTTTGGACAATTTTTAGGGCGATGTTTGTCATTTTATTTTGCTAATGTGATAGTCTGCAGAGTGACAGCCTCTGCTCTGCACCGCGCTCTCATCCAGTGGCGTAGTTCACACCCACTCAGTGGACCATGAGCGTGCTAAGCTGGGTGAGGAGTGAGAGGAAAACAGCCCGCAGAGTCGGACTCTTTACACTCTTTTCACGCGGTAAAGTGAGGATTTATTTTGACCAAACAACAGTTGGTGATTGTTGGAAGAGTGTACAGACTAACATAGACGGTTTTGGTGACTTTTACATGTTTTTCTGTTGAGTTTGAATGAAGTGTTTTCTGAGGAATTAACGAGCCATCGTGACATCATCAATCGGTGATGGATGGGCTGACGATGATCATTTGGGAAATTTTAGCATATCACCCAGCTCTAATCTGTGAACAAACTTTAAAAACTGTTTAAAATGCATTTTTACAGTGGGATGATCTGCTGCTCTGTTTCATATGATGAGTGCTGTGGGTTTGATTGAATCTGACTGGGTCCAGGAAGTGGGTGTTGGGGAACAGTGGTGCTACGTGTTTCTCATCTTTCTTATAAAACCCAAACTTATTCCACAGTTGTGGAATAAGAGAGGAGGGAGCGCTTGTTTTGTGTGAACGAAGCAGCAGGCGTCCAGCGAGAGTGGTGCAGTTGGAGAGAGGAAACGGGAAAGTTAAAGCCGTCGTCTGAATCAATGAATTTGCATCTTACATAGTAAAGCATGATGCATGGGATGCATGAGTGAATCATCACACCCCCTAGTTGGGAGTGAATTAACTAGGCTATGCAAAGCATAATTATGTCAGAAGTTGGCAGTATTGGCTACAATAATCAACGTCAAGGTTAAGCTAACTCTAGCATCGTACCTGTACAGCATCATCTATGCAAACATGTTCCTTTCAGAAGCTTTAGAATCCAGCCTTGAACTGCAGTGTCTTTTTTCGAGACATGGTAAAATAAATCCATCATAATAAATCCAACGCTGAATGTTTTCTGCAGTTATTTGTTCATTTTTCCATCTTGACAACAGTTGTTGGTGTTGTTAGCATGTTGTTAGCCATCCACTGTCAATCCCAAATCCCTTGGGTTGAGTCTGTTGACCAGTCAGAGGCTGTGTTCCTGACTTGTGTGTGACAGTGCTGATCCTTAGGTGTATTAATAGATTTGTGTGCTGCTCTCAACATGAGGTCAGATCAATCACGTGAGTTAAATGTTTTTTCATATTTTATCATTTGCATCAACCTTTTCTAACATACTTCAAAATAAAAAAACACATTTCTTTGATACTGGCGTAATAATGTTATAATAACATTGCAAAGTGTAAATCACACTGAATCTATAAATATGTGTAACATGTCTGTGTGTTCAGCTATGTGTATTTGAGTTTAAAGTTATGATTCTGATGAGAAGTGTGATCAGATGCTAGGGGTTTGAAATTGCCATGATTGCCTGAATAGGCTGTGTGTCTCAGCTACTGTTTGAGCTCCAGCTGCTGGCTGTGTTGGTGAGTAGGAAATTCTCATCCAGTTGTTGACATTTAAACATTGTACTTGCCTTCCTGACTTGTCTGGGTTGTGATTTATAGAGAAAGTGGGCAAATGAGTGAGAGCATTATGTGCAATTCAGTCAAGTGTTTGACTGTGTTTATGTGCTAAAGCAGAAAAACAACCAGAGAACACTCAACAGATTGTTGCTACAAGGAAGACAGGTGTCTGGTCTCACTGGTGTTTTAAATCTCTTTCCACCTGAGCACTCATCCTTTCCAACATCCATTCAAAGATCCACCAGACAGTTCAAGTACAAAGAACAACCCAATGTTTTGTGCTCTTTGTAATGGCTAATGACTGGCTAGATTTGGCTCTAATACAATCAGAAATTTTATTTTTAGTGATTAAAGCGTATTTGTTGAAAAGGACAATATGACAGGGAGCATTTCCTTGTTCAAAGGATCCATCTTCCCTGTGAGGAAAAAACATGCCCGTGTTCTGGAATCAAGATGTCAAACTACAGGTATTAAATGATCTATTTTGATCCAAAACCAATACCTTCCCCAGTGTCATGCAGAATTGTAGGCATACATGATGGGTGTGAGTGTACCATTGTGATGGTGCAGTTGGAACTAGGACTCATCATGCCAGTCAAGCTTTTACCAAACAGCAACTGTCCATTGCGGTGCTCTGTTTTTTGTCTTTTTTGTATCCAGCCAAGACAGCAGTGCATTGTGTATTCAGAAAGGGCTTGTTGTGGCACAGTTCAGTCCATCAGTTGTGCTACAGTATTTGTTAAGGCCTTAGCCCAAGGTTTCTCATATTTATCTGTCGATGGCCATCGCCCACAAAGCAATGTTTTGATGAGCTGTCTTGTGTGTGGGCTCATTCATTGTACACCTTTGAGACCGCTTGGTGATGGTCAAACTCTCACTCCAGACACTCACCATCATGCCTTTTTCATGGTCTGTTAGCTCAAGCTTGAAGACCACCCTTGCTGTTGCATTCAGCTGTTTTAAAGAGATTCTTTTGCAAATGGAAAACGAGAGCCCACTTCCTCTGCAGGGGCAAAGTTTGTTAACTGGCATATTGTATGTCTGTTAGTTCCTCTGTTGATGCAGTTTGTCTGTGGCTTGTGTAATTTTGATGCCTGTGACTGTTGTGAATAGAGATGAAACAATTACTGGTTATAATATAATTTCTGATGATTACTATTCTGTTTAAAATTGTAACAGCACTTTGAAAAACTCACAGTAAACACTGTCCAGCATCAACCAAAGTTTGCAAAAGTCTGCCAGATACAGGCACAGGAGGAATGTGGCTTTGTTTACATTATTGAACACTGACATCACAAAAGACATGCCATGTCAAATCATCGAAATTTTCAAGTAAAACTTGCTGAAATGATTTCAGTGCGTGCATCAGTACTTTCAATGGTTTCAGCACATTTTAACAATACCATGATTTATGACGTGATATGAAAACTTTGGTTATAATCTTGATATGAAATTTTCAAACCATTTCATCTTAAGTTGTAGCATCTTTAAGTCTTTGCCTGTTGCCAGCCAGCGCCAGCATTTTTGACAAATTTCACTGATTTTCACAACACCCTCAGAATATTCAGTTCTATGAATATGTTAACATGAATTATGTCAAAAGAAAGAACAGATCTAGTTTCAGACACAAAAAAACTGTTTTGTTTGAGCTTCATTCATTCTTTTTGTATAAGCACTTGAATGTTTGTTGGTTGCATAAAAAAAATCCACTTTTCAGACAAAAGACGTGAAAGAGACGTGTGGCGTCACTATCACCAGTGAGGGTATAATGTTAGCTAATGTTAGCGAAACTGAGACACTGTCTCGGAGGCCTGAGGGCTGGAGTGCTCTCTGCCCCGGCTGTGGCTTGAGTCCCAGGGGCTGCAGTGTGAGCAGCTTCGCTGTCTCCTATGGAGGTCCGGGGACTGCAGCGCGTGCAGCCCCGCTCTGTGGCCGGGCTCTGTGCCCAAATTGAGGTGCTCTCTGACCCACGGATCTGCAGCTGGGCATCTGCAGCATGTTTTGATGCTTCAGAACATCATCTTCTTCTTCTGCTGTTCAATTCTGGTGGTTCTTTTCTTCTTTGAATGACAGTTTTTTCACAGATGATGCATCACAGCGTCCCCTGCTGCCTGGAAGCAATTGACAGAATATCTGGTCAATGGTGGGGAAAGAGTTAAGTTTTTTGATAAAAGCAACCAGACAAAAAATTATCACATATGTATATATATATATATATATATATATATATATATATATATATATATGTATATATGTGTGTATATATATATATATATATATATAATATATATATATATATATATATATATATATATATATATTATACAAACACATTAAAAAACAGGAGTAGTCTGTCCCATAATGTAGGTTAATTAGTACATGTAATATGATTCATTCATAGAGTTAGACAAGAGCTGGATTGGGCATCTCAACTGTATTTATTCGGTAGAACCCAAAATATCTAAATATCGGTAGAGTAGTCAGTAACACAGGACAGGTCTGTCAGTACATTTACATACAGAAGAGGGCCTTTAATTTAACAACAAATCCAGCTGAACTGCTGCAGTATGAGGTTTCACAAAAAGTAAAGTGATGTCCCCCGTGACTTTGAAAACATCAAATGACTTGCTTTAACAAATTTCGTTTGTTAGTTAGTTAGTTCTGTGTGGTGGGCAAGCGTGGCACCAGTGGCAGTGATGTCACGGGTATACTACCGATCCCAAGTTGAGGGTAAAAATATGGAATGCCTCTCTTTTCAAAAGGATGTTGCTGATGTCCCCTCCTTGTCGAGGGTTGTTTTTTTTTTACAAGTTCAATCCCAATGTATGTTGATGTGGAGTGTGTTTAAACAAGTTAAAATGCACAGCTACAGGATTCTTTTGATGATTTGTGCAGAGGCTTCCTCTGTGTTCTGACATGCGGGCATTGAGGCAGTCTGTTGTTTTTTCCATGTAATCCATACTGCAGGGACATTTGATCATGTAGATACAAATAGATTTTTTGTGTTACGTGTAATGATATTGAGTTTTTTTTTTTACCAGAATGCAGATGATTAAGAGTGACATTATGTTGTGCATATTGTGCTGATAAGAAATGAGGAGGTCATTCTGGTTGGCTCTAACTGTGAGTCAATGAATTTTTGGAGCATGCAACAATGCGTTGGCGATCCTTAAAGACTTCTTTAAGATTAGAATCAGATTTCAAGATATGCCAGTGCTTCTCTCGAGCCTTTGGCGCAAAAAATAAGACAGCACCCATCAGTCTCTCCCATTACCTTTTGCAAAACATCACATCAATTATCATTATTCGCAGATGATATTTTACTATATTTACATAATGCCCCTAGCTCCATCCCCCACGTTTTGGACATTTTTGAAGAATTTAGTGCTTTATCTGGCTTTGTAATTAATTGGTCTAAGTCATCACTACTTCCGCTCAACTCACTCCTTGTGCCCTCCACCATACCATCCAACATCCCATTGGTGAAGTCTTTATACACCTAAGAGTGGATATTTTTCCCTCCCTATACAAAAAATAAATAAAAATTTTTCAGGGCATTTTAAGCAGAGTTGAAGCGGATGTGAAAAAACAGTCCCTTCTCCCAATTTCCACCCAAGCACGTATCTCAATTATAAAAATGGATATTTTACCAAGGATCAATTTCTACTTGAATACGCTTCCCCTCTCACCCCCTCAGGGTTACTGGGGTAAGATTCATAGCCTTATCTCCAAATTTATTTGGAAGGGTAAATGTCCTCGTCTCAAATTGTCAACCCTCCAATGTGGCAGGAAAGAAGGAGGACTGGCTGTCCCTAATTTCAAGATGTATTTTTGGTCATATGTGTTGCGCCCATTATCAGTCTGGTTTGACCCCAATGTTGTAACTTCATGGAGGGCTATTGAGGAGAATTTGGCCTGTCCTCATCGATTACAAGACCTATTATATTCTAATCTCTCTCGTAAATGCTCAAAATCTAAATTAGGCCCAATAATGTCTTTCCTTTTATCAACCTGGCAAAAAGTAGAAAAAGCAACTCATTCTCAACTAAAGTGGCATACTCACAGTCCTATCTTCCATAATTTTGCCCTCCTTACTGGAGGTGCCCCCTTTACATTTCCCCAGTGGAGCAGAGGAATCCACACTTTGTCTGACATTTGTAATAAGAAGGGCCTCAGAGCATTCAACGATTTGCAAACTTCTTTTGACTTACCGGGTTCTTCTTTTTTCCTGTATCTGCAACTCAGATCTGCTATGCGTGCCTATGGTGTACCCTGGGGCCATTCTTTACGCATCCATGAGCTTCATGTCATTTTAGATGTTGGTGTCCAATCAAGTGGTCTGGTGTCTAAGCTATATGTTTTGTTATTGAACTCTTCTTGTGGTCAACTTGCTATTCATCAGGTGTGGGAAAGAGACCTTGGTAATGTGGATTGGTCTGCTGTCTTGGACAACTTGGATCGTACATCCAAAAATCCTAACCACAAATTTATTCATTTTAACTTTATACATAGACTATACCTCACTCCAAGAAAATGTTACCTCATGAAACTTGTATCCTCTCCAAATTGCCATTTATGTTTCCTTGGCCCCGTGGGGTCATTTTTACACATGTATTGGGAGTGTCCCGCAGTTACCACTTTTTGGAAAGAGGTTGCATCTACCTTATCAGATTTACTGGATGTGCATATACCTTGTTGTCCCAGGCTGCTGATTTTGAATGACACATCATCACTAGCTCTGTCTCCCTCCAAACACTATGTTTTGTTTTCAGGCCTCACAGCAGCAAAAAAGATGTTAGCGCTTAGATGGAAACCCCCACACGCACTCACTCACGTACAATGGCTGATGTCCTTTTTGAACATTATACTCTTTGAACAATCTATAGCCAGAATACATGGGGCTACCGAAAGGACCATTCAGGCATGGTCCTCTGTGGCAGGAGAAGTTAAAAAGCTGCTGACTTGAAATTGTTACTTGTAAACTGTTTTGTTGTACGGAAGTGCATTTCGATATAAGGCTGTCAGTTTATGAATTTGTATATCATTAAATATAGAACTATGGTGGGAGGGGAGGGGAGGATACTGGTTGCCACAGGGGTGGGGTGTTTGACCTTGCATGGTCACAGTGGGGTAGAAACATTAATTATATGCCTGCTGATGTAGTTTGTTCTTCTACCTCTGCTGAAATAATAAAAAATTGATAACAAAAAAAAAAGATATGCCAATGCTGCTGGACAAACTTTGAAAATTTCTTTTTCAAAGAAGAATACTATAAAATGCAAGGAGAATGTCCAATAAATAAATCTGTACCTGTCTTGTTGAGACATTCACTCTAAATCTCTCTACAGCCTTCCTTATCCTGCCTATCCCTAAAATCTATGTTCATTGTAGGACTCCTCCAAACCACAAATGCCCCATATTCTATTGAACTGACCGATTGGGAGACTTATTTTTCAGAGAGGTGTGATGAAAACTCTTACCATGTAATATTGTATTCTCATCTGTTGTCTTTCTATAGAGATCAGCTGCGGTGCTAAGAAAGAATTAAAATATTAAATTATTTTACAGTATAATGACTTAAGTAATTTTTCATGCATAACTGACCAAAATGCTGTTCAGCCTCTCAAATCGGGAGATTTCACACTTTTCTCTGTTAATTATCACATTAAACTAAATATCTATGGTTTTACACTGACAACACGAGGCATTTGAAGACATTGAAACTGAAGCAGAGATGGACATTTTCACTATTTTCACATTTTTTAGACATCACGGCAGATGGCAATTAAATATAGTATTTGTTATTATTTGATAACTGCTAAGTTGTCTGGAAAGTAGATGTCTGGAAAAAAACCCATAAAATATACGGTTCATTTCAATATTGCTGCTTCAAAGTTGTGCAGTGGTTGTGGTCTGCTGCCAGGCGTAGGTTGTGAGTGTTTGGGTGAGTGACCACCGTGGCTGCTGTCCGTCTCCACAGCTAATCTTGTGGACTACTTGGACCCATCAGACAAATATTTCTTGTGCATGTTTGACTTTATGCTCAAAGACCTCTTGTGGTTGCTGTGAGTTACAGTTTGTGGAAAAAACAAAACAAAACATTGAACTATAGTGCTTACTTGCAGGAATTTAATTCTTTCACAGGTGGATCTAATCATCTCCATGCCAAACCATCTGATTAGCCACAAATGTCACCAGGACATGCAGGCTCTGACCTATGAATAGGCGACAGTGTAAAGTATTTAGGATTTCTAGCAGTTGCATAGGCGTGGCACTAGATGCTTCACCATCTGTTGCCTGACTGAGATCTGCACTCTCTTGTGTGAACTCTTCTTGTTGGATTTGGATTGGTTGGTTCCTTATTTTTCGTTTAAGTTATCAGTATATCCAATCTCAATCTCAGTACTATCTAATCAGATGCTTACACACTCCGAGCTAGTCAAGTTGGCTCTGTAAAAGTTTTTAAAAAGCCATAATTGCCCGTTATTCTTTTATTTGTTTTTAAGGAAATTTCATTTTCATTTAAAGTTTACTATACTCAGATCAGACAGCAGTATCTTTGCTTCCTTTTTTCCAGTGATATGTCTTTTTTCTCTCAAAGTTTCAGAAGGTCTTAGGGAAGTTACAGTCTTTCTCTGTGTGGATAGTCCAAGTGTTTGTTTGGACAAAGACCTGAAAAACTTTGCTTTGTTACTGAAGTCAGATAAAGACTAAATAAGGTCTTAGTTGTAATGTGCATAAGGACAACTTTGTTGAGTACTGGGTTGTGGAAATCACCACAGATGGTAATTATGAGCACTCTACATCCAATATGGTTCAAACAAAGTCAACTTTTGGTTCAACTTTCACATTTCTGCCCATGTCGAATGTACGGAACATGTGCGTGTAATTCAAAGGAAGAGTTAAGGTGTCTTTCAGATAATCTTTGAACAAGTTGCTTTTAAGTACTGTATCTACAACTTAGGGCCAAAGACTATTGACTGTTTTCCAGTATTCAGTTTATTTTCCAAAGTTAACCCTGATGAAAGTGTGAGACTACTTGAAAGATAACTTAAGAACAAACACAACTGAAAGAAAATTGCCACAAGGAATACAGCTTACAGTGTGGAGGCCCGCAGCTCAGGCCTTATTGTTCCCCAGGGCTACAATTGGATACACTTGCCAACCCCAGAGCAGCCATGCTAGTTGGTCTCAGTGGCCATGTTCACTTTGTTCTCCTCCTAACTCTCTCCCTAACTAGATTACATTCTTTCTTTTACCTTGTTAGTCATGTTAGCCTTGCATTCTTGATGAATTCATCTGATGAATGAATCAGTTGAAATGGATCACCTGGCTTCGGCTGAAGCCACTCGTGATGAGAAATGCTGATATGTTATTAATAATAAACATGAGCATCTATGTTAAGGCAGTAACTGACTGCAGTAATACTTCAGGTTTGGACTGGTTTCACCTCAAGATTTATTCAAGGTTAATGATAGTATGACGTCAGTCACTAAGAGTGGACATTATGTTTTGATACTGTTTGTTTTTTCATTTTCTTTCCATAAAAATGTCATCTATAAAAATAAATTTAAAGTTCAAGTGCAAAATTCACACTTTTTCATGTTAAGCAAAAGAAACTGAAATGATGTTCAAACTAAAACAAAAATGGCAAAACATCCAGGGATCGCAACTTACCTGACTGATTTAGCCACATGAAGGGTCAAAATTAAACAGTGGTGGAAAGAGTACTGAAAATCTGTACTCGAGTGCAAGTACTGTTACATTGCTAAAATATTACTCAATTACAAGTAAAAGTACTATTGCTAGAAATATACTTATGTAAAAGTACAATGTATTCATCTCAAAAACTACTCAGAGTATCAGTTACTTTTAACCCTTGATGTTTAATACATTATCAAGAGAGGTTTCTGTTTCCCCAAGTCTTTAGTCTGAATTTCTCCCAGCTCCTGCTCTGTTCTGTTCAGTGCTCACAGTCACCTCTACAAACTTGGGATGCAAATTTTGTGCATTTTCCTTTACCACAACAATCGATTAATCATTAATAGTTTATAAGATACAAAACATGTTTTTTAACTTCTCATTTTCTTTTTTCTTTTTCTTTTGTTATATTTTTATTATTTTTTTTGTTAACTGCAAGTACTGCCATAACTATTGATTAAATACCCATGAATTAGTTGGTCAAATTCTTAAAGAATAACTTCTGTATTTTTCAACCTGGGCCCATGTGTATGTGTGTGTATGATTGATAGGTCCAACTCATTTTAAAATTGGTTCAGTATTGAGGGAGGCAGATGCAGCCGGCAGCCGCGAAACGAGTTATAGCGGTGGATATGAGGGCAAATATGTCCCGTAAAAGTTTGTGCATTAAAAGAGCTTTTTTTTCACCACAGTCCGGATCAGATCACCAGTGTAATCTCTGTCAACAGTACGCTTCACTTACTGCTTACTGTGTGTGACAACATCTCGCGGGATCTTTGTTTGCTGCCGGACGAAAATAGAGGAGTCATGCTGAGAGCCGGTCAGGGCAGAGTTAGTTGTCCCGGAGTTCAGTTGAAAGTTTTACTGCAACTATTGAAAACAATGGTTCGTGTTTGTGCTTAGCCGAATTGCAAGAACAGGATGTCGCGCAACACCCCGTACAGCTTTCATAGGCTGCCTTTGTCGGACAGCAACATGCTGAAGTTGTGGCTAATTGTGCTACAATTGGATGCTAACACTCCTGTCCAGACACTGCGCCTTGCAGACCATCGGGTCTGCAGTGCACACTTTTCCCAAGATGACTCCTGCCAGCCCAAGAAGAGAAGACATCCAATCCTGAAACACTTCACCAAACACACCTCAAGAAAACAACTGTCCCACTCACTGCAACGAAGACATTCTTCAACAAGCAAAGATCCCGCGAGACGTCGTCACAGAGTGAACGGTAAGAGAGACTCTTTGCATGCTGTTGACAGAGATTACACTGGTGATCTGATCCAGTCTGTGGTGAAAAAAAGCACTTTTAATGCACAAACTTTTACAGGACGTATTTGCCTTAATATCTACCGTTATAACTCGTTTTGCGGCTGCCGGCTGCATCCGCCTCCCTCAATACTGAACCAATTTTAAAACGAGCTGTACCTATCAATCATACACACACATACACATGGGGAAATAGGGCCCAGGTTGAAAAATACCGAAGTTATTCTTTAATGGCTATTAATCGATTAATGATTGATTATTAACATTCTTAGTCATAAGTCAAGTATGTAACATTCTTTAACTTAATCTTTACTGACTTATTGTTTCACATGGGGCACAAACCCCCGTCTCCTTGTGTTACTAGTGGCCACCAGATCACCGCTTAACAATAAAAATAAATATGTGTCATAATGAGCAGCTTGCACAGACGACCTATACATGTGCAGCTGTTTTTTTTTTTTTTTTTTGGTGAGGACTAGTCCTTACTTCGGAATAACTAGTCTGAATTATGAAACTATGAATTAAACTATTAGACTGACTTTCAAATTTACTTATTTTCTGTGATATTCTTTTCACAATAACACCTGTTTGTGCGAGGTACAGGCAGTTTTCTCTCTTTTTTCCAGAGTTGTAGTTATGAATTTAAACATGACTCAGATCTTAACACAATCTGTTGACTATATCATCTATATTTTGCTCTGAGCGATTTTATGTAGCATTTATTCAGATGTTCTATAATCAGCTGAATCCTTGATACTGACTGTACAGTTCATGCATGTTACCTGAGCTGTAGTATCTCTACTGCAAAATGAGTATTTGCCACAGTTTGGAACATCTGAATATCAACTACTAAGAAAATATTTCAAACCACTGTCCTGATATCTGTTTTTTCCCTGCCGTGCCAGAGGTTCTCCTATCCTGCATCAGTGCTGCATTGATTTACAGGTGTACAATGGGGCATATTGAATAGTGAGACTACAACAAGTACATCATTATCACCGATGGGGTCAAGTTATTTCCCGCCCACTCAACTCCAAGTGCAGATTGGACCAGGCACTGGCTTGCTAATAGTGCGGCCATTACACCATTGCATTCATTAAGAAGTGAACAGACCCCAGCTTTGATCTGCTACTACTTAACTCTGGGCATCCAGATGCTGTCGGCAGCAGAATGAGGTTGCAGCTGCCTCTTTTGTTTCCTCAGTGACACCCAGCGGTGAACTATCCAGACAGACGGGAGGCGGAGAGGGAGAGGATAAGATGTGGACACAAAGAGAGCAAGATAGAGGGACAGAAGAAGAGAAATGGAGTGTGTGCTTACTTTGGGAACCCCAGCAGAGTCCAAATGAATATCTCAACACACTATTGATCCAGACGCTGTCACTCCGATTCTTTATCTCGGCCCTTCCACCTCCCGCTCCCAGTCTCTCCATCTTGTGCTCTCTGGCTGTCAGATTCAAATTCGTCTGTTTTTCTTCCTCTCTCTCTCTCTCTCTCTCTCCTGTTCTTGCTCAGATTGTCTCTCGCTCCCATGGTGCCCCAGGGTGTAATCAAATAACTGCCACAGAGATGGAGTGTATCAGGAACTGCCATGCAGTTCAGTGCATGTGTGCGTGTGAGCAGGCTCTTTTACCTAATGTCGTCACAGAAATAGAAGGATCCTGGAGGGGTTAGTTACTGGACTGGCCTGGGTTTAGGGTTTGTCATTAGAATCAGGAATCTTTCTGTCTTTGCTTTTAAACAGTGCTGTCATCTTTTTGTAGTGTACATCATAGAGATTGAGTCAGTCACACACTTCAGCTCTTCAGCTATTGCTGCCACCAACAGATCACTCAATGTGCCCCACAGAGTTTTCACAGGAAAGATCTACCAAACCTGCCAGATGAGTTAGAATTAGTGTTAGATCAGGAAGAATGCTGGAGTGAGGTAATTAAAATACGACATTGCAGTTTAATCCAGGTAAAGGATGAAGAAAGTTTAATCAAAGAGTTAATGAAATATGTGACACCCTTATGGTTTTGTGGCGTTTCTCTTACATTGCGATTGAACACCCAGTTGTTTCTGGGTAGTTTGTGCTGCAGCACATGATCTACTATCCAAATGTTGTGTAGTTTAGAACACATAATGTTAGTCTATACAACCTAAAAATGATGGGGGGTTTTTTCAGTTTCAACAATATGACCAAACTCAGTCAAAAAATATGGACTAAAATCTTCAATATTGCAAATTTAGACTTCAGCATAACACTGCAACACTAGTTAGTGGAGAGCTCCTGACTGCCGTTGCAAATTTTGCACATGAAGCTGTCACCAGTGACTGAAAGCCAGTCCGACATTTTGTCTACTCTTGCCTCTAGCTCTGTCACTAGCTCTGTTGCCCGCCCACCTGTCTCCGGTGCCCATTCTAGTGCCACTCCCCGCCAGCACCCCCCCAAGCCTCGGGCCTGAGAACCTACTCCTGGCGGTCAAAAGCTCCTGCGCTAGCAATGTAAACACCAACAGTCCCCTGGTGCTCTAAGCTCCAGTTCTGGGGTCTGGGCAGAGTCAGCTAGCTGCACAGCTAACTGAGCTAACTGGCTAACAGCAGATAACAGTTACAGTTCAGCCTCAATTCTCTGTAATTCGCAGAGAGTTGAGGCAGAGCAGCCGGAGGACATCAGAGGGAAAACCAGAAAACATCTCCATATAAGAGTATCCAGTTGCACCAAAATCATTGATATAGTTGCTGGTGTGTGACATAGTGCTGTAAAGCGTGACATTACGATCTCACTTGGCAAACAACTAGGACTTGATGGTGCATCAAAGCCGCTTTTTGTACCAGGCTGTAAACATTTTAATTTCTGCTGTTAAGTTGGGCATTTTAATATGGAGGTCTGTGAGGACTGACTTGCTTTTGAAGCCAGGCTCAAGTGGCCATTGGAGGAACCGAAGTTGGGGCCTACCTCATAAACTCTGAGCTATGGAATTGTCCAATGCCAATAATTCCAAGGATACAGGGCTGTTATGTTCGGGTGGCTCAAATCTTAAAATATTCAGGATTTGTTGCTGGATTGTATTCCATGGTCTTAGCGGTTCATGAAGTAACAAACTCTTACCAATGCAGCCCTTTGCACTGCTATAATGCAGGGCTGTTTTCAGCCAGGCTGCTCAGTAATGCTCTTGTGGCTGAATGGGAGCAAATCCCTGCAGCCAAAATCTTGCAAAAAGTCTTCCCAAAAGAGTGGTGGATGTTGAATGTCTACATACTTTTGACCATGACCATGATGTGTACTGTGATTGTGGGTTTGTGTGTGTCTGTGTGTGTTTCAGGCCTTCAGAGGAAGTTTGTATTGAGAAAAATAGAGACCATTAACCAGGCTTTGCTTGTTTCTGCTGCCTAATCAGCCACTAACTCCCCTAGATCCTGCTGCAGTAATACCAGCGCCACAGAAGAGGAGACTGAGGGAGAGAAGCCGAGTAAGAGACAATGAGGGATAAATGAAGAAATTGCAGGGGAATTAGACATGAAGAAGAATGGGCTGATGAGAAAATGCTGCCAAGCAGAAAAAAGCGAAGCAGGCAGTGAGACTGTAGGTCACAGGGAAAAGTCAGTGAAGGAATCTTATAAAGTTAAAGCAAGGCACTTTATTTAACAGAAGACACGATCTCTGTGTAGTATTTAGTTTCAAATGTGAACTCTAGACACTGGTGCGTTTGAGGGTTCAGCTTCACACGCTGCCTTCATCTGGTTTCAGCTCAAATAAATCCACCCCAAAACTAAATCCATAGATGTTATCACTGTAGACTTTAAGAGTTTAGTCGATATTTGAGGGCAGAAAACCATTGGTTAGAGGTGTAGCAGGGTCTGGCCAGTTTGGATCAAAATATGAGCTGTAGTTTTTTGCCTCATGTGTGGGCAGAAAAGGTCAAATTGACATTGGAAACAACTTATTTGGAAGTAAAAACTGAGAGCAATCTATGAAAGCTTTCGGGATCGTCTGGTGACCTTGAACTCATATTTGTTTTCTGAGTGGTTTTGAGTTATTGAGCCTCACAAGTTTCCACATCTTAGATAGGAAAAGTGATTTTTAAACTTCCATTTTTCAAAATAACAGACACCCCAGAGGCACTCTAAAATGTAATGCAATGTCTGCTGAAGCACACAAGTAAGAAGCAAAACAGGCACAAACCCAGTGAAGAGCAAGGTTGGATTAGCATAAGATTACTTCAATCTTTAGCATCAACAAAAAAATCTGTCATATATACTGTCATCTGTAAACTTTCAGTGGCTAATAATATTCATTTTTATTAATTCTAAACATTAGCAGGAGATTTGTAACGAAGACAAATACTCGGCCTGGGCAATAATATGATAGTGATAGCAATCGGCGATAAACACAGCCTATCCCAAGGTGTGTGTTAGTGTGTTTTTTTGATCGCTCTGTCGACACGTGAGAAACAGCGTGAAGTGAACACGTGAGACAACAAACCAGCTTAAGTGACACATGAGGCAAACAGAAATGGCGATAAAATGAGTGCAGATGAAAAAACGACATGTCAGCTCATGACCGGTGTGGTGGTCTGTTGTTGTTTATTTTAAGTTAGACAACAACTGTCAGGGAGAGGTTTGTTCATATGGAGGGAGCTCGGAGTACAACCGCTGGTCCTTCATGTCAAAACGAGCAGGCTGAGGCAGAGGAAGAAGAAAGCATTGCAGAGGAGAGGGGCGCCACGCTCGGCCTACTGCCACTGCAACCCAACCACTGATAAATGGAAGTAAATGGACGGTCGGATGGACCAACAACTACCAGAACAGCTTTACGTGTAAACTGCAGGAATAGTGTCCTGACCAACACTGATTATACAACAAACTTCTTTTGTAACCTCAGCTGCTTCCACCCTTCAGACTACATAATGTGTCATCAGTCACAGGCGAAATGATTGTCCCCTGTGTTGAATGGTGGTATAGATTTGATCGGACTGGTTTCTGCCTTTCCCAGACTTAGAGTTGCAACCAAAAATGGGTCATGCACCCATTTTTTTTTTTTTTTTTTGAGATTTACTGAGTAAAATAAATAACAGTGATATGATATGTGAATTCATTTTCTTAATTGAAATATAAGTAGAAGAGAGTTTGGCACATACTCATAGACCTGCAGTTACATCCAGTAACTGCTGTTCATTGTATTCAGCTCGCATGCTGAATACAATGAAGATGAATAAATATTGGCTTCAAGAAAATCTTTATAAATGCAGAGGTGAGGCCTCTCTGAGACATCTCCAAAGCATCCCCAGCATTGGAGCAAGTCAAAAGAATTTTACCTGTGCAAAGAGAGACTTTCAAGAGACAGTGTTTTCAAAACAGAAAAGTGGTTTTATGTGTTTTTATCAGTAGATTATAATGTAGATGTTATGGCTACTCATGATGTATATTTGTAGGTTTAGGAGAAACCAAATTTCTCTTTTGGGTCTCAAGGCGAAAAAAAGTTTAGGGGAAAAAAAAATCTAAAAGAAAAAAAAAAAAGAACAACGTAATTCTCCATGAACATGAGCAGCAACCTGTCAGAAGACCACAGAACAAAATAAAACAGTGTTAAGGTGGATTTTGAGGGTAGCAATGCAGCCAACTTCATCCAAGGATTAAAACATTTCCAAGTCTCTTGCTTATTCTGTTTGTGCTCGACCTCCACTGACGCCACCTACCCTT
Organism: Lutjanus argentimaculatus; assembly: GCA_034769285.1. Taxonomy (NCBI): domain Eukaryota; kingdom Metazoa; phylum Chordata; class Actinopteri; order Lutjaniformes; family Lutjanidae; genus Lutjanus; species Lutjanus argentimaculatus. The sequence goes on along the minus strand of JAWZSL010000033.1, from coordinate 1,246,813 downwards.
CCTACACACTCACCCATAAAGCTTTGGCTCATGTTTGGCGATCTCTCTCTGCAGTCTGCCCTTCTCTTTCGTCTGGCCATTTGGGCATGTGTGTCCTTGAATACTGATGATAGAATATGATGAAATATGCCAGTTGTTTTTGTTGTGCCTTGCCTTAGGCTACATGTCTAATTAATCATTACCACCCAGGGTAACTGGCTGCTGAATTTTGAAGTCTTTGTTTCAGCATGCAGGCTGGTGGAGAGAATTCTGTTAGAGGGTACCTTTATATTTTAAATGTCAGGTCTGTTTCTTTGCCAAGTGCTTGTTATGTTGTGGTTTAATATTCTGGTTTGGTACATTTCAAACTAGAACTCAGAGAGCACACACCTGTGTGAAGGCTCAAGGATCCTCTCAATTTATTATTTTGATACTGTGACAGAAAAATGTAAGTTTTGTAATCTGACGTCTCAGACGTCTGCATCCAAATATAAAGTTCACAACCATGTAGATCTTTGAAGAATACAGAAGATTATTCTGATTTTGTACAAGGATAGATTTTGCAAAAACTCTAAAGGCTGATTTATAGTTGTATGAAGCCTTTACACAAAGCTTATGTGTAGCCTACACCACTGTGTGCATTTTGTGTGAAAGTGTGAATGTGCTGCTCTTCAATTACGCTGCCATAGTGGTGGGGTTTCCGTTTGACTGTGTTGAGTTCCTTTGTGTTCGTCAAACAATGGTGATTGAAACTGAATGGATCACGTTCGAGCTAATAAATGTTGTTTGTTGTTTGCAGAAATTTCTTTCCATGAATTTGTTGCCATTTGCCACCTAGTCTTTGTAATGTGGTGAAGAAAAGTCATACAAATGTACCACCAGACTTCCTCAGTTTGATCCATGTTCACTCACCTCACATCAAGGAGCAGTGGACCAATCAAAGTTCTTTCATTCTGCGTGGCTGTGATGTATGGTTACATTTCTACGGCTATGCACATCAGTTTACGGTAGGGTTTGGTGATATGTTAAAATTTTCATCTGACCATCATCAGCCTATCCATCGGCATTTGGTGATATCTTTCCCCCCTCCCACCTCCTCACATCCTATTGAGTCTCAGCTGGGAGATGTGTGCAATTGCCGAATTGACTACTAGACTTGCACCGATTTATCGGCAATGCTCGGAATTGGGAGGGTTTTCACATGATCGCGGCCCTAACCTGCGACCGGCCGGTCAGCTAAAATTTGCCGGTCTAAAGCACCGGTCAAATTCCCACCGCGCTGCGGCAGCAAAAAAAGAAAACACACTAAGCAAAGGCATTGCCTCTTTCCGGTTATATGCTAACATGTTGCAAAGCGTGAGCAGTCCTTGAACCCTCACAATGCCTCGCGGGATACGTCAGCCCTTATGTCAGCCTGCCCAGGTCAATAACATCAGCAGCGCACAAACACACACATGTGCAACTCACGGCTTTGGCGACCTACACCATGTCGGCCATATGGAAATTTTTTAGAGTGTGTGAGGAGGATCACAAGTTTGCAGAATGCAACACCTGCGAGGCTAAATTAGGGGGTGGAGGAACAACACCGAAAACGTTTGGTACGACTAATCCAGAGGTGTCCAAACTACAGCCCGCGGGCCAACTGCAGCTGTATTCAAAACCACATACATACTGCTTTCTGCGTACGACACTAGGGATGTCCCAATCCAGCTTTTTGCACTCCCGATCCGATACCGATATTGCGGCTTTTAGTATCGGCCAATACCGATACCGACCGATCCAAGCGTGTATTATAGATATTTACTTATTTTGTTGTCAGACTCATGTTGAAAAAGGTTTTACTCTTAAGAACAACTAGCCAACTTAATTAGGTTAGGTTGAATAATCCACAACGGTTGGTATAAGAAACTGACCCGTTTATTCTTAACAGGGTTAAATAAACACACTTTAAACTTGAACTTCAAGAACAATAAATAAGAAAAATGCTGGTTTGCTTTGGCTGCTTTGGCCCTTAAAAATAAATCCACACAGGTATCCACACAGGTACAATGCCATCAGTGCTCTGCTCTTGAGCAGTAAGAGTGTAAACCAGGGCTTATTTCACAAATTGTACCCAAAAGTGCAAACAATAATGTAAAGTATATAAAAGCAAAACAGACACAAAACCTGAGTAGAAAATAAATAGTCAATTAAATTGACTGTCACCCTTCCTATTGCTACTCCCCAATCTCCTCCACACTCTGCTCCATCTCCTCCATCTCCACACTCTCCTCAATTTCCACTGTCTGCCCTGGCTGCAGTCCGAGCATGATGGGGAGATTCTTCTTCATGAAGATGAGCATTTCGACATGCTCAGGTGTCAGCCTGCTCCTGTGCTCATCAATGATAAGTGAGACTGCGCTAAAAAGCCTCTTTTGATGCGTGCCTGTCTGGCCGATATGCATTTTTTTGCTAATATCGGTGGCCGATCCGATCCGAATATCGGATCGGGACATCTCTATATGACACCAGTATACACTGTATTCTGCATGTTGTTTTCAGTAGTGCTCAGTATGTGACAATTAATGATTACATTTATAGCAGCTATAACATACTTTGCCCCAGGTGTTTGGTACCGCTGCGCTCTCCCAAGGCGCTGATGCCGTGGCGCTTTCCAAGGTGCTTATCCTGACTTTGTTCATTTGTTTGTTTGTTCAGTACTGTTTTACTGTTATTTTCTGTAGTTATTTTTGCACAGAGCCTTTTGGGGGCATAGGGATTAATATTTTCCCGAAAATTCCATTTTCTACCCTGGAAACAGAGGCGCTCCATCCCAATGTATGTAGGTTCCCAATCTGACCACTTTAGTGTATTTTCTGCTGGTATTAATAATTATTATTGAGGAAGACGAATGCCATTTCAATATTAATGAACATTATTATGAACATTAAATAAACTGTGCAGGCTGCGTGCAACTTGACCTTCTCTGCGGCTGCACAGGAGGATGAAATGCCAAGTTCAGCCTGTGATCTGTTACTGTCTGACTGAACAACCTCATGGAAGTGATATTTTACAGTTCTACATATTTTAATCTAACGAAATTCGTTAAAAAAAAGTCAGTTGGTGTGTTCAAAGTCATGATATTGAGCTGAAACAGGTTCCAGACTTCATTCGCATTCACAGGCTGCTGCTGAGCGGAGCAGACGGCTCGCACCGCGCGCACTGCGATGTTGAACATCGTAGACTTAATAAAGTTAATTATCACTGAAAGTTAAAAAGCAAAACTCTAAAAAAAAGCTCTCACTCACTTGCTCTAGGGCTTTGTATGCACTCCCTGGAGATGTTGGTGTCTTTCTTCAGTGAGGGGCGCTTTTTTCCACAACCAGCTGCTGACGATAAATCCATCACATGCAGTATTTCACCCCGACGTGTTTTGGATAAAGTATAAATCCAGTGATCTTGAAGCTTCGAGCTTCACCTGGAATTTTATCTGAGATTCTAAAAGTTGCAGCAAACATAAGTCCAGTGGGTTTTATCCATCCAGCGCAGCACAGTTTGCATCTTCATTGTTTAATATTTTGAAGTATTTCCACACAAAGCTGGTAGCAGACAGCGTGTTATGTGTCTCATTAAGATGGTAGAGTCAAAAGTTATTGTATTAAGTGCATTCATAATCAGACATGCTTGAATTCATGGTAATTTGTGATCATTAACCAATTAATAAAAGCACCCTGTGTACTCAGCCGGTAGCAAATAGGAGCCAGAAAACACACACTACCCCGAATGAAAATAAAATCTTAAGAATAATATAGCACATGCTATGATATGATGATGATATAGTAGACAAAAAGTTATGTATTATTTATTAATGTAGAGTGTGTTTTAGCAAAGACATGATTATTGAAAAGCTGGTTGTATCTTGGTTAAAATGTTCTAATAAAGGAAAGTTAGAAAATTTTGCAATATCTTGTGTGCTGTAAAGTGGTTTGGAAAAAATGAAATCGGAATCGGCCAAAATCGGTATCGGCCGTCCAAGCACTCTGAAAATCGGTATCGGCCCAAAAATTGTATCTGGGAGACATTGGCATAACAGGATGAACAGTGAAGGTGTGTGTTCGAGCACTGACTGTTCTCAACCAGCAGTTATTACGATACTCATGCACAGAAGACCAGACAACTTCTCTTTAAATGCAAGTAGAATTTATTACAAGAGAACTATGAACAAGAAATTATTTTACAGGCTAGCGAACGTGTGTGTGTGTGTGTGAAGGAGAGGAGAGAGAGAGAGAGAGAAAAGGAAGGAGGAGGGGCAGGAAGTTGGTCGTACCACGTGAGGGGAGTGGTATGTTCTGGTTCCGGCCACGAGGAGTGACCGCGTGATTTAAAAGGTATGTGGCTAGTGGCCTAAGCTCACATATGCCTTTACAGAAAGGGGAAAAGAGATAAAATAGCAGCACTACACTAGGGGGTTGGCTCACCACCTATAGGGAGCGAATGTGTAGTTAAGCGTGTATGAGTGTGTAGGTGTGTGTGGTCGGTAGGAGGACAGAGGGAAAGAGAGTAAGAAAAGCGGTGGCGGATACGGAGATTGTCTTTGATCACACAGAGACACGGGAAACGGATTGGGGTCCGTCTGCCGTGGTCGCTGGCTTTTACAGATGAAAGACGATCCGCCGGTTTACACCCCACGACCGACTATCACCGGAGCGGTCCCGTGAAGTGGGTCAAACAAACTCTTTCACACTGGCACGGCGACCAGACACAGAAACAAGTTACCAACACAGAGGAAAATAGAGAAACAATAACACTGAGATAACTTCCAAGCAGCACACAATAATCAAGGCACTTTAACAACACAGACAACTAAAACTAGCTCTGCCCAGACACTAAGCCTCTTACTTGGCTTGCTTCGTCAAGCGATCGGGCGTTTCCTCGTCGTTCTGAGGTTCAGCTCGCTCCTTGCGGCTTGAACAACGATGGGCGTCTTCTCGTCGTTATGAGGTTCGGCTCGGCTCCTTGCGGCTCGAACAACGACGGGTCCGTACCAGCTGGTGTACGGTTGCTGATCCTCGGCGGGGATGCGGGGAATGCAGCGGGTAAATCGGTCGAAGGCAATTCTGTTCCTTCGCTTCTGCAGGCAGGTGAGGGCTGTGTTGCCCAGCGTCCTCGGCGTGGATCCGAAAATGAAACGTTCGGTTGAACAAAAAGAAAAAAAAGTAAATCCCTGAGCTCGTCCAGCAAGAGAGAGAACACGTGGCCTTGTTGCCAAAGGAGAGAGGTAAAAAGGGAGAGTAACGTTACTGGGGTTACCTCCTTACGGTAACCGGAGTTACCATGGGAAGCAATGGAGGTGCAGGCGTCCCTGGTAGTTATAGCAACCGTGACATCACGGCCGAGAAGCGGGACGTCACGTGGGTTCCGGGGACTCTCATCCAATGAGAGTCCAGGATTGGACTCCACCGGATTTCACACCTGGGTGTGACAACCGCAATGACTGTTGGGAAACGGAGTCTTCTTAGGACTCCTTTTGTTTGAGCTCTGACCCCTCCTGTGGTGGTCAGGCTGCAATGAGGCCATGTAGGCCTCAGTCGGATGTTGAGGCCCAACAGTTACATGGACTGGATATTGCAGGGAACACAAATTAAAGGTATTACCAGTGAATCTTTGGCAGATAGAAAACATATTTGCTTCAAACCAGAGTCTGACCATGGAAAAATATAATCTCTACTAGGTTTTTCAACTCTGGCAGGGAATAGATAGTCTATTTTGATTCTTTCTTCCTTTGTGGTTTTGTTTTAAAGGTATCACTATTTGTGACAATGCTCCTGTTTCACTCACTTGTCCTCAAATGATGACTGTGGCCACACAGCTAAAGATTATGTATCAGTTTTGGGAGCATCTGTGATTGTAGCCCAAATCAGAAGTGACAACAAAAAACAGATTCTGTTGATTCAGATATGTTGGTATGTATAACCACATAAGAATGAATATAAACCTGCTCCAGGATATCTACAGTACCTGTTGAGTAGTGTTAGAGATGGTTGGCTGCAAATGTTCACTGTTAGGGTGGACTTTTCAACTGTTAATTCCTTCATCTTATTTTACAAGCAGGACTGGCTGTCGAGCCCCCCCCCCCCCCACCCCAGAGGTTTAAACCCACAGTTTTACAGTGAGGGAATCCAATTACATACAGCACCTAGAAAGACAGGGAGAAAGAGAGAAAGATAGACAGAAGAGAGACTGAGGAAGAAAAAAGAGAAAAAAAAATCAATGACAATCCAACTGAGGTGGAACTAAGCTTGACAGTGCTGCTCCTTTCTCCACTTCGCACTTGTTTTGTTTTTTCCTGGAGCGATAAAAGTGTTCGACTGTCTGGGTGTTTATTTCACATGAACTCACCACATTAACCTCAAACACTCCCAAGGATTTTTAGTTTCTTTATTCATTCTTTTTGTTTTAGCCCTCTTTCCCTACCTCTGCTCTCTGCCCTGTCTCTCTCTCCTGCCTCTCATTAGCTTGATCTGTCTTGTCTGTCACTGCTTTCATCTCTGTCATGTGTTTGAGTTTGTGGCTGCCTCTCTGTACACTATGTGTCAGTGTCATCCACTGCTGACATAACAAATATCTTTCACATCAAGGTACCAAGGTTCATTTATTTGTCATTTTACAACACAAGACTGCACACAGTTGTAGTCCCTTTATGCCACACACACATAAAACATGTATACAAATCTTTAAATTAGAATGGAATGAAATAAGTACTATATACTTAGTTACTTAGTATACATATACCTATACACATATAAACCCAGGAAGTATGTACCGTATGCGCAATGTTACTGTAAAGATCCCAGTCATATGGTGGAGTGCTGATGGTAGATAAACAGCCTCACAGTGAAGAGTGAAGACGCTGCTCTTCAGTGTGGTGGTGCAGCAGCTGATACTTCTGTATCTCCTGCCAGATGGCAGCAGGGTGAACAGGCTGTGGCTGTGGTGGGTGTTCTTTTTTAGTATCCTTTAGTCCTTTTGGATACTAAACCTCACCTCCTCAGTATTACTGATGCTTGTTAGATGGGTACCAATGATGTTCTCGTGGTTTTGATGAGTTTTTCTGTCCTGAGCCGTGGACATCCAGTCAGGATGCTTTCTTTTGCTCCTCTGTAAAAGATAACAAGAACATGTAATTTTGCTTGCTGAAATTTCTTTAAATAAATACAGCCGTTTCTGAGCCTTTTTTTGTCTGGGTGGAGATGTGTGATGTTCATGACAGGTTCTCTGTGATGATGGTTCCCAGGAACCGTAACTGGTCACCTGGTCTGCTGCAGCCCCACTGATGTAGATACGGGTGTGTCTCTTTGCCTCCTTATTCTCAAAGTACTCAAGCCCAGTGTGTTAAGTTTGCCAGCCAGTTTCATGACAACTGAGCTTAAACCTGTGAACAGCATTCTGAAGCAGGTGTTTTTATTCATCAAAGCATGAGAAGACTGAGTTGAGGGCAGTGTAGACACAAACATTGGAGGCATGCTATTGTTTTAATACATCATTGTATGCAGCAGAAACTAAAGCTGGAGCTGTAACGTCTTTGGAAACACATAAAGACACACTGCACACATGGGAGAAGTTACGTAAGAAATTTTAACCCCTATTTTAACCCAAACCATAATCTTTTTCTAAACATAACCAAGTGGTTTTGGTGCCTAAACCTAACCAAGTACATTCAATTGTTGAACTTGACTAAAATGCAACAGAAAACATTTAAAAAACAAAGAAGAGAATATAATAAGTCAACTAAGTCTAAAACGAACCAGTCAGCCTCACACAGGAGTCAAACCCCAGTCTCCTTGGTGGAAGTCCTATGTATATTCCATTTGTCCACCGCAGCCTGCTCCTGAAGTGGACTCTTTACAAGGTGTGACATAGGGATGGGCGATATTGGCAAAAAATTTTATCCCGATAATTTATGGCATTTAGCCGATAACAATAAAAATGACGATAAAATAATGTTACAATTGCACGTGCATGTTTTTGACTCTAAATCAGTTACACTCGCGCGATCTTTCGCGGGTCTAGGGTTCCCTTTTAGACACAACCCTCTCTGTGACTCTGTCAAACTAATGACAGCAGACTGTCTGTGAACATCATGATGTTACACTCTGCAGTGTTTCACACACAGAGACTTTATTTGTGTGAACACCCAGGTACAGTTTTTGACCAGTTTTGACACTTTTATTTTTTTAATCAGTCCAAGAGGACGGAGACATCCACGACTGATTAGTGATCAATCTGCCCCCCCACCCGTTGGCTCTGCTCTGAGAAGGTCTGACAGTTTCTGACAGTTTCTGTGTAATGTAAAATCCTCCTTATACAGTTGTTTAATCTTATAAGTGCAGCTGGTTGGTGTCGATGTCATTCAGCATCACGTTAGTTTCGATTGTTTTAATAAACTCCGTCATTAACAACAAGTCTCCTCCACATGCAGCTTCTCTCCTGCTGTGAAAACTGAATTTACATGTGGAAAAAACCCAAAATGTAAGTTGAGTTTTAGCTCTGTAGGGGAATATGATATTAATACCTCGAAATAAATGTTCCTACAATAACATTTATTAATAATAGGGGGCACCACCTCAAAATTAGAGGAAATTACTGTAATATAATAATAACTACGCAGGTCAGTTATTAATTGATCAGTACACTTATCAGTTATGAATTAATCTCATTATCTGGGTTGTAAATTCTTCCGTACATTGATCTTAATTCCTGTATCAGAAGAGATATCCACAGACAACGACTTGGCGATAAATGAGGATTTATTAGAGATTAATGAGTTAACATATGAATATATGAATAATCAATGGAGGTAGATGAATACACAAAATACAATAATATATATGGACATTAATGTAGGTAATTCAATGGTACTGTAGTTGACGATAATGAGAGAGTATGTGTTTGTAAATAGAGGTTAGAAACACGTAGATGTGGACTATGTGTAAAACCGCTTATTTAGCAAACATAGATTAGAATTAAAATTAAATCAGATAAGCTTTCTATCCGACATCAACTCTTATCACAACGGCTGCGGTTGGTGGGTGAGTTTTGCCTACTTTCTCTGCAGCGTGGATCAGGCTCGGACGTGCTCGGCGGACCCGAACCTCGTGGCGGCACCAGCAGACCTTGGACACAGCCTCCCAACGAGACGATGCTAGCGGGGACGCAGTGGCGTGGAGTGGCGGCCTTGGCGATGGTTCTAGGCGGTCCTCAAACGTCCGTTACCGTGGCTACAGAGTCTTTAGTTCGGCAAGAAGAAACCAACACTGAGAGCAACTTCAGTGAGTCTCTGGCAGCTCTGGACCAGGTGGTTCTTGGTGATAGAGGCGTTATAGGTCGGATAGTAGCTCCGTCTGATGACTGTAGTTACTCGCTTATAATAAAGTTGAAAACAATCTCGTTGGCCGTTCGATCTTGCTTCCTAAATTATCATCAACGCGTGAAAGAAAAATGTTGTCTGAAGCGTTGCAAAAAGGCAGAATTCAGGAAAAACCGAGGCGTTCCTGAATGCAGCTTTTAAAAATCGTCAAAACTCGGGATGAGGTTAAAAATAAAAATCTTGTGAAGAAAAAGTTACTCGAGTAAAAATACGCAAACGTAAAAACAAGGTGATTGAGATAATCACTTGAAGAATGAATGCCAAACGTATAAGAATAGCTGAAAAGCAAAATTCAAATTCAATGGAAAAAGCATGTGCTGAAAAACGCAACTGGAGTTCTTAAAAGGAAAATACTTAAAAAGTTACTAAGTGTGAAGAAACTGTGAAGGATAGGAGAGGAAGCGATGAAGCGAAGACGATGAAGTGAAAAGACGAAGAGAAAACGAATGAAGTGAAGAGAGGCGCCGAGATCAATACTCTTATCAAATGCATTTGAGTGGGCGTGTTTCTGGCAGGCGGGCCTCTTCACTTTAGACTTTGATTATTTTCATTCGGGAGCGAATTAAACGAATTTAACGTGGTTTGTATGGTTTTAAATATTATGCGCGATAGACACATACTTTTCTCATTATGTTCAAAAATCGGTTTTCATCAAAACATATTAAACAGGATTATCATGTTACATTTAACAGGTGATAAACGTTTCTTATGAAACGCTACAAACTATCCTAAGTTTCTGTAACACAGGACATGCAAAAAGTGAAGATAACATACTGTGGAAAAACATGTTGATTAATCAATTTAACCACATTCAACTTCAAATGATAATTATAAGATTCCTGCAAGGACTTTGTTAACTGTCGCCAAAGGATGGCAATGTGACTCCATGTAACATTTTGTGGTTAAATGCATGAAATTGTAACTAGCTTAAACTATAACATACAGAAATGAGAGTTGTATCAAATTATTCAGAAATGAGTTCTGGAAAAGGATACAGTACACAGACTTTGATTAAATGTTCATTTTCACTTTCAGAAGTTTTGAGTTTGTTAACACAGAAAATCAGTCCTTACAAAGGAATTTGAGATTTACAACCCCATCTGGCGTCTTATCAGGAGAGAAGGGGAGAGCAGGATGGAGCAGGGCAAAAGGGGATTCTTGGTTGTTATATCAGCTAGAAGATGTAAATGTAAGAAGATAGAGAAAGAAGGAGAACGTGTTGTTCTGGAGAAGGAAAACTGGTCCTTAGAACAACTTCAGTGTCTTTAATACAAAGAAGCTTACTTCTTAGCAGGGCTTAGTAGCCGTGAAGGGGTTGTTTAGGGATAAGTTGTAGAATATCAAAGGTTCGTAAGTGTCTTGACTAACGGCTTCCCGTGTCAGTGTGATGTGAATCAGGACACCCTGGGGAGGGGTGAGCATCAGGCGGGTTCTTCTTTTAACGCCTTTTAAGGGAATGGCGCCAAAAGTTCTCTGAAAGAATGTGTATCTGTTCAGGTTGTTGTTTACCCAAAAGTCATAAATACTTCAGTATTGGAGATCTCTTGTTCGAGGCCTGTCCTGGCTTGGTGAGCAAGGGCTGTGTTCCTACAGCTCTTTAGCTTTATAAAACATCCTGCTGATGAAGAAAATCAACAGATCAGACAGACAGGGTGAGAGAAATACACTGACCTCCTCTGTGTGTGCGTACTGTACGTGTGTGTATGGAGGAGCTGCACTGATGCAGAGAGGAAAACGCTGCAGCCGTGTGATAATAAATTACATCAAAATTTAAACGTCGGCGCTTACCAATACTCTGGTCTTTAATAATTCTGCCGTTTAATACAGAATTTCAGTACCCACCCCTATGTGCGAAACACAGTGCGCTGTACAGTTGTTCGGATTTAAACAGATTTTTTTTGGCGAGGGCGTCGCACACAAAAATGCGTCATCAAGTGGCATTTATCGCTGTTATCGCAAAGTGGCAAATTTTCATCGGTAACAGTTTTTTTGACGATAAATCGTACGCGATACGATTTCGCCCAAGCCTAGTGTGACGTGACTTCCTCTCTGGCTTTTCTGCAAAAAAGCCCTTTCGGGCGGACGTTTAGCTCAGTGGGTAGAGCGTCCGACCCATGTATGGAGGCTGTTAGTCCTCTGCAGCGGCCGCTGGTGTCATCCCCTCTCTCTCTGCCCCCCGTTTCCTGTCAACTCTCTGGCTGTCCTCTCAATAAAGGCAAAAAATGGCCAAAAAAAAAAAAAAAAAAAGCCCTTTCTGGGAGATGGCTTTCTGTACTTTGGAACAGGATGCTTTCTGACAGAAAGATTTCCTAACTTCCTCCATGTGTACACAGCGCCTGACCAATACTGGACTCCAGGGGGTGGCTGTGGCTCAGTGGTAGAGCGGGTCATCTCCCAATCAGAAGGTTGGTGGTTCGATCCCCGGCTCCTCTGGTCTACATGTCGAAGTGTCCTTGGGCAAGACACTGAACTTAGCACCACCACACTGTGACTGTGTGTGTATGATTTTCTGATGCACAGGTTGGGTCTTTGTAGAAGAAGCCACCTGCCATTAGTGTGTGAAAGTGTGTGAATGGGTAAATGCTGACTAGTAGTTGTAAAAGCGGTTTGAGTAGTCCAAGACTAGAAAAGCGTTATATAAATACAGTCCTTTTACCATTTACCATGTCAGTCAGGGACAGGAGCACAGTACAGTCAGTGACATTATTGTTGTTAACTGAATCCAACTACCTCATGTCTTATTCACATGACAGAAACATTTTCATAATAACTGTAAACAAGTAACATGGCTATTGTTACTCAGTCAAGCTAGCATATTAGTATTGGGATATTTTAGCTGCACTTTCTCTGTCATTCTCATGCGACTAGCTCGCTGTAGACTCCAGTCATTCACAAAGGGTGCACACAGGTAGGCAGGTACATTGGTGGACAGGCAGGTATGCCAGGCTTGCAATGATTGGCCTGCAACAGATACTGAATTTTTCCTTTTCTTTTTTTGTTAGAGCGTTTGATTTATTTATTGCTATTTGGATGTAAAGCAAATTTGAACAAATATGACAAAAAATTCTGCTAAAATACATTGCCTACTCTAGCTTCAAGGTTTTCCTTGTAGGATCTAAGAGGCCTAGCACAAACCTTGAAAAAACAGACCAAAAAGCAGTATTTGGACAGTGATGTCCAAATATTTCTGTGTTCGCAAATGTGCAAAAAATGTTAACTCATTTTAATGAAACTAAATCATTCTTGATGTCGTCTGTAATAAGAAATTCAACCCGTGATTTGAAAATCTTTTCCACTTTCTGCCATCTTCTCGTTAAAAACCTGTCAAATCACACCTTTAATTATGCATAAGTGTATCCTTTCCAAAATAATACATTGTTTCAACTATAGTAGTGTGTACTGAGGAGAACAGTGCTGTGGATTTCTTTCATGCTGGTTTTGAAGTGTCTTCACCTCCCTGTTCTCGCAGCTCTTACTTTCATCAGTTGTCACCATGGCTCTCTGTCGAGGCACTGTCTAGCCTATAAACAATGCATTAATGATTTCAGACACTGCTGGCATCACTTTGTCAAAAGAAGGCCTCAAAGAGCCTTTTTGGTTAGATTTAATAATGTGAGGTTTTACAGAGTGGATAAAATAAACAAGTCTTTTCAAGGTGCACTGCAGCACTTTATTCATGGAAATATGCTGAGTAATAAATGAGTTCAAGGGGACGGGAAGTTATATAAATTAACATTTAGTAGACTAATCAGACTTTTCATTTTGAACAATAAAAGATAAATCCTTCAGCCAATTGATTGTTCCTTGACCTGTCTGTGAGGCACCACAAGTCACAGTATTATTACCAGCAATCATGGGAAAGAATCAAGGAGTTTTTATGAGTCACTTGTCTTTTCTCACCAGAGGTCAAGCATGATAGGACTTGGCGAGTCGACTGAAGTGCATCACATGATCCTACAAAGCAGGAAAGGAGGATGCTATGGAGCACATAGGAATGTAAATAATCGCCATTAGTTTTATAACCTGGTGTTCTTTTCTCTGATATACTCTGTCAGACTTTTGTTTTTTACCCAAACAGGATTAAAAAATTGACCCGCATAACTCCATTAATTTAGAGATGCACATTAAAGATTTTAAAGCATTTTCTACAGCAAGTTGTTTTTGCCAGATCTTCCGCACCCTGTCAATGCCACATTCCAATTGGATGTGTATTGTGGAGGTTAAAGTACAATTTAGTTGAGCTTTGGCTGCAAAATCTGCTGGAAAATCCAAGTAGAGCGTGCACTGGAAGTGATGGCCTTGCTCTATGCAATGTTGACCTTGTAAGGCAGTGTCAGTGAGGTTGTTGGGTCTATACCAGACTTTAATTGGCAGTGTTTTGATCAGCCTAAGAGAACCAGAGCAAACAAGAGAACAGACCAGGGTTAATTTAATATGCACCAAAAGGCTTTGGTGTAAACACAGCACACGAAAGGCTTGAAACACTGATAACAACATATAGTGGAGATAGCTGTGATGATCATTGCCTCCCTGCTGTTCTGTTTTGTGTGTTGATGACACTACTAAGATGGATTTGTCTAAATTTCCATCTCGATTGGTATTCACAAAACAGCTTTAGGCTAAAAGTTGCTCCTGGGCCAAGATTTTGGTCAAAGACGAATTCACAACGCTTTTCAGTGCTAAAATTAGTTCCAAACCTGAAGTGAAGTTAGAGGCAATCCAGACACTTGGGTTCCTAAGGACAACCTGTTTTTTGTGTGTGTTGGTTTTTTTCAGCAGGGAATGACCTGAATTCTAAAGCAATTTATTTTTGGTGGAAATGCTTTGAATTGTTCAAACTTGGGTGCATGAACCAGAATGAAGCCAGGTCCATGTCAGATGAGATGAATACGGCCCCTGACCTACTGAAAAGTATCAGTATTCAGTATTTTTATTGTCACTTGAACTTCAGGTCTGCACTGTCAAGAACACCGTGCTGAAATCTTGGACACAGCTCGAGTCCTAACTCAACATTTTACAGACTCTCCATTCTTGGTATATAAAAGAAAGTCTAATCTGTGCAATAAATTGGTAAGAGCCATTATATTGCCTGATCTTAAACAGACTCTCCTGGCTCTCCTTCAACAGAGAAACTACCTCTGTGGAAACTAAGCTCAAACCCATGATTGGAAAAGGGGAAATGTGCAAGCTTGACCATTGGGGTGGGGTGGGGGTGGGGGCGTTTAAATTCCTGTAGTCTATAGATTCTTCAGTGTCTACTGAAATCCAGTTTCTTCCCATAGATCAGTTAGTTCTCTCTAATGATGACAGGAGACTGTAGCAGAGAAAGATGATATTTGATCTGTTCTTAATGAAAATTACTCCATATTTATGAAATATGAAAGTCTTGTAGTGAAAAATTAGTGTTGATTTTCTTTGTTTTATGATGGCTTTATATGCTCCTCACTCATATTTGTAGTTGATGAGGTATCATTTGGAAGTGCTTTTGGTCCCACAAGAAATATTTGTCACTAAATGATTTCCAGCTAGCAGCTATGTGATGACATCAAGAAATGCTGATCTTTGGCTATTAGAAGCCACTCAAAACACTCCATAAGGCTGTGACTACAGGGGATATGGAACTATAACGCAGGAAAAATACTTAGTAATAATTTTGTACTTTACTATACATTACAGTAGCTCAGTGGACAGTGAAAAGACAACCCCAATACAGTGGTCAGGGGTGGATACGTGTGCGTATAAAGCCTCGGAATGTAAAGGTAAACATTCCTAGACAAAAACATAGTTCAGAATGTAATTTCCTCATGGATGTCTGGTTTGAGAGCAATCCTGAGTGGTAAGTGGAATACCGTCTTTTGTCTCAAACTGTTGTTGCTGTCCCTCACGTTCAAGAGGCACTTTGCTGCTTATACTGTATGCATCATACAGGCTACACTGAGTGAATAACAGTTGTTACGTTGATTTGAGTACTTGGTGTTTTCTCAGTTTCAGCCTTAGTCAAGAACAGTACTAGCTAAAACTTAAAACTTTTGCATTTGCAGTTTCTCAATTGTTCCTCATTTGTCCTTCTTTTTTGTGCTTCTAGGCACACAACTGTACGTATTTTATTGTTCCACAAAAACAGAACTTCATCGGAGGTTAAAGCTCAAAGTCAACTCCTGCATCGCACTGGACAAACAAGTAGAAGCATGGATTCTGCTCAGCAGCTTTGATGCATTGTCATCACTCTGGATTTGATGTTGTCATTGTGCGTTGCATTGTGAGTGATGCAATGCACAGCTGGAAGTCCAATTTGTGCAGCCAGAGCATCTGGTCTGGGACACATCTGTAGAAATCTGATTGGAATCACATTTCAAACCACTTCCAAATGTGGCTTGGATCCAATTTGGAAAAATCACACTTCATGTGGTGTTCTGCTGTCCAGACTTTCAAAGATCAATCTGGATATAATCTGAATATGCCAAAAAGTGGATTTGAGCTGGCAGTCTGAGCATGGTTTTATAGCATTTTGGCTGTCAAGGAGCATTTCTGGGGGCACTCTTATGCCGACAACTGCCAATGTGATCAAGCTGATTTTTCACAGCTGATTAAATTTATCCATCCACCATCCTATCTAAGCTCACATTGGACAAGATGCATAACTGCACAAACCCATAGACAATTTAGAGTCTCCAGTGTACTTAAGCTGCCATCTGACTGTGGCAGGAGCCTGTAGCACCCAGAGGAAGCCCATGCAAACACAGGAAGAACCTCCAAACTCTACACAGAAAATGCTTGGTCAGTGACTGAGGACTCAAGACCTCTATGCTGTGTGTGGCAAAATATTTATATTTATGTTTATACCCTGTATTCATTTATTAAATATAACTCAGTAACACTGAACTGATTGAAATCCTCAAAAAATAATTAAAGGACAGTTCATCCAAAAATAAGAATTCAGTCATTATCTACTCACCCTCATGCTGATTGAAGGTCAGGTTTAGTTTTGTAGTTCGCAAATTACTGCTGGAGTTTCACAGGAAAACAGTGTTTCAGAATCACAGCGGAAGTGAATGGTGACCAGTTTTCAAACGTCAAAACATAAAATGCCTCCATACTGCTCGTCTGGTGTAATCCAAGTCTCATAAAGACCCAACATGACAAGTTGACTAAAAAAATGTTATGTACACCATGTTTTTAGCCTGAATCTGTGCTGTAGATCCTTAGCTTGGGGCCACACTCACATGCACATCCACACTGTCTGAACTGTGTGTGTGTGTGTGATGATGGTGTGCAAACGGCATGTTGGGACTTTAGGAGACTTGTTATTTTATATTTGAAAACTGGTCACCATTCGTTTCCACTGTTTGGGATTTTGCAGACAAAAACAAAATAAACCTGACCCTCAATCAGCATGAGGGTGAGAAGATAACAGAATTTTCATTTTTGGGTGAATTATTCCTTTAATGTGGTAAACCCAAAATCTGTGGTGGTTAGGGGTTAGTGTTTCAGCATACAAATATTGTCATAGGATGTTTGTAATGGTTTCAAAATAACCATTTTGATGCAGCTCTTCCAATTCAGTCATTCATCAAATCATTGATTTGCTAAAATTTCATGATAGAATTTTTGTCAAATTATAATACCCAGCAAGAGAAACGAGAGCAAGAGCAAGCCTGCGATCAGGGCATAAAGAGGGTTTGTACTGTGAAAGATGAAGTGAGTGGTAGATAAGCGCTACAAAGAGCTCTAAGTACAAAGTGAATGGAACTCTGGTGTCTTTGATCCTGGCTATCTCTCTGTTTTAAGGCTTTAGCTCTCCAAAACCCTTCATCCTGGCCCTGTGAAGTACAGAACAGAGTGCTTGATTTGGCCTGCTGCTTAGCACCATGTATTCATGGCTAATGGCACTGAATCATAGGCTGCTGGGGGAAGGGAGACCGCAGGTGGATGCTGTGGAGTGTTTATGTACAGTATGTGTGTGTGCACTGAATTTAGCTTTCCATCTGTATTGCGGAGGTGGTGGGGTGTATTGGCATGTGTTCTTTTTCTCCCACAGTGTCACCTGTGGCACCCACCACACAACAACAACTAATCCTATTGCTATTAACTCTGAGCAGTGTTGTCCTCACTGTTGAGCTGTGGCCTGTTTCCAGGACTGTGTGTGTGTGCATGGGACAAATAAACAGTCCTTTAAAACTTTAATAATTTATTTTTTGGCCACTTGGGGGCAGCAGAAAGCAGTTGTTAAACAACATTTAATGATATTGTCAATTTATTGGCAAACAGTTACTTAAACACACATCCAGCAGTTATGGAGGAACATTATCCTTCATTTGGAGTCATGCATGTCCACCTCGTGAATGTCAGTCAAATGTTCTCTCTCTTTTGTCTCTATAATTGATCTCTACCAGCTTTTCCTCAGTAATCCTCATTACATCATCAACATGTTGCCAATAACCATGTCGATGTATGTTGTTGTCCTAAAACACACACCACTGCATAGTGCTAAAGCAGTGATATAAGGTTTGATTAATCAGATGGACAATAAATGTTTTGCACCATCAGTCTGTTCTGTTTGAGTTTCGGCTTATAGGATGGCAGAGGCAGAAATGAGAACTGATGTGATCTGAGGTGCTGAAAGGGGGATGGAGGAGGGTAGAGATGCACCAATTTCAATTTTTGTGGCCAATGCTGATTTTTTCTGGGTATGACCTTCCAATTTCAACTTTGTCAAAATTCTGATTTTCAGTTTTCTA
The DNA here is from genome assembly GCA_034769285.1 of Lutjanus argentimaculatus. Classification (NCBI taxonomy): domain Eukaryota; kingdom Metazoa; phylum Chordata; class Actinopteri; order Lutjaniformes; family Lutjanidae; genus Lutjanus; species Lutjanus argentimaculatus. The sequence goes on along the minus strand of JAWZSL010000033.1, from coordinate 1,228,690 downwards.
AGAACTAAAATTTACAGCATTCACAAATATTTTTGCAACTTTTCTTTTAAAAATTAAATTGGATGTTCATAATAAAACAATGATAAGAGCAACAAGTGCTCCAGTTTACAGCCAGGCCTTATTATATTATTATATTAAGATTGTGTGCTAGAGGGAGCAGGATCCCGCAAGATCTCACGGGACAAGATTTCATCTGATCTCGTGGAAGCAGATGTAAACAAACTGGACGACAGAGGTGGTGCAATAGTTTGCTGTAGTAAAACTTTGCAGTGAGAAAAACAGAAGCAGAAGTTAGGGTCAGGCGATTTGGTAAAATTTTCCAACCGACCATCGTCAGCCCATCTATCAGTGATTCGTGATATCGTCTTCCCCCATTTCACCTTCCTCCATTTTCTTGAGTCTCAGCTGCGAGATGTGTGCAAGGCAGTGAATTCACTACTTTTTGTGCGCTGCATACGTCACTACATCCATTAAACAACATAAACTCACAAAGTGTCAAGAAAATAAATATTGTCACACCTATTTTCACACCATTCACCTTCTGAATTCAAGTTTCTCTCTTTTTACCGAATGAAAACAAGCTTAATTGGCTATCTGTTATCAACAGTGTATATAGAGGTGCAGCTCTGAAGCCACCACGGGGCTGGCTGATATTCCTTTTGTTTCCATAACCAAGTGCATTCTGTCCTGGAGCATTTCTTGCATCAGTCTTCATGAATGAGTGTTCCTGGATTTAGTTTCCTTTTTCTAAGAAAAATGAAGAAAAAAAACCTACATCACTTAGAAGTTTAAACCTTTATAAATTTGACAAAGTTAATAAAGATTGATATAATAGCATAAAGAAAGTCATGTAACTTGGTCTCATCCATATCCATGATATCCATCAATGCTTTCTTCTAATTATTTAGAAGAGGAATTTAATGTTTAGCTCAGGGGTTCTCAAAGTATGGCTTGCAGGACAGTGACAGGCCTGAGGAACCATTTGTGTGGTCCAGTGGTGGAACTGTGACTATTAGAGCTGGGACTTCAGTTCATCCAAAACATTGCCAGACACGCCAAAAATGCAGCAAAATGGAAAAGGATTTTTCTGGAATAAGCAGCAGGCAACAGGTAGCATGTGACATGTGTTTGTAGTGTATAGCTGCCACATACAAAAAAATCAGTAGAGGGCAGCAAACACCACACAATGATAGCAGAATCAGTAATGTTTTTTCTAGAGTTTACTTAAACAGTAGATAACTGCCATTTACTCTGTTACTATTGTTTGGATAAGTTATAATAAAATTTGTGTTTATGATATTAAGAGCTGTAATAATCTGTATGAATCATTCTGAGTCTCTTTTTATCATTCTTATTTCTCTTACATGTAGTATAGTCTACCAAGTCTGCTGTGCTGCACTATTGGATGTGGTTATAAAAAGAAGATTCAAGTGTCTGAAAATTGTTTTCTAACAGGCTCGGGTACGAGCGCAGTTTCAGTCTCCTAAATAACACAGTCCTTTGCAGATCCTTTGCTATGCTGCGAAAGTCTGCCTTGAAAAAGTCAGCACTATCAAGTTAGCCACCCAGCAACGGTGTCGGTCACGTCTGCTTCATCTCAAGCAAGATATCGCTGTCCTTCAGGAAGGTCTAAGGGGATTATTTTTGGTCCCACCCACTGCAAATCAAAATGTGATTGGTTAATTCACCTGTCACTTTCTAAACACACACACAGGCTGTGGCCTTCTGTCCCAGTGATCTAACCAATGAGTGAGCCAGATCTAACCTTTCTCTGCCTAGTGCTTGTGATTGGAGAATAGCCTAATAATCAAATGAAATAAATTAAATATAATACATTTAAACATAATATAAGAAATACTGATATGTTGGACCTTCTCTGGAGGCCTAGAAGGCCCTCAGGGTTCCCCTCTGATGCACGCTCCCAAGAGCTGTCTGTCAGGTTAGGAATGACAGCTTGTAGAAAGCTACTGGTTACATGGCAAAATGGATCAATATGAATGAATTTGGTACTCATTGATTTTTTAATGTTAAACACTGTCAGACCAATCACAAATACCACAACAGGTCCTCCTAAAATTGGTACTTTGAGAACCCCCCGCTTTAGCTGTTACAATTCACCATTCTCCATCCAGCTTCTATTTCAGCCATGTCTGAACTATCCACAGCCATCATTCTCACCCATGGACTGACAGGTTATGGGAAATGGTGTTCATACGGGGCAATGGCAGAAAGAGTACTGAAATTCTGTACTCAAGTACAAGTACTGTTACAATGCTATAATATTACTCAATTACAAGTAAAAGTACTGGTGTTAGAAAAATGTTCACGTAAAACTAGAAAGTATTTTTGTCAAAAACTGCTCAGAGTATTTATTAGTTATTTATTAGTATTAGTTACTTTTTAACTGTTGATGTGTAATTAATTATCAATAGCAGCATTCAATCAAATCTTCAGTTTAAATTACTCCCAACTCCTGGACTGTTCTTTTGCAAATTTTGCATTTTTCTTAACTGATAGTTATAAATGTTAACAATCAAATCGATTGATCATTAATATTTCAAAAGATACAAAGCACATTTTGTGGGTCATTTTTTGTCATTTTTCATTTGAGTTTCCTTATTCAACAAATGAGCTGAAACTACTGCCATTTGTAGACTATTGATTAAATATCAGTTATTAAATTTTTAATTAGTTAAATTCCTAACAATGATTAATAAATGATTCATTATTAACATCCCTCCTACAGACCTGTGCTGCTGCAGTATTTTCTTTTTCTCGTCCACATGTCCTGCTTTTCACTGGTCTGTTTGTGATCAGATCACCTGATTGGCTACAAAAATGCCGATAAAAGGCTTGGATATTCAATGAAATTGTATTCATTGCACAATTATGATTTTAAAAGTAGCTAAGTAGATTACATAGTATAATGCATACTCAAGTACAAGTACAAGTGCTGACTTGAAAATCTACTCATAAAAGTACAAGTACCCTGAAAAACTACATAATTACAGTAATTGGAGTACTTGTAATTAGTTACTTCCATCCCTGATAAGAGGCTGCTGAATATTAAATATTGTATTCAGCTTCCACAGTTCCAAGAAAAGTCTGAAGAAGGGCCTACCGCACATCTTTTAATCATATTTCTTGACAGTGTTCTCCATCATGGGTCCTGAAATCATCACTACAAGTAGCTGCAGAGTAACAGCTTGACCACAGAGACTGACAGCTGCAGAAATCTCTTGGGTTCAAATAGCACTTGAAGCCATGTTTTGTGAGAGCGCACCACAGCTGTAACCACGCGATTGATTTTAATTTTTCTCTTCTGAGTGTAGGCGGCGAGGCTTCTTTTTGGGGAACGCTACACATATTCAACTTGACATCCACAACAGGGGCATATTTTGAGGCAGCTGTTGCGCTCAATAATTCACATATTTATTCAGAGGCAGCACACAAAAAGGCTTCATAAAACTTTCTGCTTGTGCTGTCTTGGAATGCGCAAATATGTGAATTATTAAGTAGAACTGTTCCCCATATGTGCCCACACTGCAGCTGACATACTGACTGATTGAGATTGTTGCTTATATGTATCCCACATTTTAACTACTTTTTTTTGCTGAGGTATTTGATTATTTGCATTAAATTTGAAGTGTTGTCTCCAGTAACCTGGTAGCTGCATAAGCAGCTTGTGTCCTCACACTTTTGGAAATCGGTTTTTGTAACATGATGTACAACACACTGCTAATCACAGATTTACTCAGTTCAAACTAAACTCTGAGAAGGCTCAGCTACAATTTTCTCCAGGTAATGAACACATAACACACGCTACATTTGAAATGTGTTTCACCTGTTTTAAGAATTCAGACAAGTAGTGTGTTACCATAAAATTAATTTTTAATATCAACACTCTAATACCATTTTTATTGAAAATATATTCTACAAGGATTTTTATATATGAAATCTATGTAATTTATGAAATGTTTTGGTTTGCTTTTTTTTGTTTGTTTGTTTTTCAATTTCTAAACTTGCTCTGTGTCAGAAAACAGCCTTTGTCTCAGACAAGAATTCACAACTTCCAGAAAGTATGTTAAAATCCTTCAAAATCTAAAACAATACCTACTGATAAAATTAGGTGTAAAAATGTGCTATTATAATCATCTTTGTTTTAAAATTGATTTTCACTGAAAACGTTGGTCCTTTAAAGTTGTGTCCCACATTTCTGTCACCTCTGTTATATTTTGACAAAAACATGATTTAACCAGACATAAAAAGGGTCAGCTAAACCCTAAGGACTCTGTCTCACTTCCTGGTTTTTTAGATAAATTCATTAAGAAACTATCAGATGTGTCTCAACCATGACATGTCAACTCTGTAGCCCTTCTAAATCAAAGCTAAATAAGAATTATGGTTTAAAAATATTAATTTGAATTAGTATTAAGAGAACTCTGAGAAACATAAAAAAATAAAATGACTGCTCACTACAACTATGCTGTGAAATTAAAAGATGGAACATTTTGTCACCTCCATAAGATGTCAGATTTTCCATGTGACAGAGCTGACATCTATGTTTCATAAAAAAATCACTAGGAGGCTTGCTCGTTACATGGCTTAATAGCCTATATTTTCCAGCATAATTGAAGAGTAAAGCCCACTCAAAATATGGTTTTGTCCCAATTCTCAAGAATAAGTGAGAGACATCTACATTTCTACAGCATGCACTAACAATCACCTCTTTCCAAGCTTTGTCTGAGGGGAGACTCAGACTTTTACAACCACTGCACTGATCTCATGCATTTGTAGCAACACGCATTTATTTTTCTACCTTCACCAATAATCTTTTTTATCTTCCAAACAGAAACTGAAAAATGTGAAATTTCAAATATTAATTTTGTTACAACAATCAATAAGTCACCAATCACCTTGTACTGAAAAAATCAGCCCAGTGTTGCTATGATTTATGTTCATATTGGTTCAAATATTCAAAAAGCAGCACGCACATCCAAAGGCGATGAGTGCTGGGTGCAGGACAGAAAAATACATATAAAAGTATAAAATTAAGTCCACACACCAGAAGTTGCTCCTTATAGTGTGTAACGTTTTTGAGATTAGAAACATTATGAGAAGCTTGTGTGAAGTGCACCGCCACTGGGCTTCTGGTGTCATGGTTGCAAATGTTGGATCTGTATTCTGAAATTCTTGTTTTCAATGGTCTGGTAGTTTTACCAACATAAGCCAGGTCACACGTGCACTTAGGCATGTAAATGACAGTCATGTGATGTCATGTGATATTCAGGGTGATGCTCCAGGCTAGGTCTGACCTGCTAATTACAATTTTCAGTCTTTCTAAGAAATATAATTGACAGCATTCACAAACATTTTTGCAACTTTTCTTGTAAAACAAAATTGGATGTTCATAATAAAACACTGATTATTAAATAACTTATATATTTTGTCCAAAAGTGCTCTAGATTACAGCCAGGCCTTATTATAACATTAAATTAATATTATGTACTAGAGGAAACATGATCTTGCAAGATTTCACGGGACGTGGAGACAGACGCAGTGCAGCAGTTTGCTGTAGTAAAACTTTGCAGTGAGAAAAACAGAAGAAGTTAAATGAGTCTGGATGAGAAAATGTTTGAGGAGACGCATCAACACAGGTTGTTCATTCTTCAGCCTGAACAGGAGGTGAGATTTGAACTGTCAGTCTGTGAACAGCAGTCTGCTGCTGGCTAACATTAGCATGAAGAGCTACAAAGTTTACTGTTTTTTGGCAACACTGTCAGCTGTTCTGTCTCGGTGTAGACTGTCTGTCTTCTCTTTATCATGTTCTTGGAGTCTGTCGCTAACACTGACTTCATGCAAGCATGTGTGCTGCTATGATCAGCACTGTGGTGGGTGTGACATTACGGTCAGCGTCAGTGTCTCCTGCACACATGACGCGACCATCGTACGAGTATGTGTGCAAATATGACGGGCACAGAACCAGATATGTGGCGCTGACCGGCCGGTCACCAGTCATGGCCAGTCACGCAAAACCGACCGGTTCCAGTCTCTGGCCGGTCAATCGATGTATCCCTATTATTTATAGTGTACTATTGAGCTTGATATGATTGTAAATGTTTTTGTGTTACTGTTGTACTATTTTTGTATTATTTTCTTCACTGTATTGTATCCCACTGGATGTTTATATTGAGATGTGTCTCCTGTAGTTATTCATGTCTGATGAAGGGCTTGGCCCAAAACGTCACACGTGGTGATACGGTTAAAAATGCTCTAAGGAGCATCTTCTGATGTGCAGACTTAATTTTATACTCCAACAATTTACCTCCAAAGCCAGTGTTCTGGGTATAGAATGAGATGTAGCTGAGTTCAAGTTAAGTTTGTGTTGTATCACAGATTTTCAACACAGTATGTCAAGAATGCCTTGAGGGATTTTTTTTTTTTTTTTTTCTCAAATTTGCACAAATGACCACTTGGTCTTAAGGATGAATAGAACTGAACAGAAGTATTTTTGTGGTCAGTGGTCACTGTGACCTCATGCTAATCCTGTTCTTGTGAATGCAATATTTCCGGATCGCTTGGAGGGAATTTCATTACAGCTGGTACAAGCATCCACTTAGACTCAAGGACAAACTGATCAGAATTTGGTTGTCAAAGGTCACTGTGACTTCACAAAATATGTTTTTAGTTTTCAGTCGAGATATTTATGCTAATTAAGACAACATTTCTCACAAATGAAATGGAATTGGACATTTCCTTTATAAAAGGTCAAAAGTCAACTTGACATCATAATGTTCTGCAAAAATACTTACTAAGGCAATTTAAGCCAAAACCACTGTCATTGAACATATTCCAGGGTTTCACAGAAACATCCAATATCAGACATTGTTGTCTGTTGACAGGGTGGGAAACATGGATGCAGAGTCATTGGACATACTGTATGTCCAAGAGACCATCACTCACTTCTGTCTGTCATATTGACCTGTTGAAAATTTATTCAAAAGTTACTGTCATGAGCCTGTCCAATCGTTTTTTTTTTTTTAGTTTTTAGCTTTTGAGAGCAACTTACAACTTCTGCAGTTCTTGAACAAATACCCATATCAAGGTTACACTAAGGCAGACTTCTGACTATATTTAGACATCCATCTGAAAACCAAACAGACCAGTCAAAACCCACCAGTTCTCCATCACTGGAGGCAGATTCATATGTAATCAACAAAGTAATGAATGAGAATATGTCGCCCTTTACAGAATTTGTCCTGCATGATGTGTTTTCAGAAGCTAAGTTAAACATAAAATCAGCATTGCATACATTATAAGCCTATGTACAGCAAATCCATTCTTGAGAATTAGGACAGAACTGGGTTTTGATTTTTACTCTTCAGTTATGCTGGAAAATAAATTTTAAAAGATCAAACTCTTGGATATTAGCTCTTGTAACAGGCTCAACCTCCTAATGATTCCATTTCTTACTAAATGTAGACATCGTGTCCCTCAGACCCTTGTCTGTTATTTTTGTTACCCCATCATTTAATCAGTTGTACAAAGCCAATTTTGTTCCATTATTAGGTAAAATAAGACAAGAGATAGAATGTTGGAACTCACTTCCTGTTTCCTGGCTAGGACACATAGCCCTGATAAAAATGAATGTGTTGCCAAGGTTGCTTAATCTCATTCAAATGATTCCTATATTGTTGTCAAATAGGGTTCTAAAAGACTTGAATGGTTGGCTCAGCTCTTTCATATGGAGCACACGTAGACCCAGACTAAAGATGGCGGTACTGCAGCTGCCAGAGTCTGTGGGTGGTTTACATTTGTCAAATATCAAAGTATATCAACTGTGTGCTCAGATTTATATCTGAATGGGTAAAGAATGAAACTTCCTCTGTATGGCTGGACGTTGAAACATCATTATCGACTTGTAGATTACAGGATTTATTATTTTTTAAGAATTTTAAAAACATAAGAGACAATTGTGCTAATCAAATAACAATCAATACTTTAAAGGCTCGATTATCAGCCCACTGCCCAGAGGGAAGAGTCAAATTAACTTCCACATATCCTGAACAATAACATCCTGAATTTTTGCTGGAAACATTTGATCCTGGTTTCCAACAGTGGGATAACAAAAAATGTAAATTTAGATTTATTTTCAAATAATAGTCTAAAGTCATTTGAGCAATTGAGAAAGGAATACCAGCTCACAAAACGAGATTTTTATTGTTTCCTACAACTAAGACATATCATCAAGAATGCTACCCTAATAGATCATCCTGAGATATCTACTGTTGAGAAAATGCTGTTTCAACAACCACAGAAGGTGTCTCTGAGTTTGTTACATATTGTAATGAGTGGCATGTCTCCTATAAATACACAGAAGATCAAGTGTGTGTGGGAGAAGGACTTGTCAATCACTCTTGATGAAGAGACACAGGAGGCTATATGGAGTCAAGTCAAAAAGATATCCATTTGTACTTGGACAAAAGCAATCCAGTTAAAACTTATACGTAGAATACATATCCCCTAATCCAGGCATTCTTATGATCCCTCACTTTCTCCTGTGTCTCAAGTGTAAAACTGAAATAGGTACCTTGACCCACTGCCTGTGGACTTGTTATAAATGACAAAGGTATTGGTCTGAAGGATTGCGTGAAATGGAGAAAATATTTGATAAAGATTTAGAAATGGATCCAGTGTCTTTGATTTTAGGTCTCCCGAGCAGAAATATGACTACTACAGCCAGCAAAGGTTTATATAATGTTCTTTCTTGCTAGAAAAAAATAAATGATCACAGTGGATTAGTGATGAGGGCCCTTCTGTTAACGGTTGGCGTAAAGTGATATTTGAGTTGGTCCCTTAGGAATATCTGACATGCATTTTACATGTCAAAGTAGATCACTTCTACAAAGTCTGGCAGCTCTGTCTGAATTATATTGGACCTGATTTCTCCTCCATTATCTCACGAGGAGTCTCCTGAACATGAACTCTTAAATTCAGTGATTATCCTGCAACATGGACTGTTTCCTCTGACCTCCTGTTTGTTGATATGAGCTGTTTTTTTTGTTTGCTTTAATATTCCTTACGTTTGTTTTTTATTATTGTTCTTGTGGAACATCTTGACAAGATGTTACATTCATTTCACAGCATGGTGAGTAGCCATTTTAAGTCCTGTTAATACTAATCCAAATACACATTTTTTAAACTATAATTCTTCTTTAGCTTTGATTTAGAAACCCTACAGTGTTAACATGTTATGGTTGAGACATCTGATAGAAATGTTATTTAATTAATTTGTCAAAACTTCCTGATGCATGAACAGTATTCCTGCCTTTTTTAAACCAGGAAGTGAGATAGGGGTGAGAGGATCAAAATCATATTTTTGTAAAAATGAGCTGACATAAATCTGAGACACAATTTTAAAGGACCGACATTTTCATTAAAAAATCAAAAGACGATTATAACAGAACATTTTCATACCTGTCTTGTCGGTGGATATTGTTAGTTTTAGAATTTGAAGGCTTTTAATACCTTTTTAAATTTTGACGTTAAAACTTTTCTGGGACAAGGCTGTTTTCTGGCACAGAGCAGGTTTAGAAATGAATGAAATGAAAGCAAACCAGACCATTTCATAATTTAAATATATTTCACATTTATAAATGAAAATAAATAAATCTTCAAAAAAATTTTTTTGGTATTTAAATTTTTTTGTAGGACATAATTTTCCCCACTTCTCAAGAGTGGGTGAAACACATTATTATTGGATGGAGAATGTTGCTGTAAAGTGTGTTTGAAACTAGAAAGATCCACTGGAGTTGTCAGATATTTCTTGATTTCCAGGCTACACGAGTAGAAATAGTGTTTGAACCTTTGATATTCTTATGTCTGCTGCTTAATTTGACTAATTGTGTTTGAAAAAACACAATACTACAAAGGCAGCGGCGCCACTTTGAAGTCACAATGAGAGCTGCTTTGTTTGGAGACATTACGGAGGATGCTGAGGTGACAATGAGGGAGTTTTTGGGTGTGTGCAGGCACAGTTACATGACTTTGTGTGTGTGTGTGTGTGTGTGTGTGCGTGCGTGTGCGCGCGCATGTGCAGCATGTATGTGTGTATTTGACAGTGGAACAAAACGTCCTGGCAGCTTGGTGGCCTTGAGAGCATTTACTGTTGTTTCTTGTCAAAAGCTTGACAGGTCACTGCTCTCTTAGAATAGAATAGAACAAACTAGAATAGAAAGGATAAGAAAAGAAAAGAGACAAAGTGAGAAAAGGAGTAAGCTTTTGTTTCATTCTGACTTGTACTTGTGCTCCCATAAAAGAAAAAAAAGTTTGAATGAGATAACGATTTGACTTGAAAAGACAGGAGACTGAGAAAAATACTTTTGTGGTGTAATGTGTAATTGCTTCTTCTTCTCTCTTTTACCTCAGGCCAGCAGTTTTCTGTCAGAAGCTCAGTTTTCTGCTGAGTTACCAGAGACTCTGGATCCGCTTTTCAAGTTCCATGAGACCATTGCTAAGGTAGGAATCTCTGTGTCAGAGAGGCTGTCATGTCTCACAAATGATTTAACACAGTAACAGTATTAACAGTTGGCTGCGGTCTTGTATTCACTTTAAAATATCATTACAGTGGGGTCAAGTTTGTTCATTTGCATGTTCCTGGCATTGTTTGGATAGGATTGGGCCTCAGAACATTTTCATATTCTTATCTTACTCTTCTCTTACTTTATTTGTATGAAGGGCTCATATGAACATGTCACATCAGATGCTTCCTGCCCCATATGTCAGGAAGTGTTCATTCATGAAAATGGCATCAAAGTGGAATTAAAGACCTGCTAAAGCAAAGAAACGGGAAAGCAAGTGCTGTTAATGCCGTGTTACCTGAGGACATGCCTTGATATGAAAATGACTTCAGTGAAAAAAAAAAAACGCCTCACCACAGCAAGGCGATCGATGATCGCAAGAGGAGGAGGGGGTCAAGGGGAATTTTCAATCACAGAGACAGAAGACGGGATAAGTGAGGATGTTTGCCTGGACGGAGACTTCATAAACCTGCATGGGAAGATATACAGCCAATAGACCTGACAGGAGGAAATAATGTGCCATTAATTTAATGATAATAGACTTTACAATTATATAATAATTTCAAATGTAGTCAAACAGGATAATGTTGACATAATTAAAATGAAATATACAGTCATTAGTGAAAAACCTCTCTTTGGATACCAGCAGACTGATGTCACATGACTCTATGACAGGTCTGGACTTTGTAAATTGTATCTGAAAGAAAATTCAAAATAGGAGAAAATTGCTGAATGTGGTAAGTTCTCATAAATCACTGGTACACACCACTTAAGAACAAATCTGTTTGTACGAGTGGTTCTTGTAGGAGGCTGATTGTGAGTAATTAATACTTTAGTCCATTCACTTAAATGCATAATATGTAAGTTCTGCTGATAAGGGTCTCTCTAACATTGAAACAATAACAAAAGATGTAGTTTGATCGTGTCGTCAAGTAGCGTGGGATCATGGGAGTTGTCTTTACTTTTAAACAGCCACCATTGCTAATGAAAATCTATCTGACATGACTCGGGCAGAAATTATGCTCGTTGATGAGGTAATGTTAAAGTTTTATTCACATTATGTTCAGCACTGTAGGTGCCAGAATTCCAGAACTACTAGAATGGCCATAAGCGTCGTTTTTGACCTTTGACTTCCAAACTCTATTATCTCTCATGATAAATACCAGACTAAGAGATTCATGCATGTATTCTGTTAGTTTATCTTTTTAAAAATGAAATAACACCAACATGTAAATTTTGTATGATGCCTTTACATATTTATCAGTATGATGCCATTGTGTGTATGATTGCATGTATTCACAGCAGTATTTTTCTGAAGGATAACCATCAGTGATCTGATTCAAGTTTTAGATTCATCCACAATTACTCAGAGAGAGAAAGAGTTAAATGTATTTTATGAGATTATAAACATGTTATTTTAACATTATAATAACATTTCCACCTAAGACTCACATAAATAATCACAGCCTATGGGAAAAGGCTGGAAACAAGTACAAAAATAAAACCAATGAAAGTTGGAAACGTTGCTGTTTGTAATAAGTAAGCCTGCTTTGTTTCAACATTTGAGAACACAAAAATTCAGTGAGTTACAGGTGCTGAGACAAAACGTGTTAGTGCCATCCCTGGTCTCCCCTACTTTATTTTTCATTGCCTCTAATTAATTAATTATTTGTATTTTAATTTTGTGAAATTGTAAATTGCGATCACTTATGAAGTTTTATTGACAAAAACAATGATAGCTGCTAAGCAACCAAGATGCATCTCCAACTGTGCAAAACAGTTGACACAGGTAAAGATGATCACATTTTCTTTGCCTTTTGTGTAATTTATTTAAAAAACATTTTCAGTTAAAATATAGACACTTTTAGAAAAAGTCAGATACCAGCAGCATTGTATTTTTTTAATTCAACAAATTTCACATTGCTGACTTCCTGCCTCACTCTGACGTGTCTGACGTATCCCGTGTTTTCACAGAAGTTCTAACAACTAGCAGCTGGAATTAAACTCACCGTTGCTTTGAATGAATTACAGATTTTTTGACGATTGTTGGAAAACATTTGGGATGATATAAGTACACAGCTCAACAAAATATACAGTATGTCTAGTGGTTTCGGACATTTTAATGCAGAAATGTCACACATTATAGCTTCAAAGGAGTCATGAGTAAAGTTTTATCTCCCCTGCCTCATATCAGCCAAAACTCTCTGTAATGTTTTCATGTGCATGCAGCAGCAACTCCAGGAAGGGTTGTGACAGCTTTATCAACGACACTGTCCACTTATGAGGCTGAGTAACGTGAAGTACAGGCAGAAGCACTGAGCATCCTTTTGCTGTTTCTAGGCAACTGCAAATCCAGCTGCCGTCAGTAACTCAGCTGGTGTAGCAGATGAAATTAGCAGGGTTATTAACTAAGTAAAACATTAAAAAGTCACCATCCATTTCGGCTCTCAGTCCAAACCTGAGCCAAAGGTTTTGTTGATATTCAGTGGAGATGAAGCAGGTTGTACAGGAATGATCACGACTGCCTTTACTCTGTTTCCTCCAGCGGTGTGAATGAAGAAAACCACAAAGATGTTGAGCCATTTTCCAGTCAGAACTGTACATTTTTCTACTGCACAGTTCTCCAAAACGTGTGAAAAGTGTGAAAGTGAAAAAAAGAATCTGAAGGTCAAAAGCTGCATGGAAAAGAAAGACGCACCCACTGCTAAATATGGATCATCATTGTCTGCTTTTCGTATTTCTTTCTCAGATTGTACCTTTTTAGAATAACCCTCACTGTGAGGAGGAGCTTGTGGTACTTTAAATGCCACTAGCTCACCACAGCTATTTCTAGGATAGCTGTCACAGTGTACAAATTACATAAAACACAGTGACATTTTCATCATCTTTTATGGAGGCCTGGCTCTAAATGAACAAACTACATTCGGTATGTCCTTACCCTGGCACCTCATATGTGTGAAATTACACTTACCCGCCCTGGCAGGAGAACTGCACTGCCAAAACTCACACACTGTTACCGAGGATGGTGGCTCAACCTACTATTGTGTATTTTCAACCACTCTACGCCCTCTGTAGATAAACAAATAAAGGGAACTGTATTCAGTATTGTAGAGAGTGGAGGAGAGGACAGATGCAGTTAAATTTGGGTGAGCAGGATGTGTAGGAGAGAAGACGACAAATTTGCACAAAAGAAGCTTTTCTTCTGCTGAACACGGTGCCATCTGTGTATTTAGACTCCTGTAGCATTTTGTTTGTACTATATCCCTGTTTGATGTCCGTATGATCCAGAGTGCGACTTTAAAGTGATATTCCACCCCAGAATGATAGTCCACTCAATATGTACTCGCCCCTATGCCGATGTGAAGATGGGTGAAGACCTTCAGTTTAGCCTCTCAGACTCGAGCCAGATGCACAAGAGATTTCGCGATATTTTCACATGTGCATCTATTAAGAGATAGAGTCTTGCGATACATCGACGCCATGTTTACATGCTACCTGGGAGGCTACAGTTGACATTTCGGCTAAAAACATGGCGTCTTTTGTAGTTACGTTTTAATGTCGCAGCTCACGGACACTTGGATTTCACCGCACAAGCAGGATGGAGACATTTTGTGTTTGTTTTGTGTTTTTTTTTTTTACATTTTATCCGTGGTCACTATTCACTGCAATTGTACTGGATTTGGCTGCAACCCTGTTTTCTGCTGAAACTCCAGGATTGTTTTGTGAACTGAAGATCTTCACCCATCCTCACATCAGCATAGAGGTGAGTACATACTGAGTGGATTATCGTTCTGGGGTGAATATCGCTTTAAATGTATATAACTGCATTGGAGTTGGGCAGTGAATGCACCGAAGCATCTGTTCTGTCTGGGTCTCAGCTGGACTGCATTTCAGTGTAAAAACATGTTGGGACTAACACAAGAAGGTCCACACAATGGAAGGGTGGCCACTTGAGACACATGCCCCCTCTAGGTGTTAACGACCACACAGTGGTTTAAATACCTGAACTCCCAAACCAGTCAGTCAGAACTGAAGAAGCCTTTTGGATGAGAGGCGAAACGTCTTCAAGAACTCTATCAAGTCCAGTTGCCTACGACAAACTTTGCTACGAATACCATGACCTGGATGACTGAGAACCTTCACAGACAAAAACTAAATGACTAACTGATTCACACACTTTTTTAATAACTACTACTTTTAAATATACTTTTTAATAAGTATAATTTTTAATCTTTGGGGTCAGGCCAAAGTTGTAAAGTGTTAAAGTTGGGTTTCAAGTGTTCTTGATTTTGTGAAGTCCACACCACTGTTACCTTGTCCTCCTGTGACCTTTTGATTGTGTCTTGATAGAATCCTCCTAAATTCATTAAGTGTTATCTAAAATATTCAAAATATTAGAATGTTTCCTTCTTTTCATTATATTAAATGTCACACAGTGTCTTCAGTGTCTCAAGGAGGATCATTAATAAAAGTAACTTTCTCCAAGGTCAGAGCTGCATTAAGTTGGTGTCTGAACAACCTTTTGTTAATTATTTGGTGTATTGAGCTTTTATTATTTTGTGCATATTGTCAAGTTTGCCTGTCGCACCACCAAGACTGCATTTTGGCAGTTGGATATGGATTATAACTGCAAACAGACACAAACATGGCTGTAGTAGTTGTGCTACAAACACTACAAACATTATTCAAATCTAGTGTATGTGTGTGAAGACAAAATGTGTTTGAGTGGTCTCCATGTGTGTACTCATGGTATCAGCAGTGTAACGTGTCCAGTATGCAGGCGACCTTCACATCCATCTAGAGATGCACCGATTCCAATTTTCTTGGCCGATTCCGATTTCCGATTTTTTTTTAAGGGTCTGACCTGTCGATTCCGATTTTGGCCGATTTCGATTTTCAGTCTTTCCAAGAAATATGATTGACAGCATTCACAAACATTTTTGCAACTTTTCTTGTAAAACTAAATTGGATGTTCATAATAAAACACTGACTATTAAATAACTTATATATTTTCTCCAGAAGTGCTCCAGATTACAGCCAGGCCTTATTATAAGATTAAATTAATATTATGTACTAGAAGAAACGCGATCTTGCGAGATTGCGTGGGACGCGATTTCACGTGATCTTGTGTAGAAGATGATGTAAACAAACTGGAGACAGACACAGTGCAACAGTTTGCTGTAATAAAACTTTGCAGTGAGAAAAACAGAAGAAGAAGTTTAACGAGTCTGGATGAGAAAATGTTTGAGGAGACGCATCAACACAGGTTGTTTATTCTTCAACCACAACAGGAAGTGATATTTTAACTGTCAGTCTGTGAACAGCAGTCTGCTGCTGGCTAACATTAGCATGAAGAGCTACAAAGTTTACAGCTGTTTGGTGACACCATCAGCTGTTCTGTCTCAGTGTAGACTGTCTGTCTTCTCTTTATCATGTTCTTGGAGTCTGTCATTAACACTGACTTCATGCGAGCATGTGTCTGAGTGTGTGCTGCTATGATCAGCGCTGTGGTGAGTGTGACATTACGGCCAGTGTGTGCTGTGCGCATGACGCGACCATCGTGCAGAGCATGTGTGCGAACATGACGGGCACAGAAGCGGATATGTGGCGTTGACTGGCCGGTCACTGGTCAGGGCCGGTCATGCTGAAAACCGGCCGGCTCCAGTCTCTGGCCGGTCAATCGGTGCATCCCTACATCTATCCCATCCTCTCTGGATGCCGTTTGCTTGGCTGAAAGGCTGCTGGTTGGCAGCTCATTTTTCTCTCGTGATGTTCTTCTTTTTTCATTCAACACTTCCTTCATTTTAGCAGTGACCTCTAAACAAAGACAGACGTGAAAGGACAGGTCATTCTTGTGACTTTACGAGTACATGTATGGTGTTGCCTGTGCTTTGAAAGTTGACTGTGGCATGCTGCATATCATCCCCATCTAAATGAACATTCCTGGGCATTGGTTTTAAGGGGCTTCTGGGCGCTTAGTGCCACTACTGATATTTTTGGACTGAGGCTGCCGATAGATGTCCAAATTAAATGACAAAATACACAATTAGTGTGCCCTTCAGAATGACACATCTGATGCTTCTATCAGCAGGATGGCATCATTTGTCTGTCTTTTCAAAAACTGTTACATGTCACTGTTGGGAAGAAATCTACACCCGCAAGTCCAAAAAAGTTGTAACACTGTGTAAAACGTTAATAAAAACAGACAGCAATGATCTGTGGATATTTTTCAACTTACAAAGTACAAAGACAAGATAATGTTCAAACTGATGAACTTTATTGTTTTTTGTAACTATACAGTCATTCCGATTTGATGTCTGTTTCTAAAAAGTTGGAACAGGTGCGACAAAAGACTGGAAAAGTTATGGAATGCTCCAAAAACACATGTTTGGAACATTCCACAGATGAACAGGTTAACTGGTAACAGGTGACAGTATCATGACTGGGAATTAAAGGGGTGTCCTGGAAAGGCTCAATGGTTCATGTTCAAGCATGGATGGCTTCATGTGCACTACGTTGTAAAACATTGCGACGACAAATAGTCCAACAACATTTCTTAACTAATTTTTATAGGCAAACAACTATTAAGCGATTAATTGAGAAAATAATCAGCTGATTAATCGACTATGAAAACAATCATTAGTTGCAGCCGTGAACTACAGTCACAGTCTGATACATCTGTAGTAAGACTCACCTGAGGAGTCCAAAATTAGTGACTGAGTCTGACTGAGGCTCAAACATGTACGACTGAATCTCACTGATGTTTCCTGTAACAGTAACGTTAGAGCGAGGCGCAAAGCCACATCCAGAATTTCTCAGTGAGGGAGAAAGAGTAGATGTGCATCTCCTTTCCCTGCAACCCAGCAGATAATTTGTGGGATTTGCCGAAGATCAGAGTGGTTACCTGGGGAGGTACCAGTGGTGAGGGGACTATACTCATACATATACATACGAATCATGTTTAGGTCTAGTACTGCTCGCCACAGTGTCTGTGATCAGACCCTGATGATGATATGCCAAGATGTTTCTTTTGACAAATGCATGCGTTGCCATCCACAGTGTTGGGCCTACGACAGTTGGGGCCTACATGGATTTATGACAGCCTAAACCCCACAGAGCTCAAACAAAGGGAGTCCTAAGAAAACTCCTTTTCCCAACAATCATTGCGGTTTTCACACCCAGGTGTGAAATCCGGTGGAGTCCAACCCTGGACTCTCATTGGATGAGAGTCCCCGGAACCCACGTGACGCCCCGCCTTCCGGCCACCGTTGCTATATCAACCAGAGACGCCCGAAGTTTGCCCTCTTCCTCGCAACGCTCGCTCTTCCGTGCAACACTCGCCCTCCCGTGCGACGTGCGCCCTTCCGTGCGGCGCAGCTCTTCCGTGCAACGCTGCGTTGCCGATAGGAAGCGGGTAACGGTACCTTAACTCTCTTTTGGCAACAAGGCCACGTGTTCTCTACCTCGCTGGACGAGCTCAAGGATTTACTTTCTCCTTTTTTTGTTCAACCGCACGTTTCACTTTCGGATCCACGCCGAGGACGCTGCGCAACACAGCCCACAGTTACCTGCAGAAGTGAAGGATCAAAATCCTCCCCGCATCCCCGCCGAGGATCAGCCTCCGTACGCCAGCTGGTACGGACCCGTCGTTGTTCGAGCCGCAAGGAGCCGAGCCGAACCTCATAACGACGAGAAGACGCCCGATCGCTTGACGAAGCGAGCCAAGTAAGAGGCTTAGTGTCTGGGCAGAGCTAGTTTTAGTTGTCTGTGTTCTTAAAGTGCCTTGATTATTGTGTGCTGCTTGGAAGTTATCTCAGTGTTATTGTTTCTCTACTTTACTCTGTGTTGGTAACTTGTTTCTGTGTCTGGTCGCCGTGCCAGTGTGAAAGAGTTTGTTTGACCCACTTCACGGGACCGCTCCGGTGATAGTCGGTCGTGGGGTGTAAACCGGCGGATCGTCTTTCATCTGTAAAAGCCAGCGACCACGGCAGACAGACCCCAATCCGTTTCCCGCGTCTCTGTGTGATCAAAGACGATCTCCGTGTCCGCCACCGCTTTTCTTTCTCTCTTTCCCTCTGTCCTCCTACCGACCACACACACCTACACACCCATACACGTTTAACTACACATTCGCTCCCCATAGGTGGTGAGCCGACCCCCTAGTGTAGTGCTACCATTTTATCTCTCGTCCCTTTTCTAAGAGCATGTGAGCTTAGGCCACTAGCCACATACCTTTTAAATCACGCGGTCACTCCTCGTGGCCGGAACCAGAACATACCACTCCCCTCACGTGGTACGACCAACTTCCTGCCCCTCCTCCTTTCCTTTCTCTCTCTCTCTCTCCTCTCCTTCACACACACACACACACATGTTCGCTAGCCTGTAAAATAATTTCTTGTTCATAGTTCTCTTGTAAATAAATTCTACTTGCATTTAAAGAGAAGTTGTCTGGTCTTCTGTGCATAAGTATCGTAATAACTGCTGGTTGAGAACAGTCAGTGCTCGAACACACACCTTCTCTGTTCATCCTGTTATGCCAATATCTCCCAGATATTGACATTTCAGGTGAACTGTTTTCTTGAGACTGAGATCAATTTGGTTATTGGTCCGGGTTTTTCCCGGTGGTGCCCCGTTCATTTATTAATTTTGATTAATAAAGCTATTTTCTATTTTAATAATTAATAATCATCCTCAACGATCATTAATTATCACTAATAGCCAAATTTAGCTCCTACGAAGCACAACAACAGACAGTGCCATTATAGAAATAAGTTCCATCAATCAGCCCAGGGATGTGCGGCATGTTTGTAGGAAATGTATAAAAAACGTCTC
The DNA here is from genome assembly GCA_034769285.1 of Lutjanus argentimaculatus. NCBI lineage: Eukaryota > Metazoa > Chordata > Actinopteri > Lutjaniformes > Lutjanidae > Lutjanus > Lutjanus argentimaculatus. Next base: position 1,209,278 of record JAWZSL010000033.1, on the reverse strand, counting down.
TCATATCTCCACAATGTGTGTTTGCCTGTTTGGGAATAGAGCCAGTAATATTAGTCATGGACATCTCTACACTAGAGACAGACACTATGTTCCATGGGGACCACCACCTGGACCATGGACAGAAGTATGTCAACTCCAAAAAAGTTAGGATGTTGTGTAAAACATATATAAACATAGAATGCAATTATTAGCAAATAGTTTTCAACTTGTATTCAATTCAGTACAGTATAACAACAAGGTATTTAGTGCTCAAATTTATGAACTTTATGGTTTTTTTGAAATATACACTTGTTCTGAATTTGATGCCTGCAACGTGTGTCAAAAATGTGGCATTCAAGACTGTGAAAGTTGTGGAATGCTCAAAAAACACCTGTTTGGAACATTCTACTGGCGAACAGGTTATTTGTAACAGATTATAATATCATTATTGGGTAATCTTGTACAGGTTTAGTCATTCACAAGCATGGATGGAGCAAGAGTCGCCACTTTGTGGGCAAATAGTCCAACACATTAAAAACAACATTTCTCAACACAAAAATGCAAAGAATTTCTGGATTTCTGGATCATATCATCAAAATTTTCAGAGAATCCGGAGAAATTGCTGCACGTAGGGGGCAAGGTTGAAAACCAACACTGAATGTCTGTAACCTTTGACCCCTCAGGCAGCACTGCATTAAAAACTGCATTAAAACCCCACATCATTGTATAAAGGATACTACATGGACTCAGGAACACTTTGGAAAACCGTTGTCAGTAAACACAGTTTGTCTCTGCATCTACAAATGCAAGTTAAGACTCGACCATGCAAAGAGAAAGACATATATCAACAACATCCAGAAACACTGCAGACTTCTCTGGGCCCGAGCTCATCTGAGATGGACTGACGCAAAGTGGAAAAGTGTGCTGTGGTCTGACGAGTTGACGATTGTTTTCTCAAATCATCATGCATCATGGAAGCATCTGTGAAGGCCCCATTAAAGTGATATTCCACCGCAGAGTAATAGTCCACTCAGTATGTACTCACCCCTATGCCAATGTGAAGATGGGTGAAGATCTTCAGTTCACAAAACAATCCTGGAGTTTCAGCAGAAAACAGGGTTGCAGCTAGTGGCAGTGATTTGAGACCAAATGTAAATGTAAAAAAAAAAGAACACAAAACAAACACAAAATGTCTCTATCCTGCTTGTGTGGTGTAATCCAAGTGTCCGCTAGCTGCAACATTAAAATTTAACCACAAAAGACGCCATTTACACCATGTTTTTAGCCGAAATGTCAACTGTAGCCTCCAGTAGCATGTAAACATGGTGTCGACCTCGCAAGACTTCGTATATCTCTTAATGGATGCACATGTGAAAATATCGTGTAAATTTGTGTTTGTTTTGTGTTCTTTTTTTAACAACAAAATTCATCTAGTAGTTCCCAAGGGTTTGAAGTACCATATTCACTCTGTCAAGAACTGAGGTCTGATTTCAGATCTGGATCTTAACTTCCATGACGTTTTGTTTACTTATCAAATAAATATAAAGTTAGATGCTTCCTGTCACAGTTAGATAGTAGAGGCATTAAACAAACTCCAGCTTATTCAGGATCCTGCATCCAGAGTATTAAAGTCTATGTAAAGTAGCAATAAATGTGTGTTCTGAGTTTGTCACACCACAGAAACATGTGTTATTAATCACCCAGCCAAATTTGAATGATTAAAAAAAACGCTAAGCATATAAAATTAGGTCTCAAAATAATGAAAAAATGATCAGTTTTCTCTGCTATGAGACGCTGGGGGCGTGTTCGCTGGAGGCGCTGAAACCACGCCCACGTATGGGAGAGTTCCCGCCTCCGTGTCTTGTACAAGGAGGAGACAGTGGTCGCTAATGCTGGCAGCCTCATTGTACTGACCAAGCCCTACTCGTTTGAGCCACCAGAGCCAGACACTGACCTACGTGATGATCAACCTTGTTCCTCACAGTCTGAAATCAGAATGGTAATTTATTAATTCCGTTTATAAGCACACAAGGAAACTTTTACTCTCTTTGGTGTGCACATTATATAATGATAATGACGAGACCACATCTATGTCGAAGTGACAGAAGCGGAGCAGACAGTGACTGATGATCGAGTCTTGAAGGGAACCCCAGACCCGTGGAAGATCTCATGAGAGTGATCATTTTAACATCATAATGAAGGAACAACATACAACAATCTCACAAGAATTTCACAAATCAAGGGTTCCCTTCCAGACACGACCGAAGAAAAGCATTTCAGGGTTCCCCAAACTTTATAACACAACATTAAAAGCAGACAACGATCTCGCCAGTGAACGTGATGCATGGTGAAATGTGAACAGTCAGGTTGGGTCATAAGATTTGTGAATCATATAGTTTATGAACTTAAGCTATTTCCAGAGCTAATGTTAGTTAGCCGTTTGTATATCAGGCAGACAGGTCGTAGCAGTTGTGGTGCTGTGCTTTGCCTCTCTGCGCCCTACCTCGCGGCGAGTCCAGGATAAATTTCTTATAATGTGAAGGCCCCTTAAATAAAGTCACCAAGCTGCTACTCTGCACATTGTGGCATCCAGGGAACACACATGCATGTGGTGGATGAGGCATAACTGGTTAGAGAGCTAGCAGCAAACTATCATCAGCGCTATCTGTGACTCGTGAGCGAGCAGGAGAACCACCGAGGATACTGCGCTGTACGTTTTTATATCGCTGGAGCAGCAGGGGCGGGTTTATGCTGATGGAAGCTGTGATACGACACACGGCTTCCATTTCAGAGCCGCCACAAAATCCTGAACGCAGAAATCTTGAAACACAAGTTGAAGTCTAGCTCCACAATTCAATTCTAAATAGTTAGGAGGCTTTTTACATGTTTTGAGCAATACATTTATGACCTATATAATAGGGGTGTGCCATCTTAGGCACCTCATGATTCGATTCGATTACGATTCAGGGTGCTACGATTCAATTATTAAACGATTATTACGATTATCACGATTATCGATGCATCTTTTTCCCCATACAGGATTTCTTTTAAACAAGGTATATTTGTCAGCATCCATTAAATAAAGTGAACAAACAAATTTACCTCCATTATCTTTTATTTATATCAGATCAAGCGATCCAACACATTTCCCACAACAAAAAACTGCTCTTATTACATAAAGTGTAATACATAAAGTACCTTTAGAAATAAGACTTCTTTTAACCAAAATTCTCTGCTGTTCTCTGTTCTCTGCTGTTTTCACAGATTTCAGTACTAGCAAGTTTAATACAAAAATAAATAGCTTATTCTGCTTATTCAGAAATAATAACTTATTAACTTAATAAAGACTTCCAAACAAAATCCTTTAGAAATAACTTATTTTAACTAAAATCCTCAGCTTTATGCACAGAGTTCTGTAGGTTTAATACCAAAAAAACTATTAGCTTGTTCAGCTTATTCAATCTGATCTAACATAAAGGTTAGACTTCTAAACAAAGTAATCAATGAGCAGCATAGCATCCCACAACAATCAAACATTTTGCTATCCACAACCAAAAGCAGCTTTAAATCTAAATAAGGGGCGGATGAATAAAAGAACAGAATGAATTAAATCATGCCAAGGCATGTAAGTGCAAAATGGAGGCAAATGTGCAGCTACTCGTCATCATCATTGCTGTCTTCACTATTGCTATCAGTGGCGGCTGGTGAATTTTTCTCCAGGGGGGGCTATAGCGAAAATCAGGCAAACATCATACGGTATCGCACCATGTATTTTAATATACGAAAAGAGCCTTTATGTGTACTTGCAGAACTAAATGAACATGTTTTAGAACCTGATGAACTTGCTTAGTTAAGGTAAATTAAGGTACTTTAATTTGTGCAAATCCTTTATAATAATTGTATTTTATTTTACAATTTATGCTGAAAGACTAAAGTAAGCAAAAAGTACCTCAATAAGTATGAAAGAAATCTGATACCACAACCCTTTAGACAATGGGAGAATAATGAACACACTAAAACCTATTAGAAAATAACAAGATTTGAGAATTAATTAATTAATTAAAAATTGCCATTTTGTGACTTAAAATTTACTTTTTGTCTATAAATTCTCCCTGAGAGGTGTACATTTCTCAGTGACTCTGTGGTTAATTGTCTTTGACAGGTTTATATAAAGTACCTACTTTAAGGTCTGTTGTCCACTTTTCTGCACAAAACAGCACTATTTAAAAGTTTGTAAAAGACCAACACCACACATTCAGCTTCTGTCATCTCCAGTGGGGGAATGTAGCTAAGTACATTTACTCAAGTACTTTACCAAAGTCCAATTTCGAATTACATCCATATTATATTACTTTATAGTTCTTCTTAACTTTTTTACTCCACTACATTTACCTGACAGGTACACTTACTAGTTACTGAAACGGGAACATTTTACTGCACAGTGACTACTTTTACTTTTCATATTGATAACAGCTGATAATGTTTACATACTTTTACTCAAGTAAAGTTTTAAATGCAGGACTTTTACTTGTAGTGGAGTATTTTCACAGTGTGGTATTAGTGTTTTTACTGAACTAAATGATATGAATACTTCATCCAGCACAGCTCACCTCTATGAAGATCACCTGGTACCAGCGTGAGGCTGAGTTACACTGTCACTGTGTTTTCATCTTCCTCTGATAGTTGTTGCTTTATGATGTTGGCTGATCGGGTTCTTTAACTCTCAGCTTCTCTTCTAATGTTCTCTTCTCAAAACATGTTGTTTATAGTGACTTCGCGGATTTTATTACTCCATTCTAGCAGCTAATGCGCTAAGCTCTTCCAGCTGTCAACACATCTCACTTTACTGTATTGATGCAGATCGAGCCAGTCGCTCTCTGCTGCCACCCAGAGGTTGACGATGTGTAAACCAGCACCATTCAAATGAATGCTGAGGGCGCAGCTTCTGTGCGCCCCACCAAGCTCCTATCTCTTGTATTGAGAGGATCGAACTGCGCATGTACAACTTATAGCGAGAGTAAATGGGCGAAAAAATTGCGCCCCAAGCCGGAAACACGTGACCTATCTGTAACTTTGGACATCGTAAAACATTTTTTAACAACACATTTAAGTGCAGATTATACATTTTATTCACTAACTACATAAAATTTATGTTGCTTATTTAAAGAAATATACAGTATATATTTTAAAGTAATTAAGTCTTCTTCACTGAAGTTTTAGGATGTGGGGAGAGGTGGGGCGGTGCCCTAGCGCCCTCTATTGACCAGCCGCCACTGATTGCTATCATCAGTCTCATCAGGATTGTAAACTTTCAAGTTCTTATTCAAGAACAGGAGCTGGTCGACATGCTCCGAATCAAGTGTGCTCCGCTGTGCAGTTATGATGTCTCCTGCAGTAGAGAACACTCTCTCTGCAGAGACACTGGTGCCAGGAATACACAGGTACCTCTTAGCCAACTTAGAAATCATGGGATACAGCACTTGATTCTTTTTCCACCAGCGGAGAGGGTCCTCTGAGAGAGCGGGTGTTTCAGCACAGCATTGGTCACCTCCTCCTCAGCTCTGGTATGTACTGACTTGGGCTGCTGCTGAGCTGGTAGCATCATAGAGAGAGAGTGATGGAAATTGACATCAGCCACCAGTCAAATACAGGTACAATATGAAAGTGGATTGCAGATTTCAGACACAAAATAATTATTTACTATTGGGTAAATATACGAACATTTTTCTGTGGGTAGATCTTAACATTTTAAAAAATCAGATTCCTACTTTGATCTGAGAAGGCCGGTCCAGCAGACTCTCCAGCAGAGAAGATGATGAAACCCTCCTTTTGGAAGTGGCTTTGGTGCGGCTCCTCCTCACTGGCTGCTGTTGAGCTGGCTGTGTTGCGCACTGCCACCACCTTTTGCTGGATGTAAACACAATGAGAAAAACAAGTAAACCCACAAAAGTCTTACTTGTTGAAAATCACAATTCCAATACCTTCAAACCAAAATAGAATTAAAATAACAAAACACAAATTCACTTTCTCTGTTCATTATCATAAATCTTGTATTATGGAATATCTGTATTACTTTTTTTTTTAACATTTTACATGTTAGATTTATTTTTCTCAGAAAATTAAACAGGAGTAGTACCTCTAATGATGCAGTCTCAGCAACCACTCTTCTGTATGTCTCCTCTCTCTCCTCCTCAGAGAGGAAAGGCAGGGCGTTGAATCGGGGGTCAAGGGCGGAGGCTGTGTGGAGAGTGGTGATCTCCTGCTCAGTGGTGTATCTCTTGCTGAGATCCTCATTGATGGCCTTTTTTATGTCCCGGACCAGTGGTGAATCTTCAGCACTGGGCTTTGTGTTCTGGATGAGCTTGGTGTGTACAGGAGCAATCAAAGACATAGTGGGGTTTTTCTCCTGGGACATGAGATTAGTAGCATCCTTCATTGGCTTGAGGCCAGTGATGAGATCCTCTGCATTGGAGATGTCAGCTTCAGTGAAAGTGGAGATGTCTGAGTCTTTTTTCCTCACCCGAGGAGAGAGCAAGGTGGCGCAGACTGCAGGCTGCTGCTCCAGGAATCTTTCAACCATGTCGTACGCACTATTCCACCTAGTGCACACATCTGTCTTCAGTTTGTGGTTTTTGAGGCTGAGCAGGTTCTGATTCTCTTCCAGCAGATGGTTAGCAGCAGTACTGCGATGAAAAAAGGAGGTGATCCTTCTCACCCTCGCCAGGAGCTTTGTCACAGCAGGCAACTTTAGTGCTTTCTGGGAGGCAAGGTTGAGTGTGTGAGCATAGCATTTCACGTGTAGGAAGTTTCCCACTTGAGCAGCAACCACCATGTTTGAGGCATTATCAGTCACTAAAACCAAATCTTTGTCCGTGTTCTGCCATTCTTCTGCTACTTTTATCAACAGCTCAACTACATTTGCACCTGTGTGGCTCTCACTCATCACTCTTGTCTGGAGGACGTAACTCACCAGCTCCCAGTCGTCGCTTGAATCACCTATGAAGTGTGCCGTTACCGTGGCATATGATTCAGTTGCGACTGAAGTCCACGCATCACATATTACAGCCACCCTGCATGCTTTCTTCACTGATTCCAGTACTTCGGTTTTGGTCTCGTTGTACAGCTGAGGAACTGCTTTCCGGGCGAAATACTTTTACTTTGGGAGTTTGTATCTTGGTTCCAATGTACGCATCAGAGCGCGAAAGCCTTTGTTGTCGACAACAGCGTATGGACGTAAATCCTTAGCAATGAAGGTAGTGACAGATTTTGAGATTCGTTTCGCCCTGTCAGAGCCGCGGGGAAGTTTTCTCAATCCTTCCTCAATTGTTCGCTGGTTAGTAGCAACAACCGGCATCTTCTCCTCCTCCTCTAACCCGGGGTGGAAACGCCTGAGGTGCTGTCTCATGTTCATCGTGTTACCACTGTACTTGATTCTTGTTTTACACGCCTTACACACGGAGTAGCTTTTGTCAATGCTCTTTCTGTCTTCATGTTCATAAAAACTGAAATACCTCCACACGCTGGATTTCACCTCACGCTCAGTGACAGTAGCCAGCCAGTTAGCTGCCGCCGTGTTGGCTAACAGTCTGTTATGAGTCCGTCCCTTAAAACTGTCCGCGTGGCTTTTTTCGTTCCGTCCAACTTCCGAGTGCTGTGGTTGTGTTTCTGTGATTTCGCTATCATGAAAAATAATCTATTTTTGAACATTTGTTAATCGTTATTGATCGTCACGTGTCGCATCGCGATGCATCGAAGAATCGATGTATTGGCACACCCCTAATATATAATGTGTTTAGAAGAAAATACATTACATGACCTTTAATGAAAACCAAAGAGTGTGAGTATGAACACATCGCTCCTGTTTTATCTTCTCTTCCTTCACTCCCTGTAAAACAAAAAAAAAAAAAATTTAAATCTATGAATGGCAAATCATGGCATTATGTTTTTATTTTCATTCTACACAACGGAGTTTGGGGGGTCATGCAAGTTCCGGGAGTTTCCCGGCAGAAAGAACAGAATGGGAACGCAGAAGGAGATGGCCTTAAAATATGGGAGAAACCCAGGAAAAAGCTGATGTTGGCAGGTCTGACCGGAGATATTATAACATTGGGAAGTGTTTCTCACAGTTTGAAAACCTCTGGTCTCAGATTTGAGGTCAGTTCATTCCACTGTGAACTTTATAATTGCAACATATTCCATTACATTCAGAGACCTCTCACAGACCCTCTCTCAGTGTGCATGAATGTCAGTGATGATGCTTCATGATGCTTTTGCACTCATGGTGCCACAAAGTCATGGCACTGCATTCAGTGAGTCTTTCTTCATGTGTACCATAGAGAGGTCGAGTTCTCTTTCATATGCTTGTTTTGTAAAGTGCTCAGCTTTATTCAAGAACACACTCATTTTTCAAGGAACAAAGAATTCATGGTGACACTGACCTTCACTAAAGCAGAGGAAATACACCTTGAGAAGCACCTCATCCTGATGGTGGGTTAGCTTGTAACACACAGGTCAACAATGACATTCTCAAAGTCCTTTCACTTGTAGAACAGATGTAATGTGCCCTGACTGACTGACATCCTCCTCTGGCAACAGAGATGAAGCACTGAGAATAGTTATTGTTCTCTGTCAGAACATGTTGTGCCTTATTTAGTCACAAAGCCTCACCACCACAGAGGGGGAAGAGGAGCGGGGCTGACGGTTGCCCTCGTGGAGGTGCTAGAGGAGTCTGTGATCCACATAGAGCCATCTCAGAGTTTTACAGCTTGTTTCAGGCAGGATTCCGCTGTGGATGTCAGCACTTTCCAACACACCAGAAAGGTCCTCTCCTCTTCAGGCATTAGTGAGCAGTGTCTGAACCCCACCTGTGTTCCACAGTTGTTGCTGAATAGGTTTTTCAGATCCCTTGCAGGACCAGAGTGTCAGATTTAGTGGCATCTAACGGTGAGCTTGCAGATTACAAACACCTTGTCTCACTCTCCCCTTTCTAGCATGTAGGACAGACCTGGCCAAAATATGGGCCCCTGAAAGGTTTCATGTAGCCTGCAAAGACAGTCAGTAGGATTTTGCTTACCATTAATAGAATAAAATAGAATATAATAGAATATCTTTGTCATTGTAACCTGTATAACGACGTTAAAATGCCAAACCAGTCAGCGCATCATTCACAGTCGTATAAAACTATAAAAGAGCATAAAAAATATCTGAAATAAATAGGTGGCTAAAAAAACAAACAAACAAACAAAAAAACAACTCAAAACATACAACCATACATTCTATCGTCTGTCAATTGCACGATCGCTTATTGCACTAGCAGCATGTATTATGTTTTGGCTTTATTGAGTGTGGTTATAGCTGTGGGGTACAAGCTGTCTCTGAACCTATTTGTCCTCGTTCTGATTTATCTTTACCGTCTGCCTGATGGCAACAGTTCAAACATGGAGTGACCAGGGTGTGAAGTGTCCTTTATAATGTTCTTGGCTTTTTTGAGACAGCAGGAACTGTGCAGTTCTTCCAGACTCCACATGTAGGTGGAGTGTGGAAGACCCAGGTCCCCCAGTTTGTCCACAGACCAGTTTTTCAAAGCATTTCGTCACCACTGGGGTGAGTGCGACTGGCCAGTAGTCGTTGAGGCTGGAGATGTGGGGTTTCTTGGGCAGGGGGATTATCGTGGAGGACTTCAGACAGGGTGGGACAGGGACTGGTTGAATATCCTGGTGAAGACTCCAGCCAGCTGGTCCATGCAGTCCTTCAACACACGTCCTAAGACACCGTCGGGTCCAGCAGCCTTCCTCGGGTTGACGGCCCGCAGCGTGCGCCTGACCTCACACTCCTCTACTGTGAGGGTGAAGCTGCTGTAGACCGTGGGGTGTAGTGTAGCTGCCTCTGGTGGCTCCACCTCAAAGCAGGCAAAGAAGAGGTTCAGCTCCTCTGCCAGCACAGCGTCGCCTTCAGCAGCTCCAAGGTTGGTCCTGTAGTTGGTGAGATGCTGGACACCTTGCCACACCTGCCTGCTGTTGTTGCCTCTCTGATGCCTCTCTTCAGGTTAGCTCGGGCCGTGCTGTAGAGAACCCTGTTGCCAGACCTGAAGGCGGTGTTCCTCTCCTTCAACAGCCGCTGGACCTCCCAGGTCATCCAGGGCTTCTTGTTGGGGTAGACCCAGATACGTTTGTCCACTATGACAGTGTCTATGCAGTTCTCAATGTAACACAGAACACTGTCCGTGAAGACCTCCAGGTCTGGATGTTCAAAAACGTCTCAATTGGTCCTGTCGAAGCAGTCCTGCAGCTGCTGAGAGGCACCTTCCGGCCAAGTCTTGACAGTCTTTGTGATGATAGGAGCATTTTTCCTGAGGGGGCTATGCAGGGATTAAAAGCAGGGACATGTGGTCAGACTGGCCCAGGTGTGGCAGTGGTCTAGCCCTGTAGCCCAGCTTGATGTAAGAGTAGATCTTGTCCAGTGTGTTAGCTCCTCTCATAGCATACTTAACATGCTGGTGGAACTTGGGGAGCACTGCCTTCAAATCCGCATGATTAAAGTCCCCTGCTATGATGTGCACAGCGTCAGGATGTGTGCTCTGCTGATTGCTAATGCTGCTATGTAAATGCCAGATAGCTGAGTTAGCATTGGCATCCAGTGGAATGTAGGTAGCAGTAATCATGACCACAGTGAACTCTCTCGGGAGATAAATGGGCCTGCATTTAACAGTCACATACTCCAGGTCCGGGGAGCAGTGACTGTCTACAGTTACTGTATTTGTACACCAGTTGTTATTGACGTGCACACAGAGCCCCCCTCCTCTGCTCTTACCACAGTCCAATGTCCTGTCATGACGCTGTGCGGTGTAGCCTGCTAGCTCGATAGAGTCCAGCATGGATGAATGAAGCCAGGTCTCTGTGATCAGCAGAATGCTAGTATCCTTCACAATGTTGTTGGTTGCAATCTGTGGCCTCGGTTCATCCATCTTATTAGTGAGGGATCTGGCATTAGTGAGAAAAAAGGCTGGGGAGCGGTGGTCTGTGTGGCTGCCTCCGTAGCCTTGCTAACGCGCCAGCCCTGCAACCTCACTTCTGCTTCCTCTCAAAGCGCCACCTTCGCCTCCTCCCCGCAGGGATGGTAATCCATGGAGAGTCGGGGCTCCTTGCTATGTCCACCGGAGAGACTCAACTGTAACACTCTGTAACATTCCCTAACAAACTCCTATCTTAAGGAGATTGTGCCGGCTGTAGGTGTTGTTTGCCTAACAGGATGTACACAGGATGAGAAACAACTCGTACACAAAAAGCCAAATAAAGCATCAACAGGGAAAGCACTGAGCTGCTGCAACTGTGTGCACTACCATCTTGCCAAGAAACCGTTATCAGACCTTTATTCAAAAAGGTAATGGTAATGAATGATAATGAACTGTATTAACTATATATTTTATATTAAACTGTAACTTTATTCACTCAGTGCTGTACATCCATGTTGTTTATGTTCTTCTACTTTTGCTGCTACTATTTTTGCAACTTGTATGCAGCATGTATGGTACACTGTAAAACATCAAGTTTTGGACATTGCCAAGAAATATTAGTCACAATTCATGACATGGTAGTTCAGAAAGGGTGACCAACAGTAGAAGTGCCCTATATAGAACACTTCTGACCATTCCATTATTTGTTAGATTTGGCCGTTATTAGGAACTGATATCATTTGTGTGTGGCCCACAGCGGCCTGATTAGTTTCTCACATGGTCCCCCATGAAAAATAATTGCCAATAATTGCCCACCCCTGGTGCAATTTCTCAAATTGGGGTCAGTGGGTTAATGGTGGGCTGCTACATTTTTTGTGGCCCCTGAGGGTGACAAGAAATACATGCATTATATTTTAATCATCTATTTTAATAGTTTTACTTTAAATATTTTTGTATATTGCTTGGCAAGTGTGCCAAACTGTGCCCCCCCACCAAGTGTCTATCAGGTTAGGAATGACAACTTGTAGAGAGACTACAGACTAGTGACACCTCATTAGCGTTGTGGGAATTATGTTCTGTCATCAATGAAAAGAAGCTTTCAGAAAAATCTTATTAACCTACACTCCTGGTGTATGATTGCAGCTGCGAATGGTTCATTCTAAGTTAACAAAAACACAACAGTTCTTATTTCCAGGTGATTATACACTAATGAAAACATTTCAACATAATGTTATATTTAGGGCTGAAACGATTCCTCGAGTAACTCGAGTAATTCGATTACTAAAATGCCTCGAGGCAAATTTTTTAAATCCGAAGAACTATACAGCGCACTGTTTTGCACGTAGGGGTTGGTACTGAAATGCGGTATTAAACGGCTGAATTATTGAAGACTAGAGTATTGATAAGCTCTGACGTTTAAGGTTTGATGTTATTCATTATCACAGTTGTAGCATCTCTCATCTGTGTCAATGCAGCTCCTCCATACGCATACATACAGTACGCACACACAGAGGAGGTCAGTGTTTTTCTCTTACCCTGTCTCTCTGATCTGTTGACTTTCTTCATCAGCAGGATGTTTTATAAAGTCACCCCGAAACCCAACTCGCGTTTTTTTTTGTTCCACATATAAAATCACCCGTGATTCAGTTTTCACAGCAGCAGAGAAGCTGCATGTGGAGGAGAGTTGTTATTAATGACAGAGTTTATTAAAACAATCAAGACTAACATGATGGTGAATGACATCGACACCAACCAGGTGAACTTATAAGAGTAGACAACTGTATAAGGAGGCCTTTACATTAAACAGGAGAGTCTGTGTTTCTCTGTCAGAGACTGTCAGACCTTCTCACAGCAGAGCGAACGGGTGGGGTGGGGGTGGGGGGTGGGGGCAGATTGATCACTAATCAATCGCGGATGTCATCGTCCTCTTGGACTGATTAAAAAAAAATAAAAATGCCAAAATTGGTCACAAACTATACCTGAGTGTCCGCACAAGTAAAGTTTCTGTGTGAGAAACACTGCAGAGTGCAACATCATGCTGTTCACAGACAGTCTGCTGTCATTAGTTTGACAGAGACACAGAGAGGGTTGACTCTAGAAGGGAACCCTAGACCCGCGAAAGATCGCACGAGTTTGATTATTTTATCAGAAACAACGGACACAAATCTCACAAGAGTTTTGCAAATCAAGAGTTCCCTTCTAGACATGACAGAGAAAGGTGCGCAGCTCCAAAAATAGAAAATCCTGTCGTGGTGCTGATGTTTTTAATTTGGCGAGACGCCATAAATAAAACACTATTTACTGAGCCACAGAGAGTCACTGAAACACTGATCACTGACCTGTTGTGATGGAAAAAGTACTCAGATCTTTTACTAAATTAAAAGCATTAATACCGGCATGTAAAATACTTCATTACAAGTAAAAATCTTGCGCGTAATTATTTCCTGTTTTGAAAAATCAACATTTTTATTGCTTTTGTTGTACTTTAATGGATCTCTTATTGGTATTTTTTGATGACTAAATACAGACCCGCAAACTCATAAGAGGAGAAAAAGGTGACGTGTTGGTAAACCCATCACCTGTAGGGGGTCTGGGAGCGTCCTGCTCCAGAAATTTTTTTTTTTTAACATGTTAACAAAGCATTCTGGTGTTTTGGTCAAAAGAGTGACCTACATCTTCTGTTTGTAGTTTCTGCAGACATTAATACCTTCACTTTTACCTTTGTACTTCAGTAAAAGTAAAAACAGTAAAAGTAAAAGTACTGTAAACAAGTAAAGTTACTTTACTTAGTACTTTTACATCAGCTATTTATAGTTGTTCATTTAAGAGACCTGTCTTATTTTCTTTTTTGTGTATCACCATTGCTCTTAAATAAAGCAAAAATAATGTAATAGAAAAAATTGCAGAAAGCGCAATATTTCTTATCCGATTACTCGATTAATTGCCAGAATAATCGATAGATTACTTGATTACTAAAAGAACCGATAGCTGCAGCCCTAGTTATATTCCATTTCTGCCATATTGTGCCAATAAATCCAACTAAATCTCTCACACTGGGCCTTTAAAGAAAGATGTCTCATTGTCTTTAAAATTCGATCCCATTTATTTCTTTGTGATGTCATTCTCCTCTGTTCAGATTTAATTTTTGTTTTCATTCACCAATATTTTATAATGTTTTGTTTCTTTGTTTTGCCCATAGTGTAGTTCATTTTTCCCTTTTGTTAGAGAAATATAACAACAAAAAAACTTTTGCTTTTCCTGCTACTTGTGAGACTTCTTATCAGTCTTTTTCCAGGTCAACACATCTTGGCTTGCTGCTGCTATGTTACAAGACTGGTGTGTGTAGCACTTCAGTTATGCTAAAATAGTCCAGCACCATGGACAGCAACACTTGGTTTCTGTGCTTTTCCTTTACAGACCCTGCACAGGTGTTTGCAGTTATTCTGATTGATTTGATCTCTACTTGGGCTGATGCTTGGTTGAGCTAAGCTTGGAATAACATGAGGTAGCCAAGCGTATTGTGCTTTTAAAAATGGACCTTTTTCACAGCAGCCATATAGATATTAACAGTGTAAACGCAGGTGTTAGCAAAGAAACCAATTAAGGTCCTGTTTTATTTAGTGTAGCAGATATGCACAAGAGCAGCACCTTGACGTTTTGACCTGCCTTTGGCTGCTGTGAAAACACTGAGAAAGTACAACTGCATAAATAATAATATTAGCCAGACATACTATAAATAATTTTCATCATATGAAGTGAGGAGTGTGTTTATTCACAGAGCTGTGCCCTGTCGTCAGTGTAAGAGCTTTGATGAAAATGCCTCTGTGTGTCTATGAGAAAGGTTGCAGCCCTGGTGGGCAGAGGAGAAATAGGGTTGTCGTTTGGCCTTAATCATCACATCCTTGGAGATGAGGCAAAGTGCCAGATGTTATTTGTGTAGCTTGTAAAATGATTGGAAGAGAGAGAGAGCTAGAGAGAGGGAGAGAGGTGCAGAATGACGGTTTCATAAAAACACAAGGCTGAGAGTACACTGACACATGTCATGATGAAGGGCAAATGGGAGGTAGCAGAGATGTTATTTCCCATGTTAAATATTCAGGTTGGGAGGGAGGTAAAGAGGCAGAGAGCCTATGTGACCTCTTTTGTGGCTTGTGTGTTTGTGTATATAAATTCTAAAATGTCAGGCAGTCTCACTACTTATCAACAGCTCTGCCTGGACTGGAGACATGGAGAGAAACAAAACACTGTATATATACATAGTGTAGGTTCCAAGGTTTTACCACTGTCTTCCCTTACTTTTGTTGTACGTGGCTTTTCTTCTCTAGATATTCATCTCATAAAGATTTATGTCGGACAAAATGGGGCAAATATAAATGCATAGAGATGAGTCTGATCCAGTGTCATGTCAGAGGCAGATACTATCATAACTTGCTCATCAGATATCTAACTGACATCACCAGTCTGCGTACTGATCCAGATTCCTTTGTCTGGCATTCGTATAGATATTGTGTTACACAACACACTTTTGAGACAGAAAGCACCTTTCACAACATCTCCACATTGGTCTTACACACAGGAGACACACACCCTGACATGACCAGCACAATGTAGCTTGAGTGAGGAATGTAACAGCCACCTCACTAAAATAATAAACCGCACACAAATGACAATTACCATCATAAACCACAATGTTCTGAACAAACACATTACAAACACAAAGTGACATTTGTATTTTGGTACATTAAAAGCAACTCTTAGTAGCCTAATATATCATGGGAAATGAGGGCAGTTTATTAGTACTATCCGCAGCACATATGCATCACAACCAGGATCACAACGTCACAATCCAGCATCCTACAGTACCCCACAATGGTCAGGGGATGCAAGTCCAAGGTTCTGGAGTAGGGTTGCAACTAATGACTATTTTTATAGTCGATTAATCAGTTGATTACTTGTTTGATTAATCGATTGACATTTGTTCATTCATCATCCATAACCACTTATCTTTGATGGGTCGTGGGGGACTGGAGCCTATCCCAGCTGACATTGTGTGAGAGGCGGGGTACACCCTGGACAAGTTGCCAGTTCATCACAGGACTGACATATAGAGACAGACAACCATTTACACCTAGGGGCGATTTAGAGTCACCAATTAACCTAATTAACTTGCATGTCTTTGGACTGTGGGAGGAAGCTGGAGCACCCAAAGAGAACCCACACGGACACAAGGAGAACATGCAAACTCCACTTCACTCCACCTGCCCCAGCCACAAACTCACCCCAGCTGGCTGGGGGATTTGAACTCAGGACCTTCTTGTGAAGCAACAGTGCTAACCAACCGCCCGATTAACATTTGTTTGTTTTAAAATGTCAGAAAATGGTGGAAAATGTCAGTCAGTGTTTCTCAAAGTCCAAGATGACGTCCTCTAATGCCTTGTTTTACTCACAACCCAAAGATATTCAGTTTACTGTCAGAGAGGAGTGAAGAAACCAAAAACTATTCACATTTAAGAAGCTGGAATCAGAGAATTTTGACTTTTTCTCTCTTAAAAATTATTTAAACTGATTAATAGATTATCAAAATAGTTCAATTCATCGATTAATTGTTGCAGCTCTACTCTGGAGCATGAATTTAGCAACGTGAACCCTCAACAAGCTTCCCAGATGGTAAAACCTCTGGTCATGCTCGGTGTCATTAAAAAAATCAGAAATTTGTGTCTATTTACACAAATGTTACAAGCTGATGGCAAAGGCATGGGCACCTTTTAGATTTAAGCCTCGACTTTGGAACAGCCGGGAAGGCCCACCCAAGGATCTAAGGCTGCAAACTGGCTCAACATTTCAGCTATGTAGCTTGGGACCAGACCCAGATGGACTTTGAAAGTGATCAGTTAAATCTTAAAATCAGGGCTTCAAACGAGGGAAGCAGAGATTGGGGAAATGTGATGTTGTCTGTTATAACCAGTAAGAGGCCTAGCTGCTGCAGTCTGAACTAGCTGGAGGCAGGAGAGAGATCTGTTTTTTTGAGAAGATGAACTCTTCTTAACTGTAGGAACGATGACTATCTTTCTCCAACCTTTACCAGGTAGCTTTGGTTTCCTTAACCTAACCTCAACTACAGAGGTTGTAAACCAGAAAATGAAGAGATTAACAAACAATCTCATCCACAAAATTGGGGCAAATGCTCAGAAGGGCAATGACCTGTTTTGTCACTTAGGTTGGTTGGCGTGTTTTCATTTGTCACAGATTGACAAAATAATACTATTTCATTTGTATCTGCATTATTTCTGTATTCCCAG
This sequence comes from Lutjanus argentimaculatus, assembly GCA_034769285.1. Classification (NCBI taxonomy): domain Eukaryota; kingdom Metazoa; phylum Chordata; class Actinopteri; order Lutjaniformes; family Lutjanidae; genus Lutjanus; species Lutjanus argentimaculatus. Next base: position 1,192,049 of record JAWZSL010000033.1, on the reverse strand, counting down.
ATGAAATACAGACATTTTTGTCATGTTTCTCAGCGTCTCATACTGACGCAAAAGGTAGCCTTTAGCATCTGTGTGAGACGCTGCTAGGTCAGAAGGTGGGAGCATACGTTTGGAAACTGTTCTTAACTGTAGGAACAATGACCATCTTTCTCCAACCTTTACCAAGTAGCTTTGGTTTTCTTGACCTAACCTCAGTTACAGAGTTCATATACTAGAAAATTAAATGTGGGTGTATTTACACAAATGTTACATTTTAGGACTGTTTCATAAACTGCCATGAGACTGCTACAGAGCCTCCCAGTAGGATCAATGAACAAAAAGCTGATCTCAGATGGAGGTTATGTCTAGTGTAGTATAAACCTTCATATTTTGTGGTATTATTTATGTATTGTATGTGTATGTGTTCTGTGATGTTCATTCTGTGATATTACAGCTGTTGCAGTGTTGAATGTTAGCTATGAGATCTGACATACAGTCTGAAGTACAAATATACAGTCAGAGATTCTGCTCACCTGGTACCACCAAAAAGAAAGGAACTGCAGAAAACATTATGCAAATGGTATGCAATTGTTTATTGCTGCCATTTTTAATGAATTAGAATATGATTTGAAAATCAATTAAACCATTTAACGACTGTTTGGTACTATTTTCTTTTCTTAGTTATTTTATTTTTTTTTACCACTACCCAGCCTCAGTCTTTGCCAGTGTTTTCTCCTCCTGCTCCCACTGTGCCCACCCCCCAACCCTCGCCCCCACCCACCACCACCACCGCCACCACCCCACCCCCCTCTCACACACACACACATACACAGACACCCACCCCCTTACTCTCTATGGAATGGTGTATGTGCATTGTTAGTGTTGTAGCTCAGGGACTGTGCCTATGCTCTGGGTCCCTGTACTCATTTGTCAAGTGCGGTTTTGGACGCAGCTCGGTTGCGAGGGTTCAGCGTGGCAGGTGGCAACAGCAGGCGTCTCTCTTTCTCTTTCCCTCGCTCTCCTCTTGTCTCCCTAGCTCCCTTGGCCTCTCTAACTGTCTCTCAGCGGGCACTGTTCTCTGTGTAGCTAATTTTTTATGCATGACGTTGTGTACGAGTTGGCTTCCCCTGACTTGGCAAGGCGAGGCTGGCATTGATCAAGCTAGTGAACGATGGATAACGCTGGCATGCTCATTTACTGGTCCCTGCTGCACAGTGCAGGCCATACACATTAGACTTGGGAGACTTTGCGTATGTATGTGTAGAACAAATGCATTATGCCTGAACATAAAGTTCCTTGTAAGTGAAAATAATGACATTTCTCAAGCCTACGGAATTGGTCACAATACATTATTTGTCTATGTTGAGATAGAATTGAGATCATCCTCACCAGAAAAATGACTGCATTAGCCATTTGCTCACAATTAAAGGTGAAAGCTCAGCCTAAAATCTAAAATACACGTTTATTTTCTTAAATGTAATTTATCCATCTAGATTGTTTGTGTGAGCTGCTGAGCTTTGGAGATCCACTGAACAGATATCTGCCTTTTCTTGATTATAATGGAACTACTGCAGATGGCAAAAAACAACAACAAAAAAAAAACAAACAAAAAAATTTTGAAAAACTCAACAGCAATGTATTTTTCCAGAAATCATGACCCAGTTACTCAAGATAATCTGCAGACCTTGTTGTGAGCAATTTCATGTAGGAGTTATTTTCTGTCTACTGAATTACATCCCTCAACCGTATCAGTGCAGAAGGAGGCGTGCATCAGACGAGTGCCATTTAGTTTTGTTATATTTGAGAGACGATAGACATCTCTACGGTCGATATCTTTAAAAGTCATAAGTAAAAGGAAGAATGTTGATTTTTTTTTAAAACAACAATAATAATAACTTTATTGATAAAGCACCTTTAAAAACAGAGTTTACAAAGGGCTTTGACAGACAAAGCAAGAGCAGGATACCCAAGAGGCTATATAAGACAAAATCCACAAAAAACAGAAAAACACAAAAGAAGAGAAGAAATAAGACAGAATAATAAGAGATAGGAACAGGAAAAACAAGAAAAAAACATGTCAGTATTAATACTTAGAAATAAAAGAATAGAAGTATAAAAAGATAACATTGCATAATGTCAATAGAAATAAATAGAAATAAAAAGAATAACAGATTGAAAAGACACCATTACCAAAAAGCAAGTTTATAAAAATGGGTTTTAGGAAGAGATTCAAAACAAAAAACACATGAGAAGACCATCAGCGCAGAAAAAGAACAGCATTAATGACAAAAGACAAAAGGAGAAAGGATTTATCAAGATATTCATTTTCAACAAGCATTTACTTGTCCCAAGACATTCTTACTATGTTTAAGAGCATCATTGAAAATGATTCCAATATCCAAGTCTTTGAGGGAAACACAAAGGGAAGCATAGAGGAAGTCAGAGAGAAAGAAAGAGTAGAAAGAAAGAAATGGACACCGGTACAGAGGGAAAATGTTGAAGTAGCATATAAGCCTGCAAGTATAGATAAAGTTGATGGCAATGAAGACTAAATGCCCCAGATCGCTCCCAGAGAGAAATTGATTGGTGTAAACAGGACTGCAGTTGAAAAGAAAAATGGAGAATTAGACAATTTAACCAAAGGAAAGGGAGAGGGAAAAAAGGTTAATAAAGAGGTTTTCGGAGCCTGAAAAAGCAGTAGAGGATGAAAAGAATAAAAAGACAGAGCAGGAAATGACCAAGGAACAAAGATAACTGAAGGAAGAAAAAGAGAACAGTAGAGACACACATGCTGGGAAGAGACCGAGATGCATGATTGTAAAGAGGGTGATTAGGAGGGATATTAAGCACATTTTCTCTTCAAGTCTTTGTCTGTCTGGCTTCTTTATTGAGTTCTGTGTATCCTTCCCTTAACCTCAAGTTCTCTTGTCACTAAAAGAACACAAATCCTATTAGATGTGATCAATAAAGGAAATTATGAAGTTCTGGACTGAAAGTTAATTTGATGATGATGTTCTAGTCATGATTTAAGCCAGGAGCCAAATGCAGCAGAGCAATATCCTCTAAAAAATGATGTACTGTATTTAAAGTGTGACACTTCAAATCAACAAAGGGCAAAAAAGGCCAATAAATGTATGCATTTTCTTTTCTTTTTTTTTTTGACATTAATACTAATTAGAAATCATGGGAGCTAGTCATATGTCCTCAAGATTTACCTGTACATGTTGATATTTCTAGAGTCTGGCAAGAGGTTTAACGATGGTGTGGACTCAAGTCACATGTCTTTGACTCAAGTGACATATTTGATTACTTTAGACTCAAAAAAATACTCAAAAAATACTAGAAACTTGATTTGAATTTTAGTCGATAATCGATTTGAAAATACTTGCTACCTCCCCCACAACCCAAAAATGGAAAAGAAAAAAAAAAGTTATTTAAAAAGTGTGCCACACATCAGTCCATTTCCCTTCATTTCCTTAATCAACTAACATAAGGCTAATCATTTGCAGACAGCAACACATAACTCCCCAGATCCATGATGTTTGAACCAATCTGACAGCATCCAACCAAGTTACAGGAGAGAACAATGAAGAACTAATATAACTACATCACAGAGCTCCAGTTGGAAAAAATCATACCAATGATCATTTCATTAGTGCACAAAAATTATGTTGTGAACAAAGAATAAGTTGCAGTATGCAAAACGAGTCAAAAGCGAATGGAGACAAACTATTTCCAACTTTGTTTGACAGTAGCACAAAGAATGAGTTGAGGTTCTTTTGTTAAAATGGCATTACATTTGGTGAAGAGCGCATTATGGCTTGTTTAGGACTTTAAGCTCAAAGTTTAGGACTTGACTTGGGACTTGCATGTGGACCTCTCTTGAGTTGACAAGTGGGCCTTGACTGCAAAGACTTGAGACATGTGACTTGCAAAATAATGACTTGGTCCCACCTCTGTGTTATGATGTATAGAATTATGTCATCAGCATATTCACAACATGAAATAAATTGACAGTGTTTGATCTTTGAGTGATACCAGGTAAACAGGTGCAGACCTAAAATTGATTATTTTGGAACCCTATTACAGATCAAAAGAAAGGCAAACTTTACCATCAGTGAACACTGTCTTTTTTTTTGTTGAGGATACACTAGTTTTTAAACCAGAAGCGTTCAGGGTCATCATGTTCAGCTGAATGTATTGTATGCAGGAGCTACAGCAGAGATTTACAAGGGTCCACTTGGTTGCTGGGACCCAAAGTACATATCATATGCGGTGATGCCCAGCCCACAGGATGTTGTGATTAGCTAGCAAAACAGAAGAGAAGCCAGATGCAGCTACTAGGGGGTAGGTGTTGGGGTTGGAGGGTGTGGTGTGTGTGGTGAGGATGGAGACTATTTGCATATTCATGAAACCTTGAATACTTAATGAAGGCAGGATGTAGCACTGTATGTAAGCCATTTTTACAAGGTATTTGAACTTATTTTGCAAAAAAACCAAACATATCAGACACAGTTTATTACTCCTTGCAACATTTTATATTATTTAAAACATGACTGGTGGAGGACTTTAACACTTTCAGCAATGACCATTTGTCTCATATGGGAACCCCAGCCTTCTGTGCGAAAGTCCAACCATGTTTGATCCGTCCATCCACTCTTCCTCCCGATGCAGACATTCTTGCTTAATCATTATGACAGTGTTGCTAACTGTCATGAAAAAAATGAACAATTGATGTCAGTCAACACAAGCATTCATTTCATTTTGTGAATATTTCACAAAGTTCTGTAATACTGGGCTGGGAGGTACCCTCCATTAGCATCACCTCTGTCACTGAAATAGACATTGTACTAGCTGTCCTGTCCTCATGCTTTCTATTTCCCTTCATCTATTTGAGATCTATCCCTGCTTATCATTGACTTAAACATTAAGATTTATTTCAAATAAAGACAAATTACTTGGAATGAGCAAATGGATTTCTTTAGGTTTACATTATTAGTAATTTGTTGCTGCAAGTCATTCAAGAAGACAGGTCCTTCTCACTACCTCACATACCATGATATTTTCTTTTAAAGGTATGATTTGCAACATTTTCCTCAAAATAAAACAATTGACACAATCACTTTCAATCTTCACTTATGACCCACTAGAAGTGCATATCTCCAGAGACCCTACCATCTCTCTGTATTTCCTTGTTTTGTATAATTATTTTGCTGTGCTCGGGGAGTTTCATCTTTCCAGAATGTTGGTATTTGATGTCCCGTTTAGAAACAGCACAGACAAAACCTACTGACTCTACCTTTAAGTACATTTTCCCTCAAACTCAATGTAATGAGCACACTGTTCCATGAGGCCTGAGAGTATGTTAAGAACCAATTGTAACCAGTGGCCTACTACAGTCTTACTATTTATTGTGCAACATCACAACAGTGATGTTATCAATGTTAATCTCACTATTGGAAAACTTTTGTACCTTCCTTTGTACTTTGATAGGCATGGCCCAGAATATATCACCCGTTCAACAAAAGTATCTGTCATCTGATTACTGCTCTCTACAAAGAAAGATCTTTTTTTGGTGAAGCCGATTTGTATAATGCATTTGCTTCCTAGTCTAGCCTGCTGCCTTCTCGATAAACGGTCAAGAAGAGGCGATCATTAAAGCAGTGATAAAATGGAGATTATAAGAGCACAAAGGAGGAGGGAAAACCGAGGCTTTTCCATCCAGTGAGATCAAAGCCTTGGCTTGGGTGTTGATAGATTGGACTTATCTCTGTGCTGTTGCTTGTAAGGCCAGAGGGGCCCTCTTTAGACACCATGACCCCTCAGACTTCTCCTGGGGATCAATAGTGAACAAACAATTTAGGGGGTCAACATCTGTGAATATATTTCAAGCAGAAAACCCAGGTCTACTGCACTGTAAGTCTTAGTTATTGACCAGCCAGTTACTGGGATTTAACAGTGACCAGATTCCATGTCAGAAAAGGTAACAGTGTGGTTGAACCGTTTACAGCTCTGTATATGAATGATCTGTAACATCTTTTATTTTTTGCACACTGTATTGTGCTGTTATCACTCATCCCACAAAAAATGACAACTTTGGGAAAAAAAATTAAAAGTACAATCCATAGGCCCCTGCTTCATGAAAGCCACATTGATACCAGGTTTTTAGGCAGTCCCTGACCTCCCTGCCAATTTTTTGGCCTCCTAGGACAAAACTGTGAAAGCCAGAAGGTAGGAAATGTTGTTGACTTAGGAAGATTAAAACACCTTAAAATAGGAATAAATTAAAATAAGAATTAAAAAGAAAATTCTCAACAGATTGGTCTTGAGCTGCTTTTTAAAGATGTCTGCAGTGCCCACAGATCTTAATTCCAAAGAGAGAGAGTTCAAAGGTTTAGGAGCCACAACCTCAAAAATCAAGTTTTAAGCTCAGAGCAAGGAACTACAAACAAACCCTGATCAGAGGACTTTAGAGAGCTGCTGGTAATACAGGGCTGCAGTAGACCTCTAATGTAGGACAGAGCCTGATCATGCAGAGCTATATAAGTGATTACAACATGTGTGTTACGTACACGTCCGCGACAGCACAGCCTATGACAAAGCTGTTGCGGCCATGTGATAAGAGCCTGAAGCTACATCATAACCCTGTCAGGCACAAATATGAATCCCCTCTTTTAACTTCATTCAGTCTGGTTACAAAGTCAAATGGAGTCGGCCATGTTGGGATCTAGGATCATTAAAATGTATTGCTACTCTTATCATGGAGAGACCCAGTGTAAGTGGGTCTTCCACCTGTTATGGGGGGCACAACTCACTGAAGGATGACCAGACACCTGCATAATACAGACCTCACAATCCATCTTACCACCGCTCAGTCTCTGCCCCCACCACCCACCCTCCCCAGCTCGTTTCTTTCACCTCTCTGCCTGTACTTTTTTTTTCTAAAGAGAAATACTGTGGCCTGCCCTTTGTTGTATGTGTACCCTCTGTTATGGCTCTTACTGTGGATATATGTACAGTGCCAAACATTGCATTGCCTACATGAGTGTTAATCCTGTCAGGTACAACACCCCTACACTCATTCTTGAGAATTGGAACTGTTTTTGAAGGGGGTTTGATTTTTACTCTTTAATTATGCAGGGAAAATCTATTTTAAAAGACCAAACTCTTGGATATTAAACCTAGTGATTAAATTATTAATAAAATTATACATCAGCTCCATTAGGTTTTTCATCTGATGGAACTAACATCTTACGGAATTGACAAAATGTTACTCTTATTGGTATTTTTAATTACTAAATACAGACCTGCAAACTCATAAGAGGAGAAAAAGGTGACATGTTGGTAAACCCATCACCTGTAGGGGGTCTGGGAGCGTCCTGCTCCAGAAAAAAAAAAAAAAATTTAACATGTTAACAAAGCATTCTGGTGACTTTCGGTTAAAAGAGTGACCTACATCTTCTGTTCATGGTCTCTGCAGACATTAATACCTTTACTTTTACTTTTGTGCTTCAGTAAAAACTACTAAACAGGGACTACAGTAAAAATAAAGTTACTTTACTTATACTTTTACTTTAGCAATTTATAGTTGTTCATTTAAGAGACCTGTCTTATTTTCTCTTTTGTATATTACCATTGCTCTTAAATAAAGCAAAAGTAATGTAATAGAAAAAATTGCAGAAAGCACAATATTTCTTATCCGATTACTCGATTAATCGGCAGAATAATCGATAGATTACTCGATTACTAAAAGAATCGATAGCTGCAGCCCTACACACGTGTCCACAATTGTAAAACACCTTCATTTATATTCAGTCTTTCCCCCACACAGGAGTGTGGATTAGTAAATTGTCATTTGAACATATTTTCCATCAGCAATAAAGTTAAACGTGTGCGGGTGTGTGTGCGTGCTTGGCTGAGGATCACAGGAGAATCACAGATTTTGTTGATTCATTTATGTTCAACAGCCATGCATGTGTGTGTCTTTAAAGTTAATCTAACAAAGAAAACGGAATTATTATCATAATTATAAAGCCTAATAAATCTCAATAGACCCGCAAAGTGCGCACAGGACAGGATCACAGCTGCCTGATCATCTTTAATAGATCAGTCACATGACAACTGGAGCAGCTGTAGTGTTTGTGTCTGCGTGTTTATTGAAATCTAGCAAAAACAAGGATTAAAGAATAATGACATATAACATACAGAATGAACAGGTCTTTATATCTGACCACAAGACCAGCCTGACCCGGGGAGATAAAGGTATGTGTACTTCTGTTAGAGCCTGATTGATGCTGGTCGGATATACCCGTGCATAATTTTGTGCATGGGTATACCCACTGGGTCATCTGCATAATAATGGTGATGATAATAAAGAATTGTACAATATAACATAATTTCAAGGTGCTTCGGTGTAAAACATGACCAGTTACATATGCATGACATTATGGTCCATGTACTGTATTCGTTTTTGTAGTCGTTCATTTAAAATAAACTATTTCCACATGAAGCTGCTTTGGAGATGTCCTGTCGTCTCCATTTATTGCTGGCGCAAGGGGCAGGACAGGGCAGAATACCCCTGGGCCCCTGCCACAAGCCGGCAGGGGTGGATTTGGACACACCTTGAATAAATTAAATCCATCGTGCCTGATGCTTTCCACTTGTGCTTTAGTCTTCTGTGTCGGGTTGTTGGAACTGAAGTGAACTGCTGGGCTGATTTGGACTGAGAGAGTTGCTGAAGGTGTCAGTTCTTGGGGCTGATATCATATTGGGGGGCCATGGCTCTGGTACGTCACCAAGCCATGTTTCTGGTCTGCTCACAAAATCCTGAATACAGATATTGTGAACAAAAGTTTAACTTTCAGTTAAGTACTACATAGTTCTCAGTCTTGCATGTTTTCAGTAATTATTTTCTAATGTGTAATGTGTTTAGAGGAAAAACTCTGAATTCCCTTTATACTGACTTCAAAGAATCAATGAAGATGAAGACAGAAATAACAAGATAAGATAAATCTTCTGTTGTGGTGTGTTTACATTGGTCACTCGCAATTTTGATTGTGTCATTTTGGGAGGTATCATCTCTCAATGTGCTAAGCATTAGAATTGGATTTTTAGTCAGTTCTCTTATATACCGAATACTTGCATACTTGCATAACTCAGTTCACATGGGATGTAAGAAATATTGCAAATGTTTTTTTTTTAAATATTACATTATTTTCAATGCCACTAAACAGTATACAGTTTGTGTAGAGGGACAGACAGTAAGAATGAGAATATTTTTGCCAGTCAGTCAACCAATCAACTAGTGAGTCAGTCAGCCAACCAGCCACACGTTCAGTCTTAACAGCCCAGTTTACAACAGGCTGCTATAAAACATGAGCAGCTGACAGCTACAGTCACTTCTGTATGACACACCGTGGAGTTGCTATGACGTTCCTACAGCAGCAGGCTGCATCGCTGCGATGACAAGCTCCTTTATCACCTGTTAACAGGAGGTAGAGTTGGTGCGTGTGTGTGCGTGTGCACATTTGAGAAAGTAGTGAAGCAAGTACAAGCTGTATGAATGTGTTGGTTAGGTTTGTGTGTGAGGTCGTGTCTATCGCTAGTTGTGTACGTGCGAGTGTGTGCGACAGAGACAGGCATGAGTGTGTATGAGAGCTGACAGAGGCATCCAGGTTGACAGCCTTTGTAATGGAGGAGAAGGTAATTTGTTAGACGGATCCTCCTCTGCGGCCGCCTGCATGTCTCCCTCTGTTCATCCTTCTTTCCATCGCTCTCCCTCCATCGCATCCTCTGTAAATCTCCCTCAACCACTCGTTCTTTCCCACTTACCCTCCATCTCTCAACATCCTTCTTGTCCAGTGTGCCTCCTCCATCCCTCTCTTCCCTCCTCCCTTGCCCAGCTCGGGCCCTCATCCATCAGGCCTAATGATTAAGCTGCTGCCCTGCTCATCTGAGCCCCTGCTTCATATTTCCCAGAGCTGAAAACTGGCTTTAGCAGCGCGGCAGTAGAGCATGTTTCAGCAGCAGAGCAAACTGTGGCATATCCTTTATACAAGTACGAGTACTGTGACGAAAGAGCACTTACTCAAATTTAGCTTTTTCCTCAAAATTGTATGTATAAGGCGGCCTTCCCATGATAAGAAATTTGTCCTGGGCTCACTGCAAGGGAGGGTGCAGAGAGACAAGGCACAGCACTATACATCATGTCTGCCTAGTTTACAAGTAGCTAAGCTAACTTCAGCATTGGATTTAGCTTAGTTCATGAACTATATAATAATAGTAACAACTTTATTTATATAGCGGCTTTCAAAAATAACTTACAAAGTGCTTTACAAAGACATAAAAACAGAAGAAATCACATAAATAAAATAGAAATTATACAGTAAAAGTAACAGTGGTATTACCTGCTATAACACAATTAAAGCAAGTAAAGTAAAAACAGAAGAATAATCACTTTGAGAAAAAGCAACTCTGAGGAAGTGTGTTTTTAAAAGATTTAAAAGAAGAAAAATAGCTAGCCTGCCTGATGTCCTCTGGCATGTTGTTCCAAAAGTTTGGTCTCCCTCGGTTTTTAGTTTGACCTTGGAATTACTAACAGACCCCTGCTGGAGGATCTCAGGTTGCATTCAGGCTCATAAGGAGTTAGTAATTCATTGATATAATCAGGAGCCAATCCAAGACATGCTTTAAAAGTAATCATTAAAAACAGGTTGAGTACGACTGGAGTATACTGAGTTACAGAAGTGTAACCAGGATGTAATGAAAGCATGGATGACCATTTCTAGATTCTTTGTCGATAAAAATGATCTAAATTTTGTGATATTTCAAAGTTGTACAGAGCATGATTGGACGACTTCATCTATTGATCAAAGTTAAGTTTGTTATTAAAAATAACACCCAGATCTCTCCAGTTTGTTTTGGTACAGCTCGATAAGAACCTAAGTAAGATGAGAGATTTTTGCTGGTGGAAAGTGGACCTATGGTAATGTTGTCTGATTTACCGAAGTATAGCTGATTTGATTCACAAATCTTGTAGATCAAACTTACTGCTGACTTTTTGCCATGCATTACGTTGACTAACAAGATCGTGGTATGTTTTTAATTTTACTCTTGGTATTACTCTTGGTCATGTCTAGAAGGGAATCCTTGATTTGCGAAACTTCATTGTGCGTGTTAGTGTTAAATGTTAGCGTGATCACTCTTGTGAGATCTTTTGCAGGTCTGGGGTTCTGATAAAAAACTTGTACTTCTGATCACTTTACAAAAGAATCAACTTGAGGAGCCTCAGTTGTTCTTACTTGAATAGATGAGTTTAATACAAACATATCACATATCTATAACACATATCTGCCAACAGAGACGATCTTGATACTGCGTGTACATATGGATACAGTTCATACCAAAAGCTTAAAGATAAAATCGAAACATTCAATTTTATACATTTTATCTCACGTCATACAGAATCACGTATCATCAGGACACCAGACAGGAGGACGCTAGATTACGCAAGCAGCAATGTCAATGACACAAAAGCTGTTGGGACTTTATCCAAGGCTCAAGATATCTGCTTACATGACAGGCTGGCACTCGTAATACAAAACATGAAACATTCTATTCTGAAGTCCACTAAGGCCTCTCAGGTCAACCACATGTCTATCACATGTAGATCTGGGCACTAAAACGATAGTGATAGCTATTGGCAATAGACACACTGTCAATAGCAATAAGACAGTAGTCACTTCCGGTCTTCTACCAGCGAGGATGCTGACTTCAGGGACATGTAACTTCAGCTTCATGTATGTGCACATTTATGACCCTTTCACTGAGTTATTCTCTCAGTTGGAAACATGAAAAGTCAGTTTGAAACTGTTTAAAACAAACTCTTGTAGTTAGAGGTTATTAGCTTGAAAGTTATAGGTATAGTATATATTCTATAGTATAAAAACAGCTAGCTTCAGTCACCATTTCTGCTAACAAAGACAATGATCATTAGATAGATATGACAAGCCTGCATTTGTTTATTTAGGGAGTGTTTTAGATCAAAGATCTATTATTTGGTAAATCTACCACTGTTAGCTTGTGAATTACATAATTAAAAAAACAGGTGTAGGATTAGTAACTAAAGGGGGAGAGGATTAGCAAAGAGTTTGGTGCAACTGCTGTTGTGAGGGAAGAGAAGATGATCAACTCTTTAAATGAAAGCAATAGCATATGTAATTCCCATTTTGTTGTTCTATTAGGGATTAAATCACAAAGCATCAGTGGCAGATATCTCAATAAAGTCACATTTTGGATGCCATCTGTCCTGTTGCTTCATCAGGATTCCTGAGTTCTAGCTTTGAACTGGTGAAACTAAAATGAGAAATGATAATCGAAGTTTGCAGGACAGCCACTGACTTCATCAAAGACACTTTCCAGGTCTATCGGGGAACCGAAAACCAGCTTGGTGTCTTATGCAGCATTTTTGATGACAATAATAACAGTTCATTCAGGAGACTGTTCTTTATCAGACCAGAATTATTACAGCTAACTTGAGTTACACAAAACTTTTCTTCCTCCAGGTCTTAGCACCTAATAACCTAATACGTTTTCAGAATGTTATCATTTCCACTCTCTGCTCCATCACTCTTTTAGACTGCAAATAAAAGCAGAGAACTGAGAGAGGGAAGGACTTCAGTGATGCCAAACAGGTGTTTGTGTCTGTCTTTGAACCCAGTGGTTTGACTGTTTCACAATCATCATTGTATAAGACAAGTGGAAGTGCCAAGCTCTTAGAGAAATTGTCCTTTGACCTATATCTCCATGCTTGAATTCATGCAGTCCAACAGCCGTGACAGCTGGGGTGAAAGGGTTACCTCTTGAAAACTCCATAACAGGTATGTGTTTTACTGAAAGAAGTGGCAAACATAATTTCACTGCACCCAAGTCTCTGAAAACTGACATCATTCAAACTTTCTTTTCTATCTAAAGCAATTGTATCCATCCACTTTGCAAAGCTTCGAACGCTGAAACTTGTGTCTAGTTACAATTCTTGAGATGAGGTGTGCAAGCTGGAAGGTCAAAAAGTTTTAAAACCCTCTTGATTTATTTCTCTGTTTTGAATGTTTGCTCAGGATAGAATAACATTTCCACATATAACATAAAATATTACAGTTCCCATGAAAGCAAAATCAATGTTTAAGTGTTTTGCACTACACAGCAGCTATACACCAGGATCTGGACCACCAGGATACACCATGCCAAAACAGTCATTTACTAGATCTCGCATATTCTAATATGGTATTTTAGTATTTATATTCCTAGAAAACAATAAAAATGTTGATGTCTGTTGATAACCTACATATCCAAAGTTAATTATCAATCATTACCACAGCCAATTACAAAATGTCAAGAAAATTGTTAAACTTATTTTGAGCTAATGCTAACCAGATGTTAGCAAATCAAATCAAGCTAATCCTTATTGTCCACCAGAGGAAATTTGATTTCATACAAACATAAAAAGAAGCAGAATCACATAATGCAAAAATCTTGACAGAACACAGGAACAAACGGTAGAAATGTGAGAGCACTTCAAATGAAGACAGTGCAAAAAAAAGCTAAATGCCAAATATATGAAGTGTTTAGGTGCCGAGATCACCTGTGCAAATTCAGGCTACTCAGGGCCCTATCTAAAATCTGTTGTAAAGTGGTGCACAGGGCAGCAAAATGTCATTGTTAGTTTCCAGCTGTTGCAGTTGTGATTTTCATGCCCAGTGCCCATGTTGTCTAAGTAGCTGCCAATCTGTGCAACCCTGGGCATGTTAGTCATACAATGAGGTGTGGTCAGGCACATTGTTGGTACACTGTGATGTTGAAGCAGCAGAAAGCAACTGTGATTGTCGGTGTGTTGGGAGATTTTAAAAAATCAGTGAAATTACATTGCTGCACCGTGTGTGTAAATGTGCACAGCATCCCACCAACCCACCTACAAGCCATCCACTAATAATGAGAATGTTAATTTTTATGACCTTCTGATTAACTGCAGTGTCTGTGAATTAAAATCTGACCTGTGCACCTCCATTCGCTTCTCCATCTTGTCGAACCTGTCATTTAAATAGTCATGTGCCATGGTGCTGGTGCATCTGATTTTTAAAGGGAATTGGAGACGACGCTAAACCGTTTTGTTCATGTTTTACTCAAAACACACCTATGACACACATCCCTTACTTTGCTTCCAGCTTATACAATGTGTGATTCTGAAAGCTGAGTTGGACATGCCTGTAGACTTTACACTTTAGACCATGCACTGTAGATTGTTTAAATCGGGCCCTCATAGCTGTGCAAACAGAAGAGTTTTTGTGTTGTTTTGTCCTCTGAGCAGGAATATTCAAAGGCTTTTATGTGTAACCCACCTAGGGAGTTCTATTGAGAACCTTTTCATATTTCATGGGTTTTCTCTAGAACACATCAGCAGGTTTTGCCGAGAAGCTTTTTATATTCCACAGGTTCTATCTGGAACAAACTCAGGGTATTCTACTAAGAACTTTTTTATATTCCAAGGGTTTAATCTAAAACCCACCAAGAGGTTTCTAACAGAAGCCTTTAATATTCCAAGGGCTTTATCTAGAACCCATCAAAGGAGCTCTACCGAGAACCCTCTTATATTAACCCTTGACATAAGAGTTACTTCTTCCAAAAGAGGGTTCTTTGGATGAAAAGTGTCCTTAATGGAACCCTCAGTCTTACAAAGAACCCTTGACAAACCTTTTGTCCAAAAAAGGGTTCTTCAGGCACCAGTGGCTCTGGGTAGAACTTCAGCCCTTCAGAGAGGAACCCTTATTTCTATGAGTGTAGCCACTAGAACAAGAAGAAAGCAAGAAGAGAATAAAAAGCAAGAAGGTAATAACAAAAACAGAATAGTACACTTGTGTTATCGCAGTAAAGAAGCCTTGGGCTGTTTTGCTATGTGTTCATCCAGTGGAGTTCCTTGACACCATTGGAGTAGAGCTGCATTATGTTTTGGTTTAATAATTCATCAGACATGGGGTTTAAAAGTTAGAGCGTTATACCTGCCAGCTCAGCCTACAGCATGTGAGAGTGTGTGTTAAAAAGTGCACACACAGCCACATCTGTCATGTATCCCTGTTTTATTAGGTGTGTAAACTGATTTTTGTGTGTCTGAATGAGTGTGTTTGTGTGCATGCATGCTGGTATGAGTGCACATCCAGTTGGGCATGAGTGAGCACATGCTCCTCTCCATCCCCTGAGGAGAACGATGAGAGCATGAACTCATCAGTAGGGTTTAGATCGGCATACATCTTTTAACAATTTCAATTTAAGTGCCATTTTGCCAAATTATAAATTTGTTTCTGGCTCCTCTAATTGGCTTTAGTGGGACTTGCAACACCACTGCAGGGCAGATTGTGGGAGTGACTAATAGAGCAAGAGCAGAGTGGGAGTAAGAGAAGACGGCGCTCGCTAGAGTATTCATGCAAAGAGAGAGAAAGAAAGACATCTTCAGGCATCAAAGTGGCCTCGGCTCTCCACTCTGTAAAATAATTAACACGAGCAAAATGCAGAGAGGACTTAGTGAGTGTTTGGAGCAACCAAAGAATCCAAGGGAAATGCCAGACAAGCAGACAGTCAGTTAAGGTGGATAACTTTTAAGGGCTTAAAGTAACTACACGAAGGAAAGCACTGCAGCACTTCACAGTGCACAACTGTCCAACACTACATTAGCTGGGTGAGGTCATATGTACACCCAGCCACAGCTGACCACACCCAAATCTGATGATGACTAGTCAGATAGAAATTTCACTAGAGCTGCACGCGCAAATGAAATCACTTTTAGTCATACCTTCTTTTCTTATACTTTTTAAATCATTTATTTGTAATAGTTTCTCAAAGATGTAATTAGGTTCACACTAGAAGTCCAGCAATGTCTGTACTTATTGAGAAAAAGAATGATACTGACCACTGTCTTCCACAGAAGTTTCATTGAGTCTGTTCTGTCCTTCTGTATTGTGGCATGGTTTGGGAACCTGAATCTGGCCAATAAGAATACGCTTGGCTGGCTTGACAAAGTACGGCTGGCCAGTAAAACTATTGGAGTGAGTAAGCTGCAGCTCTCTGACCTCTAGAACAGGTAGGTCCTAAAGGAGGCCCAGGCTATATTGGACTGTCCTGATCACCCCCTACAGAGACAGTTTGAGCTCCTACCTCCAGGACACAAATGCAGCATAAAAGGGTTCTTGGTACAAACCCTTTGTGGGGTTCTTCTTGGTACCCTTAGAGCATGTGTCAAACTCAAGGCCTGCGGGCCAAATCCAGCCCGCCATCTCATTTCATGTGACCTGCAAGAAGTTGCAAAAAATATCATTTGCATCATACAAGCCTAAACTGCATTACAGAAGTATGGTGTCCAATAACTACATGTCCGAGAATGCATCCCTTTTACACACATACTGAAGTCATTTAGTAGCTAGATGCATCATTAGGAGTGTATCCGATCCATTGGACTTTAATGTGAAAGATACGAGGGCATCGGTTCAGACAGGCTGTATCGGTAAAAAGCTGAACATGAATTGGAAACAGATCGATGCACCACTAGCATATTGATGCATCTCATTAGGAGCTGCCTATGTAAGTTTTCCGTCTCTGTTTTCTCTCTCCTCCTGTCTCTGTCTGCACCGCTCTTACTGGACGTCTGCTGCCGTGCTACACAAAACAAGCGCTCCCTCCTCCCTCTTCTGTGTCTCCTCGTCATTTCATCAGAGCAGACCGCGATGAAAACAGCGACAGAAGTAACATTGTACTGCGTCGCAAATGTAGAACAAGTTTGGTGGTTTTTTTTAGGAAAGCTGAGAAACACTGCTGCAAATCATTTCTGTAAAACGTGTCTGACAGCAGAGAACAGAGACACGAGTCTGACCCACAGAGACGTCATGTGACTGAGAGAGCAGGTAACACGGAGCATCACTGTTCAAACACACTAATCAGAACCACAGAACTCTTCATATGAAACAGAGCAGCTGATCATCTTACTGCAAAAATACTAATATTTTGAACAGTTTTAAAGTTTATTCACAGACACAGCTTTGTCTGTTTCATTTTTAAATAGAAAATTGTTGCACAATTGAATGTCTACTGGCCATGATTTTTTCCTAGATTTTTGCTATTGGAGCTTATTATAATTGTTATAAAAATCAATATTAATCAAATGCAGAGGCATTTATGTGATATATATACAATTGTATTGTCTTACATTTACAACTGGCCCTTTGAGGGCAAACCTAACGCTGATGTGGCCCAAGATGAAATTGAGTTTGACACCCCTGCCTTAGAGAGTAGAAAGGTTCCGGATGGAACCCCTAGAGAGGGTTCTGGAAAGAACCGTTTCACCATAGACCACACACCTCTCATAGGGGGATCTAGATTCATCCAGATTTCAGATGTTACAGTTCTAGGTATAACCCTTTATTTTGGGATTTAGGAACAATTCCAAGTCCCAAGTGGCACCTTTATAAGTGGTTCTACAAGGAATTAAAAAGGGTTTTCCTATGGGGACAAGCCAAAGAACTCTTCATGGTTCTGGGCAGTATCTTTATTTCTAAGAGTGTACTGTATCTCTGTGTTCTCCGGCACACACTTTCACAACAGTGCTGGAGATGCAGAGGATGAAAAATTGATTGAGATTACGATTTAATCAATAAAAGGACATGAAAATGTGATGCGGCTGCTCTCGGGGTGCTGTTGATGGAGAGGAGTTAGATGTTTGAGTGAGATGGGAAACGCCTCGGAGACCCAGAGATACGGGCCAACACACACAAGCCGAGAGGCCCGGCTATAAGCTGCACGAGTAGTCTGTGTGTGTGTGCTGTCATTTAAAATCAAGTATTTCTACTGGGAGTCAAAAAGAGGAGTTATCAGGCTGGGATGATTGGCAGGCAGGGGAGAGGTGAGGTTTTCATTGTGTTTGCTGGGGATTAAAGATGAATGTGAGAGAGATCTCGCTCCCCAAAGACCCGATCTGTGTGCATGGATTATGTGTGTGTGTGGGTGCGTGTCCTCTTACTGCCTCCATTGCTGTCACATCTGATCACAGCCCATCAAACCAACTGAAAGCTGAGCTGACAGAACTGTTTAATAAACACGGACCCCCCGATGCACACACAAAGGTAGAAAAATTTAAAGAGACAATAAGATCCCCCCACCACCCCACACCTTTCCATATATATATATATTTATATACTGATTATTGGAGACAGCTGGGGGGCGCTCTTATTTTTATTTTAGATATTACTATTTGGTGGTTGGGATAGGTAGGACCAGTCACTATGTAGTAAGATATATAGATATATAGTAATAATAATAATAATAAGCAGTCATCCAAGTAAGTAAGTAATAAGTGATTGAGTTAAAGGTGTAGTAAGTCAGTCTGTTCTCATTAGCAGGTTGTTAAATAATGTTGTTTTGTCACCACCTCTCAGCATCTCATACAGAGACACCATTTGTATGAGACACACTGGACTTTCAAATAACTTCCGTCTAAATCCATCTGCATCATGTGACAGATACAGAGCGAGAAAGTCTGCATGTGGAGGAGGTGAGGTGAATAGATGGGTCCAACAAACAGGACTTTCACCCTAGAGGCCAATGTTTGTGTCCTGTGTGAAACCCAAATTCAATTTTAAATTTATATGAAATATGTGTATTTTGCATAAAAACTCTGATCCGGTGTTTTTTAAAAGTTGCCAGCCAGCTCCAGCATTTTTGACAAAACTTACTGATTTTTCAACACCTACAGAATATTCAGTTCTTTGAATATGTTAACATGGAATATGTCAAAAGGAAGAACAGATCTTCTAGTTTCAGACACATGAAAACATTTTGTTCTAACTTCATTCATTATTTTTTTATAAGTACTTGAATATTAGTTGGTTGCATCAAAAAAGAAACAGAAAAACTGAGAAAATGTTTTTGTGAAAGAGACATTTTTAAGCAGAGCGCTGTCTGCCCTGCTGTCTGCCCCAGCTGTGGTGCAAGTCCCAGGGCTGCGGTTTGAGCAGCCTCGCTGTGTCCCGGTTGCTGTGGAGGTCCTGCAGCTTGACCAGCCTTGCTCTGTGCCTGGGCTCTGCGGCCAGGTCACAGTGCCCTCTGCCCTGCAGATCTCCCACTGAGCACCCAAAGTTTTACTATCTTCTTTTTCTGCTGCTCAATTCCAGCGGTTCTCTTTTTCATCGAGTAGCAATTTTTTGTCAGATGATCCATCACAGCGTCCTCCACCGCCTCTTAGTGAAAACAGCAATTGGCGAGATATCTATCATTGGCGGGGAGTTGTGTCTTAAATGACAAGATATCTCATCAGTGGTGGGGAAAGAGTAGATTATATAGTGTAATGCTTACTTAAGTACTAGTAAAATTACAGACTTGAATTGTAATTTGAGTGGGTGTAAACCCCTGGAATTATTAAGATCAAATTCATTGTTTTGTGTATTTTTGTACCGCTTCTGTGTTGGTTAACTTTTTTGTGTTTACGTTCCATTTTGGGTCAAGTGAATTTACTTCTGTGGATAATAAAGTAAAATTTGCTTTGATTTGATATCAGTCATCACAGCCTCCCACACAGAGGTCTAATTAGGCAACAAGTGAAAACACCTGTGTGGGTGGACCGTCGGGCCTTTGATATAATCAAACAAACCTGTGTGATTGTAAACTATTATTTCTGCTTAAAAGCTTGTGTAACAGTTGTTGCATGTGCTTAACTTGTGCTCATTTTTTGTGGTGTAACACATTTTATTTTAGAGGTGTATCAGCTGTTAGTTAGTTGACACTTTATGGTACAATAAGCTGGTAGCACTCGCAGTCAGTACATGTGTTAGCATTGACAAGTGTTAATGTGAAGCATTATGTAGAGCAAATGATCCACCAGGGACACAAGGATGATTTTGTTGTCTGTGTTCTCATCAGTTGAAATCTGGGACAGTCTCCCAAAAACCTGCTGTATTCTTCACTTCCTTCTGCAGTGCACACTTCAATTGACTCGGTGCCGCTCTTTGAGTTAGCAGGAGCACCATATGTTTCCTGGGAGCACAAAGAACATTTGATTCTTTTAATGGCCCTCACCACTCTTCCCTTTTTCTCTGATGTTCTTCCACCTTTTCTTCTCTCTCGTTTCTCATGACCTGTCCGTTCCCTTTCACCTTAGCTTATTTCTTCTGCTGATCTCCCTCCTCTTTCCTTCATCTTTTCTACTTTTATTCCCCACTTCCTATCCTCCTCTCTCATATCTTTGTTTCCTCTCCCATCCTCTTCACCTCCCTCCTCCATCTCCCTTCTCTCATCAATTTTCCATGCCTTTTCCTTGTTTCCTACTTCCACTGTTCTCCCTTCCTCCTCCTACTCCTTGTCTCTTTTCAGGTCAGATGAATCCTGACCTATGTATTGCAGGCAGATATATAGAACATGAATATTCATGCTCTATGTGCCCTGCAAACTATGCACTCTTTCTAGTTATTATCCTTTTTCTCTGTTCCTGTCAATTTTTGTGATGTCTGTATGAAAAACAAGTCGTAGTTGTTTGAATGCTGTAACGTGAGGATGTGTAAGGATTCCACGTAGGTTGATTTATTCCAGAAAGACCTGCTATTGTTTTGCTGACACACACTCATCCAACCCCCTATGAGACAAGCTTTTATACAAACACAGCAATATGGAAGCACTTGCCCTGGAAGCAGTGCAGTGAGAATCAAGGTTGAGTGACTTACTGAAGGGCACGGCAGCAATTCAGCACCTGGATGAAAACTATGAACATCCAGTTACCACAAAGTAGAGAAAGAAAACCCAAGAGAAATGGAATTGGCACACTGCAAATGTCATCCTGTGTATGGGGGGGTGTGTGGGTTTTCTTGACACCTTAAGGTTAATAAAAGGTCGGATTTTAATTTTACGAGAGAAAACATACCAACATAGGCATTGAAACATTTTCATTTCATTTTCATCATTGTTGAAGTTCAGGAGCACAGTGTGTGAATGACAAATGCAGACATTTTTACCCAGTGTAATGGTTAATATGTGACATCCAAATTTCAAATAATTAGGAAACAAATAACCCTGAATATCTTTTGTTTTGCTGGTTTGTTACAGAAGATATATAAAGTGATTAAGTAATGACAAGCCTGCTTTTCTTGGTTCACTATGCATAACCTTTCCAGATGTATTATTAACTCACTGCACTGCCTGGTGTCATTAACAGGGCCAGAGATGGACTTTTTGGATACTCGTTTCAAAATTGCAGGCGGCTCTAAATAAGATCATTCACTGCACTCATGTCATTTCAGTGATATTTTTAAAGCCAACTGCACACGTATCTATATATATAAATCTGAAAAATATATGAACATCAAGGAGAATCATGGATCATGTTTTGATTGTAATGCTGTGGTGCTCATATACAGTTACCTTGCGAGGCAGTTGGATTCACGAGATCATGCGAGAATCTAACTTGCCAGGCTCCAAGCTATCCGTTTGTGTCTGCATCAGAGGTAGAGTGAGCCAATCAGTGTCCTGGGAGGGACTACTGGCAGCTACAGGCGTGGTTCTAGGTGCGCTGATAGGAAGAAGTTGGTTGTATCAGAACAGGAGAGTATTTCTTCATTGAAAGAAGGCCAGAGAACAGCACTGGAGGCTTTTATCGATGGAAATGATGTTTTCGCTCTTCTTCCGGCCAGCTTCAGTTCAGTGAGTTGATCTGATTGGTTGAAGTTAGCCTGTGTTAGACATGATGGTTCATCCAATCACCTGCCACGTGTTTTTTTTTTCTTTCTTTCTTTTTTTCTTTGTTTTGAAAGCACAGGCCCTTTTCCAAAGGTGTTTTCCAAGGTCTTTCTATAGACAGCAAAACATCTGGCGTGTCAGATCACATGTACAGTAAATGCAACTTTATGCAACTTTTTTAATCTTTTTTATGCAACTTTTTTTTTTTATCCTTCTACAAATTTATTTACACAATTTGATTGTGTATGATAAAACACAAAAAAATCAGCATATTACCAGCTATTCAGTTTGGTGAGCAAAGCAAAAATTATTGCTGGTTTTAGCCTATTACACTATTGTTAACCTACATATTTAAAAGGTTTAAAATTTTCTTTGGTGCAACTTTGACAGTAATGTTGTCTGTTAGATTAACAATGCTCGGTGGGTTAGTCCGAGAGCAGCCATGATGTATTGAGGACTGGCAACATGTTCTCACGCCCAAATGACAAGTGCAGCAGTCCAGGTGGACTTTAAAATAAAGGCACAAAAACCACTTGGTAAGGTTTAGGAAAAGATCATGGTTTTGCTTTTAATAAATATGTTAGTTATATAAGTTCATGTATGTTACGTCATTTACATACATTACATGACTGAAAAAGTAATCAAACAGTGACCTTCAGTTTCACATGGGACACAAACCCCAGTCACCAGTCCAGATTTAGGTTGACCCATCCATCCACCCCAACTCCTCCCCACGGACTTTCTCATTCTTCATGAGTCATTCCCAAAGACTGGGTTGGGACCCATGGCTGGGTCAGAGGAGGTTTTATTTGCGTCCTCAAATAAATAAAAGACTATGGACAAAATTCTGCAAGGAAGGAAATTTAAGCAGAAAATTTCCATCCATCCATTTTCTGTAACCGCTTATCCGTGAGGGTCGCGGGGGCTGGAGCCTATCCCAGCTGACATTGGGCTAGAGGCGGGGTACACCCTGGACAAGTCGCCAGTTCATCGCAGGGCTGACACATAGAGACAGACAACCACTCACTCTCACATTCACATCTACGGGCAATTTAGAGTCACCAATTAACCTATTATGCTGCATGTCTTTGGACTGTGGGAGGAAGCCGGAGTACCCGGAGAGAACCCACGCGGACATGAGGAGAACATGCAAACATCTTTTATAAAGTATTCAAAATGTGCCTATTATTTTACTGATGAGAGGAAAAAACATGAGCTTGTTAATTCTGCCTAAACACACTTATTGTGTCTCATTTATGAAGTAGGCTAAATGTCCTATGTTGTTTTCCTGATAAGAGGAAATGAAAACAGTGAGATGTCCTGTTCACTCAGCCTAAATGAATGTATTTCCATGTTTCCTGTTGGTCATTTTTTGACTCTTTATGACTCATTTTGCCATGTAAAATAAAGGCATTTTAACTTTATACAAACTTTACAGTGTGCCTTGGTGTGTTTTTGAAGGAGCCTTGCATTTTTGATTTTTTACTGAGACTGTTTGACCCATGCATGAGCCCTTCATCTGAAGAATAAGTGCAAAATACTTTAAGTATCGAAAGAGCAGCTGTATTTGGACCAACAAAAAGATCCAGCAGCGCTTCTTCCAGTCTATTGTCTTCATATAGCGTGGATATGTTTTAATGCAGTGTCAAGATGATATAGTTCGATAAGTAAAAATAGAAAAGTTTGTGCACAAATGAACTCTTCCTAGAATTGATCAATTATTACTTATTGCAACTTGGATTGCAATGGTTTGTCATTTTTAAAAAGTGGATCCCCAGGAAGAAAGTTTGGGAAATCCCGCTTTACGGAACAGGAATACATAACACCAGAGGGGTACCTGCAGCGTCAGTAACTTCCCAGTGTCTGAAAGCACAGTCAGTCAATCCTATAAAGTAATTTGTGATGTAAAATAAATCTGTTGCTGAGCTTGAGCCCCACCAGTCACTTGCTTCTGTCCTGTAAACCAGCACAAGCTGGAATTATCATCCATCTAGGAATTATCAGCTGCAGTTGTTCTCACCACCGATGCATGAACCTGCAGGGCTACTGAGAGCTGCTCACAGTGACTGTGTCAACTTGAAAATAGAGAGAATGTGAAAAGCTTAAACTGCCCTCTTACTAAGACAGCAGCTAATTATGCAGTCACTAATGGAATGATAAGATTGCAAAACATTTAACAAGGGCACTGTCGTCCACATGAGCATAAATATTAGAGTGTATCACTCAAATGAATTTAATAAAAACTGTTTTTATGGGACGATTTGTAAAATGAACACAATGAGAATCTGTTAACAAACTTGCTTGTTATTTTAAATGCTCTCATTTTGCTTTCTTAGTTTAATTCGTTTATCTAAATTATTTATTTATGAACTGATTCAGAGCGGCTTCCTCGCATGTTTTTTTGGTATGCTGGCTTTCTGTCTGCTGGAATTCTTACAGATGAAATAGAGGTTAATTGGGTAATTTGTCTTTTTCAGTAACCTCTCTCTTTAATACACTCTTGCATTTTGCACCAGCTCTTCATACACAAAGTGCTCCTTCCAAAGTGCCTGAGGCTTTGCAAATTGATTGGAATGGCCCACTTGTGTTTGCTCCCCTTGTTATTTATGCAATCTTCCATTGAAGGGATATAGTTTTGATTGTTTGATGTGGGGTCATATCTGGTACTTATCGATAGTCAGTGTGTTACCTACAGTAGATTCTGGTCAGCATGCTCCCAGTTTGGGAAAGCAGAACGGAGTTCAGGCACAGGAGCTCATCAATGAACTGCAGTGGATGGGGTCAGCAGGAAAACATATTTTAGCAACTTAAAAGAAGGTCCACCAAAAAAATCTATACAGTATCAGTTTAGGCTGTTGCCCAAAAGCCTTTGAGAAGGGTGCTACCATTGATGCCATGATCAGTTGCTGAGGGCTATTGCAGAGGTCATCAGTACAGGGTACTCAGTCAGTCGGCAGCAACAACCAACAAGACAGTCCATCAAGCAGTCCACATTTGTCAAGACCAGAACAATGGCCAAGTCTGACAAGTGGGCTTCTGGCAACAGCATGGGACTTGCAGCTGAAGGCTGACCTTGGGAGACAGCTTGAATTCCCATAAAAGATCGCCGTTACAATGCCAGTGCTGAAGCAGGGGATGGAAGACCTGGTGCAACCTCTTTGAGGTTGGCTGTAGAGGGTTTGCTGGCTGGACACTCAAGCTGAATACTGCTTGTCTGGTGTGATCCAAGTCTCCTAAAGCCCCGACATGCCAAGTTGACTTGAAACCATGTTTTCAGCCAGAATTGTCACTGTAGATCCTTAGCCTGGAGCCATGTTCACATGCAGGTGCACACCATCTGAACTGGGTGTGTGTGCATGCAAAATTGCACAGCATGTCGGGCTTTAGGAGACTTTGATTACACCACATGCTTAATATGGAGGCAATTTATGGTTGTTTTCTTACATTTGAAAACTGGTCACAATTCACTTACATTGTTTGAGAGATTCTGCAACACTGATTTACTGTGAAACTCCAGCAGTGTTTTGCAGACCAAAAAAATAAACCCAAACTTTAATCGCCATGAGGGTGAGTAATGACTATATAATGAATAATGGCTGAATTTTCGTTTTTGGGTGAACTAGGGGCATGGAAACTATTGTAGCTATTACATCTGCTACAGATTTTAGATAAGTGGAAACTGGGCATCTTTAATTAATAACACACAAATGTAGATAGTAAATCATACCCTGAGATACCACAGACATTTCAAACCCCTGTTCTCTACAATAATCACAAGCTATACTGTACAATCTGTCAGTCTGCTGCTGTCTGTATTTGTCTATATTGGTTTTTGACCCTGCATGAAGCAACACACACACGCACAGATTTGACCAGCTGCTGCTGTAATGAGCATGGCTGAGCACCGACATTTGCAGTATCAATCTTCGAGGCTACATATGGCATGCAATGCCATGCAAAGACAGCAGGCGGGGGTGGGTTGGGGGTGGGGGGGTCTTTATGGTCGCCAAAGTGTGAATTAATTAGCACCATGTCTGAGAGTTCTCGTTCACATCTCCCCAATATGTCACGCTCTATGATCTAACAAGGCCTCGAGCAGATAAAAAGCACGCACTGAAGCAAAGTCACTCTCCGGCACATCCTTAACTTGTCCTCCAGCACATGAGCTGAGTCTGAATGGAGGAATGAGTTTCTTCTCTGAGTTGTTTTTATGTTGTTTTCTCTGGCAAAGATTCAAAGCAAAGCAGAGATACTGTTCCACACCCTTTTATTTTGTGTGTTTTTTGACATTATAATAATGATTGTAGAATCTAACGGCTGTTAGACAGGTTAAATGTTTTTACTTCCATCTGTGTTTCTCCTTCACTGTTGTCAAACTCTATCATGGGTAATGGAGGTTTAACTCTGTGTTTATCCAATTAAAGCTTTGCCAATTATGTATGTTCGTAATTGCTTGTCTCTGGGAGAAAGAATTTTTTCTTTGATTTTGTTCTGTCAGTAAAATCAAGATACACACACATACACACACACACACACACTGAGTGTGCTGGAGAGAAGTACTGCCGATGGGACCATCTGTTATTAAAGCTCAGGCTCGTTGAAGCAGGGAAAAGATATCTTCCAGAAACCAGCTCATTGCGTGTCTTGTGTCTGTAAATATTAGTCCTGGCATCGGCCATGGGTGCTGGCAGTGTATGAGTTCTTGCATGAACAGCAGTGTGTGCGAGTTTTTTGTATTAATGAGTATAGAGGCTTTGCCATTGTGCCAGAAATCACCATAATCACAGTAATCATATCTGGGACCATACTTGCATCCTGAAATGAGTAACTTAAGTTAATAAGCACAGGTTATCATGAATAAGCTTCATAATTCTTAAATTTGCCAACCAAGAAAGTCATCAAGTAATCTGTGGCAATGTAACTATAATCTAATGACTTTTTTTTTATGTAATCTGGGCAGATTATAGTTTTTTGTAATTTGACTATGTAATCCTGATTACATGTAATTGATTACTGCCCAACTCTGTTAATAAATATATTGATTACTGCGGCTTTGCATATGACGATATTAACAGTATTTCAAGTTAAAACCACTGTTGTTAATTTGTAGAAAAGCAGGAAATCCACGGGGAAAATCAGATCAGTCTATGTGTTGCTTTCGGTCCAGTCCACTGTCTCAGTGTCCCCAGTCAAATCTGATAGCATGAGGCCTACATTACTGTCTGCCATGTTGTCTTTTTCTTCATACCTTCTTACCATCAGGTGTTTTCAGAGCTCCTGTCTCGGGACTTTCAATAAAATACTTGACAAAAGATCTTATTAATGCTACAATTTGGCAATAGAAGCTATTGAATTTGTCATCAAATCCAAAAGAATGAGAAAATCCCCTCTCAGTTCAGTGGTGATGTTTTGAAATTAAATGAAATTCCAGTTCAGGGCTGCTACTCAAATTATTTCCTTCTTTGTTCCCCTCAGAGATTGAAGGTACATTTTCTTGACATAACAAGAGACTGTCTGCCCTGCCTACTTTTCTCTGGCAAATCTAATTATGCATTTTGCTACTTTGCTACATAAACGCTTGGACTTTGAACAGTGAATGTTGAGAAAAAGCTCTGCTCTGGCACAGGAGCATGGTTCGCTCTTGCCTAGAGGCAGCAGTCAAATCATTGTCACAACAGCAGTGTACCTGCCAGCTGAACCCCAGTTCAACTCCAGCCCACAGATTTTTTTTTAATTCCCTCTGCACCTAGCCCCTGAGCTGACTTCATCCCTGCTGCGATAGCTATCTTACCAAACCAGTGTTTTTGAGTGGGAGAAAAAGCGGAGATGTCTTTGTCCCCTCTGTTGTGGGCTGGTATGGACCCAGCAAAGAATGATGGGGGGGTGTCACTGGAACCACAGTGTCATAAAGTCTGATGCTGGAAAAATGATAAGTCATCACTTTAGTCAGACAGCTTATTTAGCCTGTCCGTCTGCTGTATCTGACATCGTTTCCCCACCTGCTCACTATAATGTTAACAATGGACACACCAGAACACTTGAATGTTTGAATTACTTTGAATTACAGAATTACAGAATTACTCACAAGTTGGACTGACTCACTGTTTTGGTAGAAAGGCCTGAAGCTTTCTAGCAGAATGACCTGAAGGCAAACTTGCCCCCCAGAAGCCAGGTTGTCTAATGATGATGTGATTGAATCAACTCACCTGAGAGAATCGTCGGAAATTAATAATTACCACTTGTGACTATAGTTGCCGCTGTTTGGTAAAAGTTATAAACATCTCTGAAATCTTAATCATGAAAGCATATTGCATCACAAACATGGATTGAAAATGAGATGATGGATAATGATCATCTCTAAAAAGCCGTTAGGCACACTTGCAT
The DNA here is from genome assembly GCA_034769285.1 of Lutjanus argentimaculatus. NCBI lineage: Eukaryota > Metazoa > Chordata > Actinopteri > Lutjaniformes > Lutjanidae > Lutjanus > Lutjanus argentimaculatus. The sequence continues at coordinate 1,163,930 of JAWZSL010000033.1, read as the reverse complement.
TTTCCAGTTGAAGCTCCTTTTCCTCTGCTTGTCATCTTTGATGAATCCTGCTCGAGTTCGATATTTTGAGGACATTTCATATAGACTGACAGATGTTGAATGATGCCTGCAACATGTTCTAAAAATGTCATTTAACACTTCTGTTAACAACCTTTTTCATTGAACAACACTCGTTTTAAAAAGTGAAATTCTTTCTTATTTTTGCTTGACATACGACTTCAGGTGCTCAACAGTGCACCACGCTTTTTTCAATGGGAGACAGGTCTGGAATGCAGACAGGTCAATCAAGTACCTGAACTCTTTTGCTATAAAGCCATGCTGTTTTAACACAAGCAGAATGTGTCTTAGTATAGTGTTGCTGAAATAAGCAGGGACATCTCTGAAAGCAACTGGACAAAGTCTGCACCTGTCACCTGTTACCAATTCACCTGTTTACCTTTTGAATGTTCCAAACACGTATTTTTTTGAGCAGTCCATGACTTTCACAATCTTTTGTTGCCCTTCCAGCTTCTTTGGAATGTGTTGCAAGCATCAAATTCAGAATTTACAAAAAAAAAAAAAAAAAATCAGTTTATCGTCTTGAACATTAAATATATTGTCCTTGTACCATATGCAGTTGAATACAAGTGAAAAAGGGTTTGCGCAGAGCGTCCCAACTATTTTTGAACCAGGTTTATGCACCATTGTGAAAGCTTTACATTTAACACCACCTCACCATGTCCTGCATGTTGGCAGAACAGCAACACATAGACTCAATGACTGTACGATAATTTTTGGCCATACTAGCAGTAACGCTTTGGAGATGGCTGTGTAGGTCTTTCTGCTGATTGGTCCAACTCACCGGTCCAGACTGAAATGTCTCAACAACTATTGGATGGACTGCCATGATTTTAGTGATCCTTCCGCTTTCTATCTAGGGCTATCTTCTGGTTAAAACTCTACCAATACTCTGATTTATCACCAAATACATGCCTGGCATTGTGAACCTCTCAGTTGATTTTTGATTTCCATGGGTTGTTAAAATGAGGTGCAGACCAGAATACCTCTGGAGACAGATAGATGCACAACCAATCAGAGCCACAGTGATGTACCGCTGTTGGTAAATTAAATTCACCAAATCAGATGTACGGCAAACACATCTTTCTTATCAGCAAGAGTTTAAATACAGTTATTTGTTCCTCCTTTAGAGAAAATATGCTGTCCAGTGGATTCAACAGAAACAGACTACCAGATAGACGTAGCTGTCAAACAGGCGCACCCTCAGCCACACTCCTCTGGCTAATTTGTATGTCTAAAGTGCTAATTAGAAAATGTTAGCATGCTAACAGGCCAAGTTAAGATGATCAATATGGTAAGCAATGTGTCTGCTAAATATTAGCGTATTGTCATTGTGAGGATGTTAGCATGCTGGTGTTAGCATTTAGTCTAAAGCACAGTTGTGCCTAGCTATAGCCTCACAGAGCTAACAGTGCTATTAGCTTTCAGTCCAGCTTGGACACATTTACTAATTCAGTAGTTTTATATAATTCTGTTTATATTTTTTATTATATTAGCTGGTCATGCTAACTACCCAGGTGTTGCATATATTCACACACACACAAATTTTCTTTGCACCAGATTGTTTCTCCTAGTGAGGACCTGCTGTATCAAACCTTTGTGTTTAAAACAGGGAATATTATCCAGCCTCAGGTAACCTCAATTAGTAACAGCAGCAGTGCAGACATTTACCCATGTGAAAATATTTTGGAGAACCACTTTATCACTTTAGAAGCTATGCATGTGTACTGCAATGTTTGTTTGTGCACTCGAGCACAACTTGAAAAGACAAACCGAACGCCACCCTCCTGCTTCTACTGTACTTTACCACGCTGCATCTATTCATGTGCTGTCGTTACATAACTTAACTACATAGTTTATGGTTTATTCATGAGGCCTATTTTGGCCCAGAGAACTGGGCGTCCTGAATCAGACGAGAATCTCTCAATCTTTCCACGGGCCTCAGGGGAAAACAGGCAGGCAGGCGAATGAGATCGCAGACTTGGACAGAATTACCACTTCACTGAGAGTGAGGGAGGAAATGATCTCTGTCACCTGCTCTGCCTCTTCCATCCACCCATCTGACCATCATCATTTCATTTTCTCGCCTCCTTCATCTGTGTAGCTTACATGCACCTAGGGCGATGTGTGATGATGTGTGTGTTTAAGTGCTGCGCTGGTCTGAATGCAATTCTGCCACTCTAGATGTATACATGAATGCATTTATGTAGAGCTGCACTGCAAATGATGCTACCGATCTGAACAGGACAGGAGTTGGCTGAAAGGCTGTGTCAGTTGTGCGTCACAGAGAATATACTATAGCTTCTGTGAGTGTGTGTGTGTGTGTGGGAGAGAGATGGAGAGGAAAACTAAGGTAGCTAGCATGTCACAGGAGAGCCCTCTGCTGTTTGAAGCACCAACCACTCAACATGTCCTCTCTACCATGTTTGTTCTCAGCTGCACAGTTATCACCAGTTTCAGTTTCAGAATTCTCCATTTGTGTGGAGTTTATCAAAATTCTAAATCATTGAAAATAATATTTGCTTAGTCATTTACACTTAGAAATAAGATCTGCTCTGCCTGATTTTCACTAAATGACTTTTATTCATGTCTTTCTCACACCTATAACATGACCACAATATCACATTTTCCCATACGTTCAGTTATTGATATATTAATTTCAATAAGAACATGGGCAGCCACAAATAGATTTTCTACCTCCTGAGCTGCACACAGCTCTCTGGTCAGAGAGGAGAACCCTTCACTGGCAAAACGCTCCAAGATTTGTACTTTCAGTTTAAATGATCACTCTCACCCACCGTCTAGACATGACCGCCTCTCTTCTGTCTCTCAGCATGATGTTACACCCTCCACAGGGTTTCACATACATAGACTTGCTGATATCCAAGTATATTGTGTGACCTGTTTTTTTAATTAGTCCGAGATCCGGCATCCACGATTGATTAGTGTGCTTCCCAATCACCTGTTCCTTCTGCTGTGTGAGAGGAGTCTGCTCATACACACTGCAGAGAAACAGAGACAGTCTCCTGTTTAATGTATATGTCCACTTATGCAGTTGTTTTGTAAAGGTATGTAAGTGGACCTGGTTCGTGTCGATATCATTTTAATAGATGACATGATTAACAAGGAGCCTCCACCTCAAGAGGCTCCGCTGCTGCTGTGAACAGAATCATGGGGGAAATAACCCAAAAATGCAAGTTGTGTTTTCTGGGTGACATCCTGCTGATATCAACAGATGTGTGTCTGTGTGCAAGTGTGGGGTGAGGAGAACTGAAGAGAAAAGCAAGGTGAGCAGCTAAACAATAGAAGTGAGTAGAAATAAAATGGTGAAATAAGAAAAACACTACTAAGGTGTGGGTGTAGGGAACAGTGTATGATTTCTTTCAATCCATTCTTAGACAAGATGATAAAAATTGGACAGAAATAAAAAAAACTCACCAAAAACATCTTAGTTTGTCTTTCCACTTTGCACAATCTCCAACTCCGGTTTGCTTGAAAATAAATCCTTAATCCATTGCATTAGATATGGAAATATTCTAGCTCCTCACTGCCTCTCTGATGCCTGATGTGCACTTCGTACCCCTCGCTCCTCTCCTCTTCATGCCTCTTCTGTTCCCACCTGCTGTCTTCATCTCTCTTGGAGTCAGAGTCCCAGTCTGAACAGATATAAATCACCTCAGTACTGTGTTCCCTATCTGGCCTCTGTCAGTTCCACAGTCCATATTCACTCAGAAGCTGCTGAGTCTGATTCTGTTGTCCGTGGTGTTTACACACTCCCAGTGCGCTCAGTTGCAGGTCCAGCTGGACTCCAGTCAGCTAACTGCCACTAGCTACACAGCTAACGTAGATAATGGTAGCTAGTATGTTGGCTACAGCCACAGATAGTTACAACAAAGAGGGGTTACTGTGGTCACATGCTGCACCATATTTGTTACAGAGACTTACTGTTGTTATACAGTCATGTTTTACACATTAAACTTTTAAACAGAGGCCTAATGTACATGTAACTTTGGGCTGATGCAACTGTCAACAAAATGAATACATTCGATTTGCAATCCAACTCTGAAACTATGAAATTAGTCACCTAAAGTTTAATTCTTTATCACACCTAATTTCAGATCAGTGGAGGAAATGACTGTTGGCTTCTATTTATACATTTTGAATGAATTTTAATTTTGCTTTGTGTAATCTAATAAAATAAATGCAAAAAATACCAAGTCATTCCTGACCCTGACCAAAGCAAGCAGTTTGCACACACAGCTGATTTAACCATGGACTAAACTGACCACATGAAACCACAGCAGTCACACTCAGATCCAACACAATCAGGCCGTGTTGAGTGTACATTAGGGTTTGCTTGAGATTTAGTTTGTTTAGCTTTGACGCAGAATGATATTGAGAGGAAAGGAAAAAACAAATGCAGACTGAATAGAAAAATAAACTGTGCAACGATGGAGAGAGAGTCTGAAGGGGACCGGAAGTGGCTCCTCATATTGGGCAAAGGTCAACTGAGTGGGTGATTTTTTTCATAATGTCAACATATTAAAAATGTATGTAACAACATGCTCCAGTCCAACAAATGTTAAAGTGACATTTCAGACGTGTGTCCTGTGTTTGTGTATTAGAGCTGACACTGACTCACAGAGTAACAGTCATGGAGAAATGAGGATGTCAGGCTTGTGCCTCGTATTTGATGGATTTATGTTTTTCATTGGTAAATTGACAAAGAAGGTCAACTTCATCCCATCTTCAGTTTCATCATCTATCTGCCTTTTTTTGTGCTAATATTTACTTTTACCTTAAATCACCTCAGCAGTTCATTTAAGTCCTCCTCAGTGTCCCAAAAAAGGAAGGATAGAAATATGGGAACATGGGTAGCAAGTAGCAAAGGCCTCTTATATCGTCACCCACAGGCACATTTGCCAACCTTGAGTTTCAGAGACTTTGTTTTCCTGCATTCTGGTGACATTTAAAGAATCAAATAACAACATAAGTACACTGCAGCAGCATTTAAATAATGAATAATTAATTTTACTAATTCGTCCCTCTAGTGTGACCTTCCATAAACCTCTGGCATAAACTAATATTCATCAGGTATCTTTCAATATTTTTTTCACCCCACACCAAACAGACACTGACCATTGACACAGCAGATTTTACAAAAAGCATGCCCCCTTTCCTTTAAAATAATAATAATAATAATAATAATAATAATAATAATAAACTTTAATTATATAGCACCTTTCAAGAGCATAAAGGTCACAAAGTGCTTTACAGAGGAAATAAAGCAAAAAATATACATATAGACATAAAACACAGTAAAGGCAGAAACAGACAGAACATATAAAAGAAAAAAATCAAACAAAGGCAAGTCTAAACAAATGGGTCTTAAGCTGCTTTTTGAAGGTGTCCACAGTGTCCACAGATCTTAAATTCAGTGGGAGAGAGTTCCAAAGTTTAGGTGCCACAACCTCAAAAGCGCAGTCTCCTTTGGTTTTCAGCCTAGAACTACCAGCAGGCCCTGATCTGAGGACCTCAGAGACCTGCTTGTGACATAAGGGTACAGCAGATCTCTGATGTAGGCCGGTGCCTGACCGTGCAGAGCTCTATGTGTGACCACAAGAACTTTAAATTGGATCCTAAATTTGATGGGGAGCCAGTGGAGAGCAATTAAAATTGGAGTCACATGAGACCTTTTGGGGGACCTGGTCAACAGTCTGGCAGCAGTGTTTTGGACCACTTGTAGGCGATTCAGAGACGATTTGCTGAGGCAGGTAAAAAGAGAGTTGCAATAATCCAGACGTAACGAAACAAACGCATGGTTCAACATCTCCGTCTCTGCTTGAGACACAATGGTCCTGAGTTTGGCTATGTTCCTCAGCTGGAAAAAGCAAGAGCAAATCAATAACTTCACATGTTGGTCCAGAGTCAGAGCGTGGTCCACAGTGACACCAAGAATTTTTACAGATGATTTAACCATTGAGGTATGAAAACCTAGACCATCCTTGATCTTAGGGACAAGACTTGGAGGGGCAGAAATTAAGGATTTCTGTTTTGTCAGAGTTAAGCTGCAAAAAGTTATTGGCCATCCAGTTTTTTTATAGCTGTCACCCAGTCATTTAGAGCTGACAGTATAGCAAGGTTGTGGGGTTTAAAGGAGGCATAAAGTTGAATATCATCTGTGTAGCAGTGATAAGAGATACCTTTAAACTGTTTTATTATTTGCCCAAGGGGAAGCATGAACAGGGCAAATAGAACTGGACCAAGGACTGAACCTTGGGGCACACCACAACTGAGAGTTTCAGATGAGGAGACGAAATTACAAACAGATACAGCAACGCTCCTGTCAGAGAGGTAAGAGGAGAACCACTGCAGGGCTGACCAGTCACACCCACCCACTGCCCAAGTCTCTCTATCAGTATACAGTGGTCCACCACTGAGCATTCTCCTGCATCACTGTGCATCAGGATATCGTTGGAGACTCTAAGAAGGGCTGTTTCTGTAGAGTGCAGCCTTCGAAAGCCAGACTGAAACTTATCAAAGAGACAGTGCTCATCTATTGCAGTTGTGAGCTGGTTTGCAACCACTTTCTCTAAGATTTTAGCGACAAAAGGCAACTTGGAGATGGGCCTGTAATTTTGAGGTAGAGAAGAGTCTAGATTTGATTTCTTGAGAAGTGGTTGAATAACAGCTTGTTTGAAATGAGCAGGGACACAACCAGATAACAGAGAGTTGTTAATTATAGAGAGCACCGCAGGACCAATAGAACCAATGAAATCTTTAAACAAAGATGTTGGTAGGATGAACAGTAAACAGTAAAATGGATTTTTATGTCCAATTTTAATCATTTGAAGCTCAAAGGAAGAGAAAGACCCAGTTCTCACCGAGCGACATACAAAGCGGCTCCTGAACACCGCAGCACTTTCCTTAAGAAATGGGAATTCTTCTGAGGAAATCTGGTTTGGCAAAGCTGTATCCAGGAGAAAATGGTGAAGGGGCAATGAAGAACTGGAGTCTCCTGGGGAAATCAGAAGGGTTGGCAAGTATGACCACAGGGGTTGTTTCTCTTTGCAGAGATAAAATCCTCTAGATAAAAACCTTGTGACCCAAAATTCAATCTAAAGATTTAAGGCCTAACAAAACCATCCTTTAAATAGCAAGACCCTGAAAACAATTCACTTTGATTTAACTTCCTCTGTCAAAGTCTAAACTGCTCCACAAGTAGTAAACATCCCATATATAAAAACTGAGACAGCTACTTGTTGTTTGCCATTAGCTCACCAGCTACATTATTTACCAACTAGACCTGCGAGTAGTTGCTGTGTCACCAAGCATCTAGCACCACTTTTCTGGGCCGAGGAACACTTTGGAAAAACGTTGGTAGATACAGTTTGTCACTGCATCTACAAATGCAAGTTACAACTCTACCATGCAAAGCAAAAGCCATATATCAACATTATTCAGAAACACAGCCGATGTCTCTGTGCCCAAGCTTATTTGAGATGGACTGAATTGACTTAATTGGAAAAGTGTCTTGTGGCCTGACAAAACTACATTTCAGATTTTTATTGAAAATTGGGGACATCATGTCAAAAGCCATCATCTGTGATGGTATGGGGGTGTGTTAGTGCCGATGGCTTCATGGGTAACAGTCACATATGTCAAGGCCCCATTAATGATGAAAGGTACATACAGGTTGTGGAGCAACATATGCTGCCATCCAGACAACATCTTTTTCAGAGACGTTCCTGCTTATTTCAGCGAGACAATGCCAAGACACATTGTGTACGTGTTTCAACAGTGTTGTTTCATAGTAAAAGAGTTCAGGTACTAGACTGACCTGCCTGCAGTCCAGACCTGTCACATTGAAAATGTGTGGTGCATTATGAAGCACAAAATACAATAACAGAGACCCCGGACTGTTGAGCACCTGATGTCGTATATCAAGCAAAAATGAGAAAGAATTCCACTTTCAAAACTCCAACAATTAGCCTAGTGTCCTCAGTTACTGTGTTTTACATGGCATTACTTATTAAAAGCTTATGTAACATGATATTAGGCTGCAAATTAAATTAAAAAGTAATTTTATCTGAAACATACTGCCAAACGATCCTTTGTGATGATGGGGATTCTGAAGTTTATTGCCAATGTCCTCTTTGATAATTGACAGGATACCATCAAATTGATGGTAGAGGATAGTGAAATGATGATGCCTCATAACAGATATTTGAATTTTCCTAACTCCTCTCACCTTTGAAGAATATTGTGAACCCATATCTTTCTGGTATTTTTTTGGTAGGGGGTCTCTGCATGGCATGGACCCTTTAAAGTGCATTTCAAGAGAAACATACCTTATGCACTACTAAGACACATAGTAATAACAGTAGTTTAAATGTCTTTTAGCTAGCTTGATCAGTGGCTGATACAAAAGCCAGTGATTAAAGGTTTATTTAGAGGTGACTGGCTGCTGATCTGCTTTGAATGACAGTTATCTTCTGACTTGTTTGTACTCTGTAAACCTGTGTTTTATACCCGTGTTTATAATCTACTCTTTATCTACAAAGTCATTTTTAAGCATAACCCATTCTTGAGAATTGGAAAACGTCATGTCCTACCAAAAAACCTTTACAAATAATTAATACCAACACTCTGATTCCAGATTTTGATGAAAATTTATTCTTTAAGTATATATAAAGAATTCACATTTCAAACAATTTAAAAAGTGTTAAAAGCCTTCAAAATCTAAAACTAAAAATGTTCTATGATAATCATCTTTGTTATAAAATGTTGTTTGGAAAATGAAAGTGTTGTCCCTTTGGCCCCATGTCTCAGATTTCTGTTTTCAAAAGCATGATTTAATCAGACAGGCAGGGTTAGCTGTACCCTAAGGACCCCTGTCTCACTTCCTGGTTCAAAAAAGGCGAGAATACGACCCAAGCACTGGTAAACTTTATATTTTTCAGCAAAGTCATTTAGCAATATTGCTATCAGATGTGTCTCAAAAACAACATGTCAATTCTGTAGCCCTTCTACATCAAATCTAAAGAAGAATTATTGTTTTTAAATGTGTATTTTGATTAGCAATACAGCAACTCTAAAAAATTAAATGGCTGCTCACTACGACTATGCTGTGAAATAAAAAAAAAAAATCATTTTATCATTTTATCAAGGTGGAAAATCTGACTGAGTTGACATCTACATTACAGTTCTTGATGTTTGACAGTCAATAAGTGGTCAGTAAGTTATGACATTTGACCCTGGGCCAGATGCATATAAACAGAAAATAAATAAATTGATCTTCTGTCCTTGCTCTATGCCAGGCGAATTCACAGAGATAGTGACAAAAGCTGAGTGGTGTTTCATCCCAGAAATGCAACTTAGACAGATGGAAGTGATTTCATATTAATCTAAAATGTCAGGTCAGCAGAAGGGATGAGGGGAGGCAAGGTCAGGACAGGAGAGGAGGACAAGAAAAGAGGAAACATGAGAAGAAATGTTCATGCTAGTTTGTTCCATCTTCCACTCCACTCCCAACTGTCATATTTCTTTAGTTTGGATTGTCTTTTACTTTCTGTTATGTCACAGCCCCTTTTCTGCCTTTCTTCCTCCATCATCTCTCACCATCGCTGCCTCTCCTCTCTTGCTGCCTTTTTCTCTCCCTCCTCTGCCTTGGAAAGAGATGATCCAGAAATAAGGCCATAAATAAGAAATCAACGGCCTTTTCTGTCCTGCCACATTACAGGCTTTTGATGTATGCTTTCTGCAGTAGTGTTACTCACCAGCCTCAAATCAATGCTCTAATCTTTCCCCCTGCCAGATTGATTTCAGTGGCAGTGACAACAGCGCAGAGAGGTGCTAAACAGATCTGTACACTGTAGGCCATTTCCCAAATACTAGCAAAGTAGTGTTATATAGGGACAGCTGCTCAGGTAGATTAAGTAAGATGTCAGATATCACATACACACAGAGGCATGAAAGTATAGTGGTCATAGTGTTTGTGGTGTGATGGTGTGCAAACGGCATGTTGGGACTTTCAGAGACTTGGATTATGCCAGACAAGCAGTATGGAGGCATTTTATTTTTTTTATTTATTTTTTTTTCCATTTGTTTTTTTTTTTTTACATTTGAAAACTGGTCACCATTCACTTCAGTTGTTCAACTCATTTTCCTGTGAAGCTCCAGGAGTATTTTGCAGACAAACATTTAAGAGGCGACCAGTGGGAAACTCCAGCCTGATCTCACCAAGAGGCATTTGAATAAAAGGCCAGTGTCTTAAGTCATTACCATGTAGTCAGTATAGTAGATCATGTAATCAATCAATCAATCAATCAAATTTTATTTATATAGCGCTAATTCACAACAAAGTTGTCTCAAGACACTTTACATATAGAGTAGGTCTAGACCACACTCAATAATTTTGTTTACATCCGACAATTGAAACAATTGCCTCATGAGCAAGCACTTTGGCGACAGCGGCGAGGAAAAACTTCCTTTTAACAGGCAGAAACCTCAGACAGATCCATGACTCATGGTGGGCGGTGATCTGACGGCACTGGTCGGGTTGAGAGGGAAAGAGGAGAAGGGGAGGAAAGAGGGGAGGTGGGAGGGGTGGAAGAGAGAGAGAAAAGAACAGAGACAGAGAGAACAGTAGTAACAGAACATCAATAGTAAATCTACAGTATGTGTAGGGAAAAGTAGTACATATAAATATGTAAGCTGTATGTAAATAATAATACTAATACTAGTTGTTACAATAATGATAATAAAATAATAATAATAATAATAATAGTAGCAAAAACAATGTGATGAATGTTTGATTGATTAGGTGAGTTATAATAATCACTTCCATTTGTGTCTGTGAGCATGTGTGCACTTTCATGACTGTATACTGACAGAACTATGAGGTTCACAATTCTTGAAAAACCTTGAAAAAACTTTTTTTAAATGACTTTTTTTTATGGCCAGTGGCATCATGTTTTCAGGTCTTCCATTTATGTGAATGCCTTGTCTCAAGAACTTGAAGGAATTTCTTAAAACTTCACACAAATGTTCACTTGGATTCAAAGATGAACGGATTAAACAGTGGTGGTCAAAGGTCAAGGTCACTGTGACCTCTGGCAGTTGTGGCATTGCTTTACTAACTGTCTCCTGGCAGGGATCTGCACTCTGCTGAGTGAGCAAAAAGTTTTTAAAGGCGGCTGTCACCCCTGTAGTCCATAACTACTAGACTTGCACCGATTTATCAGCAATGCTCGGAATCAGGCCGGTTTTCACCTGATCGGCCCTGACCTGCGATCGGCCGGTCAGCCTAAAATTTGCCGGTCTAAAGCGCCGGTCAAATTCCCACCGCACTGCGGCAGCAAAAAAAGAAAACACACTAAGCAAAGGCATTGCCTCTTTTCGGTTATATGCTAACGCATTGCAAAGCGTGAGCAGTCCTTGAACCCTCACAATGCCTCGCGGGATACGTCAGCCCTTATGTCAGCCTGCCCAGGTCAATAACATCAGCAGCGCACAAACACACACATGTGCAACTCACGGCTTTGGTGACCTACACCATGTCAGCTATATGGAAATTTTTTAGAGTGTCTGAGGAGGATCACAAGTTTGCAGAATGCAACACCTGCGAGGCTAAAATAGGGTGTGGAGGAGCAACACCGAAAACGTTTGGTACGACTAATCCAGAGGTGTCCGCGGGCCAACTGCGGCTGTATTCAAAACCACATACATACTGCTTACTGCGTACGACACCAGTATACACTGTATTCTGCATGTTGTTTTCAGTAGTGCTCAGTATGTGACAATTAATGATTACATTTATAGCAGCTATAACATGCTTTGCCCCACTTTCCAAGGTGCTGATCCCGACTTTGTTCATTTGTTTGTTTGTTCAGTACTGTTTTACTGCTATTATCTGTAGTTATTTTTGCACAGAGCCTTTTGGGGGCGTAGGGATTAATATTTTCCCGAAATTACATTTTCTATCCTGGAAACAGAGGCGCTCTGTCCCGATGAATGTAGGTTCTCTACCTGACCACTTTAGTGTATTTTCTGCTGGTATTAATAATTATTATTGAGGAAGACGAACGCCATTTCAATATTAATCAACATTATTATGAACATTAAATAAACTGTGCAGGCTGCGTGCAACTTGACCTTCTCTGCGGCTGCACAGGAGGATGAAATGCCAAGTTCAGCCTGTGATCTGTTACTGTCTGACTGAACAACCTCATGGAAGTGATATTTTACAGTTCTACATTAAAATGTGTTGACATGACATGCGAAATGTCCTTAAAAGTGGTGTGCTATTGATATCCCATGAGATCACACTGGAATCGCAACAATGTCTATTTTAGTACAAATTTTTCTGTGCTGATTTAAAATGACACTGCTCTCAAACTTTACATTCTCACATTGCACATATGCAGTTTACAGTGATAAAGCTGACAGATTTAACATCAAAATCTGGAGTAATTGTTGAATCCCTGTGTTGTAGATTCCACAGAGGATTAAACAAAAGTAGCTTCTCATTTCTAGCTGACAACTGTGAGCACAAGTAGATTTTTTTGAGTGTAGGTGGCTAATGTAAGCTAATGCTACTCCTTGAGTCAGATGAAAAGTTTCCAGCTGACTTTTTAATTTTTCCATCTGACACATTTTAAAACAACAACCCTGTGAAAGTATCTTAGATATGTAAGGTTACTTAACAGCTGTGTTCGTAATATAACATTGATGAACAGACTGGAGCTAAAGCTACATCCTAGCAAACAACATTGGCCAGATGGTGAAATATGACACGCAATCCTATATGTATAGGATAGATGACAGAAATATGATCATTAATGTGGGAAAAGGAAATGCAGGAACTAGATTAATGCAGCAGACCCTGAGAGGGACTGCCATCACCTCAGGAAGAGAGCTGGGATAGAGCTAAGCTAAGCCTTTGCTTAGACCTCAGAGAGTGAGCCGGAGAGAGATGCATCATTGTCAGCCCACATCCTCCTTCTCAACCTCTCCCATGTAACCCCAGGCAATAAGCCGTAATTTTGGCAAATGCAGTGGTACCTGGAGGTACCTGGAAATGACTGGAGGTAAAGCTACTGCAGCTAGTAAGCTAGTATTCATTAGCTGGACATGCTAACATTAGCAGCTTATGTTGGAGCAGATAGACAAAGGGTAATCTATTCCCCACACATGTGCTCTTCTGTTTCACATTTTTGCAAGACTACAAAAAAAGACGCCACCATACAGATTCATGAAATGCAGAGTATTGCTCTTCTCAGAGCCTCCTGCACTCCTTTAACATGTACAAAGGAGGAGAGAGGAGTCAAAGCTCAACAGACCTACAGCGCCCTAGTTACGGTTGCTAACCTATGATTGGACTGTTTCTGTTTGCGGGTGGGGCTTAGTGGAGGGTCAATTGGGACAATTCATGTTTATGTCTCTCCTCAAGGATGCAATCTAGAGTGTACATACTCTCAAATTAAAAATGAGCTCACGGTTAAGAGGTCAGTATGCGTCAAAGTGCTCGTCAGATACTAATGTATATGTATCATTAAACAACATGATTACAAAGACTAAAAAAGCACTTAAAGAGGCCATACCTACAAAATCATCTTTTATAAGACCAGTGTGTAGAATTTAGTGGCGTTTAGCAGCAAGCTTGCAGAGTACAAACATCTCGTCTCACTCCCCCTCCCAAGCATGCAGGAGAATCTACAGCTGCTACAAAAGTCACGCAAAACATGAAAGACTATCAAGAGCCAGTGTTTGTTGTGTCCATTCTGGGTTACTGTCGAAACAAGAAGGTATAACATGGCAGCCTCTTTGGAAGAAGATCCACTCCCTCTGTTACGTTTTTTGACATTTAAATTTAGCATTTCTCTGGAGTTATAACTGGCAAATGGTATCAAATTTTGCAGGATCACTCAGAAAAGGCTTTGGAAAATGTCTGGCAAAAAATTTGGATTTTGGCACATTCAGATCCTGATAAGCCCAAAATTTTGATGAATTTTGATTTTAGTTCCACGGCCTATGGCCTAAGATTCTGTCAGATTTCATTCAATCTTTTTCTAATGGGGACAAATGCTCCTTAAAAACTGAATGATTCTATCTGACTTCACTCTACATTTTACATGTTGTGCTGTTTTGTCAGTCTTGGGGGCATATCAGTTAATTACCTTGTACTGCATGAAAGGAGATGAATTTATGACAAAATAAAGGTAAGATGCCACTTTTCTTCCATAGAAAGTGACAGTTCAACCAAAAATACATATTTTTCCTCTGGTCTGTGGAGCTATTACTCATATATACTATTTAAGTGTGAGTTGTATCGTTTTAGAGGCCGTAGACATGCCTTCTCACCAATAAAATGGAACTGGGTAGCATCAGGCCTGTGGTGCCCAAAGCACCAAAGAATACATTTGAAAAACTCAACAGAAATGTTTGTTTCCAGAAATCACAACCCTCATAACTTAAGATAATCCACAGACCTGGTTGTGTTGCTTTCTTTCTCATTATCTTGAGAAACCAGGTCATGATTTTTACTGTAGTTACACCCAGATAGTACAGATTCATCTGAATATAATTCTGGATGTTTACAGGCTTCATGTAGGATCTCTGAATGTAAGCAGTTGCAGGTGTGCTGTGGCTGTTTCCTCACCTGACCCTGTCTCAAGTTGCTGGCAGTCTGCCTTCCACTCTCAGTCCAGGTTTGGTCAGGCTGACCTCCAATACATTCAACCTGTGAGGGCCTGGAGTGTGTGTGTGTGTGTGTGTGTGTGTGTGTGTGTGTGGTGTGTGTGTGTGTGTGTGTGATGTGTGTGTGTGATGTGTGTGTGATGTGTGTGTGATGTGTGCCCCTGAGTGGATGAACTGAGTACTGAGGTTATCATCCAAGAGTCTGCTCAAGTGGAGACAGACTTGAGGCTCACTGGTCAGGAATGAACCAGGTCAGCTGGAACACACACACACACAACACACACACACACACACACACACACACACACAGTTTTTGGTATTGTATACTGACCTTTACTTTATCTGCTTTACTTATGGAGCAGAATTCTGTGTATTATATTTGTTTGTTTGTTTATTTGTTTGGGAATTGCGAGCCTCCCTGTCATCCAACAATGTAAAGGCTTTTCTGTTTAAGCGACTGTCTCAGTGCAAAGAAACAGAAGTATAAGAGGAGGGAGACGAGCGAGTGCTGATCAAGCTGCAGCTCCACCTGAAACCAGGTAAAAGTAAAAATAAGGCTGACCATAATAATAATCTGCACTTCTGTGGTGCATGATTTTTTACTCCAAGTCCGATTTGTTTACTTTTTAATACTTAATTACTCCACGCCGATTAATCATAACAGCGAGGGAGGAGAGATGAGCTGCAGAAAGGAGGGAGGGAGGGGGAGTGAGTGTGTTAAGTACTGACCGATATAAAAACTTAACTGATGATGAATCCTGATGTTACTGTACAGTTCTGTGGTTTTAACACTACAGATTAAAATATCTGTCTCTGTAAAGACCAAATGACAGACGCTTGTCTCTTCAACAAAACGTTTGTCACTGAGCTGCATTATTAAGTCATGAAGAGTCCAGAGTGACACTGATGTAAATGATCCTGCTGCATTAATACAAAAACATGAATATTGTGCACCGTTTCATCATCACATAGACTGAGCTGAATAAAGGTGAGGATTTTTCTCCTCAGAGAACAATATTTTATTAAAGAAATAAACTATTATTAACAATAATAATACTAAATAAATAAATAAATACATATAAATAGTAACCTTTTCCTAAATTACTGCTGGTTCTGTGGTGTTGGAATTTTAAATCTGAAGCCTGCAGTGCACCATAGAAGCTGCTACTGACTTTTCTATTGAAGCTTTTAGTGCGTTTTGGCTTTAATGTTAAATTGAGCAGGTCAATATGATCATCTGTGCCTGATGGACTTGGGTTTGACATGTTATTATTTGAGCATGTTTTAATGCCAAATGCAGTGCCTTTGAGGGTTTCTGGGCCATATTTGTCATTGTTTTTGGTTAATGTATTTAATTTAATAAAGTTACATTTGAATTACATTTTAAACACTTGAAAAATATCCCTTTGAGGTACATTTTGAACAAATAGAAAATGTGCAGTTAATTTGCCATTATTTGTGATTAACTACAGACACTCGTGCAATTGCATAATAGAAAGGAGGGGGGTCTAGCTAGCATTAGCCGTCACTATTTTATGGGTCCAATTGTGGTGATGCCAAATGAGCAGACTGTGAAGACTCATATCAACAAATAGTCCTATAAGACTAAACTTGTTCACAGTAGCCTATTACTTGATAAACATTTACACAGTTTAAAACAAAAAACAAGGTTGCACTGCTTTCTTAGTGAAAATGAATTTAACTCTCAGTTAGGCTTGACACAAATTTTTTTATCCAATTTGATGAGGGGAGCCCTGGTAGCCTGATAGCTAAAGGGAAAATACACCACTTTTTATGTCCAGTCAATGTTGATATTTAAATAAAGTCAACTGAAGTAATAAATTATTCATTGCCGCTATATTGACCAAGTAAGCTAGGTTTTCCTGCTCACATAGCCATGCAGCAGTGCTTACATGTACCAGGATGCATAGCAAGTGTGCCTGTGACACCCATGCCTACACTGATGTGTAACACCACCCTAGCTATTATTTTGTTGGCTAAAACATAGCATTGTGACAAAAATGCTCATCTAGAACAACCCCTGGCTACCCAGAGGCAGAGACTAGAAATCCAAGCTGAGACAGACAGACCTGCAGTTTGTTTTCGTTTTGCAGTTGGGTCCTGACCCAGTTCATACCATGGTCTGGGAACTTGAGCTCCTTCCCCAAATCAGCTCACAAGTCTCAGTCCAACAGAGGTGAGCAGACCAGCTGCTGACCTGGGTTGGATTGTTCTCCAGCCCTAAAAAAGGCTATGTTCCACTGGCTATGCATAGGTTTGTTGTTAGCCACAGCTTTGGAGATGGCCCCACTTGTTCTTTTAGATCTTGCAACAAATGCATCTTTCTGTAGTCGTCTGTTTCTAAATCTTTTTTCCAAGGTCATCACCATTAGAGCCGTCCTATTGGGCTTCTTATCCTCCCCCCTTCTTGGGTTTCCCATGGGGGTATGTCTCTGTAGGTCGTTCTGTAATTTGTGTAGACTGCATTTACCATACACACTGACTGGACATCCACATGAAAAGTAGTGAATTTTCCCTTTCAGGCACATACCACATGCCTGCAACACCTAGTTTGACTCCAGCTGAGGATGTCATGCCTTTCTATGTTACCTTTCTAATAAATGTAAAAATATGAAATAAATAATTATGATAATGTATAAATGGTTTGTTAGAACATGAAAGCAGATTATGGTTTGAGTGTTTTTCCTACTTTTTTCTACAGAGAACAGAAGTACAGAGGAAGAGGCTCTGTATCTGGTGGGATGCCAAATCTTTGTAATGTGTAAATGAGTGTAGCTCAGGTTTAATCATGCATGTGATGTCCTTGGCTGATAAAGGTGATTACAAATATAGTGTGGCACTGAGAAATTCAATTTTCTTGCAATACAGCAAGGGGTGTACTTCCTGTGAGAATGATACAGTCAAGGTGTGGAAGAACAGGATCAATACATCAATTATCCCAGAGTAGCTGGTTAGAACAGTGAGCTGCAGCGATGTTATACTCCAAAAAATCCAAGTGGAAGTCATGCTAATCCCTCTACCTGCTGAGAGTGGCTGAATCAGTGGCACTGTTTGCATTAAGATGACAGACACTCCAGTGTGAGAACAGAGCCAGACAGACACTCCGTGATTTGGACCGTGCTTCTCAGCAGGGGGTGCCAGCACAAGGAGGGATCTCCATAAATGTTTGCTCACACTGCAGCCAAAGTTGTCCCAGTTAAGATTTTTTCCCCCTCACATGAAAGCTGTTGTCAAATCAGCACAAAAAGCAAAAGGTTACATCGAGTCTCAGGTTTTCAATTTACAATCTGGACCACAAAGACGTGCAGTGGATAATCAGATCGGAGGACAAGACACAACATGAATGGACTGATTGGATTGCTCCATCTTCCTAATTGCCAATCAAAATCTAAAGGCACCCAACTGAAAGCTTGTTGTGCAGCCATATAAATGGTCACTTATTTTGAAAATTGCTGTCGATTCATATTGCTGCTGAATATGGGTTACATCCTTGAACAAGAAGAGCCACTGAAGAAGGAAAACATGATCACAACAAAACATGATTTAAATTGTTCCTGGATTGTACAGTTTGATGTCAACACAAACATGCACCAGATTCTAGATGGAAACAAGCACCAGCTTGCAAAGAGGTGTGGTGAATAATCATGAAAAATAGAAAGATAAGTATTTTTTGTTATTTTATACAGCCCTTTCATTGTCATGAAGTACCAAATGTCAAACTGTTTCAACAAATGAGAAAAGAGAAGAAAGCATATAACATATGTCATGACATTCAGAAATAGTCCAAATAAGAGCAGACTCAATAAATCAGGAAAGACAAAGACAGACAAAGGTGACCATTTAAAAGTACACAAATCAAATTCAAAATAGATTTCTTTGTCAAAGAGGATTTTAAGTAAAAGCTGTAAGCTTTCCCATAGTTTTCTTTTAGTTTGACAAAATAAAAGTCTGCAGTATAAATTTGGTTCATAGAAAAATCTTACTGTCAAAATTAAGAATAAGTTCCACACTGAAAGGTTTGTTGGTGTTAAGACTTTGTCTCAGTACTTAATTATTTAAGGGCCCTGCAGAGGTCTCCTGAGTGACCTGCAGAGGCAGCAGCAAACTTAACAAAAACTACAAGAGTGCACTCAGTAGCCAGGCAGCAGGCGGTGAAGCACCTACTGCAATGCCACCACGACTGCCAGGAGAGGTTGACCAAGTTGTGCTAGCATTGACATTTCCCCCACATATGTTGTCGTGAGCTGAAACAAGATTTCAAACTGAAGCAGCTGTTGATCACTCCCCTAGTGGCCGGTTAAGAAGAGTGAGCAGTCAGTTGTCAATGGTTGTATAAAGCAGAGCAGTCAAAAAATAGAATTACTGCCTCACAGTTGTTTGTCTCCACCAACCAGTCAAGTTACAGTTTACATCCATGTCTGTCCACACTCATATAATGTCTGTAAGAAGACTGTGAAGGAATTTAATATGGTACTTACCACTATACTGACCTGTAACTTTGAAGGAATTTTATAAAAGGTATGAAGTGATTTAGTTCTCACTGTATTGACATATGTGAGAGAATAATTTCCTGTGCGAAAACAACTTACTTACTCACTTAGAGACTATTTTTATAGAGGACAGAGGACTGATAGAGAGCTGAACATTATGATGTCACAGTGAAGTTGACCTTCTGCCTCTCTTTAACAGTTTATCTGCTTTGTGTATCTATTTGTGTGTAATTTTGTCGTAATTATTATATGAAACCTTGAGTTACGGCCAAAAAATTAGTTTATAGTGAGGTCACTGTGACCTTGACTTTTGATCTCGACCACCAAAATCTAATCAGTTCATCTTTGAGTCCAAGTGAGTGTTTGTGCAAAGTTTGAAGAAATACCTCAAAGTGTTCTTGAGTTATTGTGATCACAAGAATGGGATGACCTGAAATGATGAATAGTATAATTACAATATATAATAAAGAAATACTGCCTCTGGTCATAAAAACACGAAGGCACAAAAGTAATAAAAATGTTTTTCAAGGTTTTTCTAGAATTCTGAATCATAGAAGTCCTTCAGCATAAAGCCATTTTTTAATTTGTCTTTATTTAATCTAAAAGATCATTGAGGGCAAATCCCAATGTAAGAATGATGTTGAGAAGATACAAAAGAAATACAAGATATAAGAAGAACAATTAATTAAAAGAGAGATATAAATAGAAAATAATGAACAACAAAATCAATGAAAACAGGTACGAGCCTGCTGGAGATAATAAAATGATTCTGCTTGAAAACATGTTGAAAAATAACATTTGGGCTAACTCTGGCATATTGAAAGCCATGTCTGTCTAAAATGAAAAGTCTTTGAAACTTTACCCACATACCTTGTTCTGTGCTTACACTGGTACGTACATGGATGCAGTAGTGGAGAAAATCAAATACAAACTAACTTCATTCAAATCTCTTTTGGCCTTGTTTCTACAGATGACAGCAGAAGCCATTCTCCGCCTGGTCAATGATCCTGTGCTGCCATTCTACCCTCTGGACATCGCCCTGGATGTTCAAAACAAGCTCAAAGGTAAGACTGATGATGATATAGTGGTAGTGATAGTGGCTATGATAATATGCAGTGTTTATTTCAGTCTTGTTGAGGTTAACATGTCTTTTTCAAGAGATACATGAGTGCAGTAGGCCGGAAACATGACTCCAAATGGATGATAATGCTGCTGCTTGTGTGCTGGGTGTGTAACTATTTGCTGACATCTTTTCTATATCAATCAATCCAGATGATTATATGTATAATGGCTTGTTACACTGCCCCCAAGTGCCATTTTCAACAGAATTAAGAGCAAGAGTTAAGAGATAAAATCAGTTCATTACAACTTATTTTCATAGCTCTGGTCATCGGACATATCTTGGACTCAAATTAATTGCTGAGACCGAAATTGAGATACAGTGATATTGCTACAAATAGATCCACAATAGAAACACAAGCATCATATGCTCATTCGGTTCAAAAGTAGCCAACAGTTCTGCCAGCTTTACTACCGCTTCATATGGAAGTAAAACTGAAAGTGAACCCATTCACTTCCCATTCATGTAGGCTTCATGTTACACTGGTGAATACAGAGACGCCCTATAATCACGACACAGTGAACCAGCGATGGACAAAGAACTATAATGACATTTTTTATAGTGTAAATAGAAAGATGTGAGCTTACTGTTTGTGTGATTTTGCAGGGTTTTTGTGTGTGTGTGTCTGTGTCTGTCTGTGTGTGTCTGCAGACTTTTATGCCAAAGCATAACTCATCTCCACTGTCCAGCCAGCCAGCATCAACCCCTAATACTCTCTCCAACAAACATGAACACACACACACACACAAAGTGAAATGATATGCACACACCCTTACACACACACACAAACAAGGAACCCATATCTTCTCTGACAATCAAACAACACAATGATTTTGCACATACATATACAAATAAAGACATCCATTAACATATTACATTCCCTTGCCCCTTACTCTAACACTACTAAGTGCGAACCCAAACCATTACTTTAAATCTAAACTAATCCTAATTATATCCCAAACCCTTAAACCAAGTAACCCTCAAAGTCTGTACCCATGGAGGAGTTTTTTAGTCCCCAATGGTGACACAAGCTTTTTCCCTCTGCCTTCTCTTCCATCAGAACGCTTTAATGTTGGCTTGTGTTCAGCTGATCAATCTCTCCTCTCATGATTCCACAACTCAGTGACCTTCATTCCTGCATTTGTAAAATTCAAATCAACTGTTAAACATCTTCCGTTTTTGTCCTGTAACCTCAGACCTTCACAGTCAGGGCTGAGAGACTCTCTTCTTCTGTTCTTCTTTTGTAAAGACTTTTGTATTTCTTTATTCAGCATTTCTCTGTCCTCTGTTCACTCTCTCCTTGTTTTCTTTCTTTGTCCTGCAGTTGTGTCCTTGGGTCTTGTTTACTATTCAGTGCTTTGTGTCTGTTGTATATTTTTCATTCATTCATTTTCTGTAACCGCTTATCCGTGAGGGTCGCGGGGGGGCCGGAGCCTATCCCAGCTGACATTGGGCGAGAGGCGGGGTACACCCTGGACAAGCCGCCAGTTCATCGCAGGGCTGACACATAGAGACAGACAACCACTCACTCTCACATTCACACCTACGGGCAATTTAGAGTCACCAATTAACCTGCTGCATGTCTTTGGACTGTGGGAGGAAGCCGGAGTACCCGGAGAGAACCCACACGGTCACGAGGAGAACATGCAAACTCCACACAGAAAGGCCCTGTCGGCTCGGGGATTCGAACCCAGGACCTTCTTGCTGTGCGGCAGCAGCGCTAACCACTGCGCCATCGTGCCGCCCTTGTATATTTTGTTAGTATGGAAATTGAAATCTGTTCCTCTCCAGGTGGATTTCTGGTCATATGATTAGTTATATGTTTTGATGGAACAACATAATGTCATGGTTGGACTTTTTGTTGGTCATTTCCTGTTTTATTTTGTAGTCTTGGTTTTCCCTTGTGTGTCTTTGTTGTTTTTACTTCCTGTCTTTGTCTGTTTTCCCGCTCTTTTTTGACCATTGATTTTGTTCACCTGTCGTTGTTTGCCCACCTGTGTCTGATTTGTTTCCTGTCTATTTAGTCCCTGTGTTTCTCTGTGTCAGTGTCATTTCGTGTGTTGTATTTGGTATAAGTACCTGTGCCTTCCCTGTGTTCTACCAGTGTTTGTTGGATTTATTAGGGGCCAGGCAGCCTAAGCTGCCAGGACCCTATTGTAATCCTGCATGTTCTTTCTTTCTTTCTTTCTTTCTTCTTTCTTTCTCTTTCTTTCTTTCTTTCTTTCTCTTTCTTTCTCTTTCTTTCTCTTTCTTTTCTTTCTTTCTTTCTTTCTTTCTCTTCTTCCGAGGAAATCCTACTTCCCATGCACGAAAAATGACCAAACTTTGCACAAAGGTCCAGTCCCATATCAGATTGCCTCAGCTGCAAAAACAGGCCAATAGTCCTGATGGTGGCGCTACAGCAAGCCTCTAAAGTTCAAAATTTTGAAAATTCATAACAAATCAACCATATATGCTACAGATTTACAACTTTCACCAAAATGTAGCCCCAATACTGAAGAAACTTTTGTACATTTAAACCTATTGCAAATTATGAAGTCCATCACTGTTTTTTTCAAAAACTGTAAAACTTATTAAACCTATCTCCTCCCACAATTTTTGTTCAATTGACACCAAACTTGCTACAGAGCATCTTCAGACTGTCCTACACAAACGATCCACACAGATTTTTGATTTATCAAAAATTGAGCCTACAGTGCATCAAAATGTTTGACTGTGAACGGTATTATAAACATATACTTGCAAATTCTTGCTAAATACATTTTCAATGTTCATGAAAAAAATGACAAAATTTTGGAGTCATGGTAGATGATGTTTGGAAAATATCAGAATTTTATCTCAAAAACTGAATTTTTTTACAGCATTTTGAATTTCACTCTCATGCGAACAATTGGAGTCAATGCAAAAATGTCATTTTTAAACATCAGTTTTTCACTTTTGGAGCCAATAAATCATTGTTAAAAACTAATGACCAACATCTCCATGCTGTCTAGATGCAATTTGTGTATTTTGGGATTTTTGTCTCAATAACTGAATTTTTGACAGCCATTTGAAATCTGCCTTTACATGCTAACAGCTGTTGTGTTGCACACAGGTGACTGGCTTAGTCAATTTGTGAAGCTACAAGTGGTGTTTCCATTTGCCAATTAGCTCAGTGAGATAGAGGATGGTTCTTGGTGTTGAAGGTTGTGAGTTCAAGCCTCAGCTTGTACAACATTTCCATATGAGAAATCTACCCAAACTTTTCACAAAGGTCCAGTCCCATGCCAGATGTCCTCAACTGGAAACACAAGACAATAGTCCTGATGGTGGCGCTACAGCAAGCCTCTAAATTTCAAAACTTTGAAAATTCACAACAAATCAACCATATGTGCTACAGCTTTGAAACTTTCACTTTGAAATTTGCTTTTCCATGGCATGGATGGCTGCTGCCTGGCACCCTGATCCTTGGCTTAGTCAATTTGTGAAGCCACACATGAACTGTCACTTGCCAATTAGCTCAGTGAGATAAAGACGGACTTCAGTGTTAGAAGTCGTGAGTTCGAGCCTCAGCTAAGCAGGATGGACTTTCAAATATAAAAGCCTTATGTTCAGGTATCATGCTATGTGGATTAGAGACTGCTAAGATTTAAATAATTATGATTCAGGGAGTTTTGGGAAGAGATAAATACTCTTTATCAACACGTTTCCCTGTTATCCCTTGTCTCTTTTCCCTGTTTATTTGGCTTAGCTATCAGTCAATATGCAGAGTCTCTTGTGCCAGAAATTGTGAGTTCAAGCCTCAACTGATGTAAAATGCACATTAGAATGCCACCTTTTTTTCATCTTCCTACACTCTGCTTGTTGCTCAGAATTGCCTAATTTTGCCTAAAATTGCCCGGCCCCGACCATTGCTGCGCAGCAGCTATAATTTCCCTTTTGGATTTTGCCTATTTTAGTTTTGTCTTTTGGATTTTCACTTCTTGGTTCACGTAAGCCTGAGTTTAAGTTACCTTTTGTTTATGATTAAATTACCTTTTGAACTCTGCTCCAGTGTTCAAGCCTGCATTTTTGGGTCCACCCCTTTTGTGTTTACGAGTTGACTTTACACCCCGTAACACATAATGTGATACCTCCACAAAAAACACCACCTGAACATGTTATGGAAAAAGGCTCTAACAACTTGTAGGCAGTTTCCCAACTTGACAAACCATCGTGACCCAATTCACAATAGGCCTTATCAATAAATCTTTTTAATTTGTGCATAAATGAACATTCTTGGTTATTTTTACTGTCATTTCTGCATCACCTTGTATTATCTCGGCATGTTATTGATATCATATACATTTTAAATACTTAGTAAATGAGAAAAAAATATGTTAAGGCTGAGTTAACGGGATATCTTATTGTTTTTATACGATTTTATTCACCTCATGAATGAGACAAAGTGTATTTTGGCAGAATTAACAGGCTCTCATTTTTCTTCTCATCAATAAAACAATACACACATTTTAAATCTTAAATTTGCAGAATTTTGGCCATGGTATTTTTTTATTTGATGACCCAGATAAACTCTCTGTGACCCACCTGTGGGTCCCGACCCAGTCTTTGGGAATGACTAGTCTAAGTTGTTAATCCTACTTATGGATGCTATCCCACTGTGCACTGGGTAAGAAGCAGGGTACATCCAAGTTAGATTTCTAGACTGTTGTAAGGTTGACACACATAGAAAATACCTACAGGCAATTTAGAGTCAACAATTCACCCCACCTGGCTTTGTTAGGAAACTCACCCAGAAACATGGAGAAATGAACTCGTGAGGCTGTAGTGTTACTGTGACTTAGACTGCTGGCCAGAGGTAGAGATGAATCATTTCAACTAGAATCCCTAAAACATCACACTGTTATGTTCAGTTTGTGTAGGCAGAAGCACCATGTTATCAGTGGTTTATTTTCACTTGCATGTCTTCCTGTTAAGACCAACTGCTTAACTTACTCTCGTGGCATGTTGTCAGCAGTTCTCACTCAGAACTCTCACAAATCACGACAACCAAGACTTTCAGCTAAGTAGAGTTTGACGCAGGGCAGGATGATATAAAGATATAATATCGATATGATATGAGACTGAATATCATCTTAGATCAGGGGTGTCAAACTCAATTTCATCTTGGGCCACATCAGTGTTAGGTTTGCCCTCAAAGGGCCAGTTGTAAATGTAAGACAATACAATTGTATCTATATCACATAAATGCCTCTGCATTTGATTAATATTGATTTTTATCACAATTATAATAAGCTCTAATAGCAAAAATCTAGGAAAAAATCATGGAATGGTAGACTGCAACAATTATGTATTTAAAAATGAAACAGACAAAGTTGTGTCTGTGAATAAACTTTAAAACTGTTTAAAATATTAGTATTTTTGCAGTAAGATGATCTGCTGCTCTGTTTCATATGAAGAGTTCTGTGGTTCTGATCAGTGTGTTTGAACAGTGATGCTCCGTGTTACCTGCTCTCACAGTCACATGACGTCTCTGTGGGTCAGACTCGTGTCTCTGTTCTCTGCTGACAGACACATTTTACATAAATGATCTGCAGCAGTGTTTCTCATCTTTCATAAAAAACTTCAAACTTGTTCTACATTTGCGCATTATGAAAGTTTGGTGGTGTGACGCGGTACAATGTTACTTCTGTTGCTGTTTTCATCACGGTCTGTTCTGATGAAATGACGAGGAGACACAGAGGGAGGAGGGAGCGCTTGTTTTGTGTGAGCACAGCAGCAGGCGTCCAGTAAGAGCGGTGCAGACAGAGACAGGAGGAGAGAGAAAATGGAGGAAATTTACATAGGCAGCTCCTTGATGCCAAAAATGAAACATATGCACGTCCTAATGAGATGTATTGATACGCTAGTGGTGCATCGATCTGTTTCCAATTCATGTTCAGCTTTTTACAGATACAGCCTGAACCGATGCCCTCGTATCTTACACATTAAAGTCCGATGCTTCGGATACACCCCTAATAATGCATCTAGCTACTAAATGACTTCAGTATGTGTAAAAGGGATGCATTCTCGGACATGTAGTTATTGGACACCATACTTCTGTAATGCAGTTTAGGCTTGTATGATGCAAATGATATTTTTTGCAACTTCTTGCAGGCCACATGAAATGAGATGGCGGGCTGGATTTGGCCTGCTCGCCTTGAGTTTGACACGTGTCTTAGATTTTGAATATTGTTAAATTGTGATATGGCATAAGTGTTGTCTTTTCCTGATTTTAAAGGCTGCTTGACAGTAAAGTGATGTCATTTTCTGAACTGACCCGACTGTTCTAGCTGTTCTAGTATTTGCCTTTATCCATTTAGTTATTATATCCACATTTGATGATTATTGGCCAAAAATCTCATTGTGTTAATACTTTGTGAGAGCACTAATAAATCATCCCTACATTATTGCACAATATTGAAAAATATCAATGTCAAAGTATGGCCAGATTCACCCAGTGCTGCTATAAAATCATCACGTTTGCACTATTTGAGAATTTATGGTATATTTTATAGAAAATGTGTATATTGAGATATATATCATATATCGTGGCATAGCCCAAAAATATTAAGATATTATTTATAATCTATATTGCACAGCTTTAGTTTGACCTAGAGCTTGAGATCTGTGCCAGGACCCGACCGGACCCGACAGGACCCGACAAGACCCAACAAGACAACAAGTTTGTTTATTTATTTATTTACATTTTTCTCCCTTATTTAGTTTTTGATGGTTCCAATTCCCTGTATGTATTGTCCTTGTCACTGAAAACTCTTGTGTGGTGCATAGAGGGAACCTTGTTAAGAAAAATGTCAGGCTGTAATGGGGTTCAGGCTGAAATATCCCAATGAGGGCTGGGTTCGGGTCAGTTGTCGGCATTGGGCTTCGACAGGCTCAACTTTTCAGGCACAAAGTACCTGACCTGTCATTTAAATACCTGTAGTCATCATAGCCTGCTCTACATTTCTATATGTTGGCAGTCACCACCCAGAGGTGGGTCATTGTTTTGGAAGTCACAAGTAAGTCTCTCTGCACCCAAGTCCCAAGTCAAGACTGACAAGTCCCAAGGCCAAAACTTTGAGTTTTGAGTCTAAACAAGTAATAATGTAACAGTAAGTTTCCAGCCCCTTTGATTTATTAAGTTGCATTTGCTAAATGTTAGCCTGCTAACATTAGCTTAAACCAGGGGTCTGCAACCTGCTGCTCCAGAGCAGCGTGTGGCTGTTTCTTGAATTCTCCAACTGTAAAAATGTGAAGCCTATACACTAAATTAAAAAGAAATAAATATTTTGTCAGTTATAATGTGTGTTATAGCTTATGTCTACAGCTCAGCACCTTTTCCTGTAATTTTTTTCCAGCGGCCAGTGTTGAGTCTGCCTAGGCCAGCTATAAATGCCAAACCCATAAAAAGAAAATTCTCAAAGAGAAACGAGAAAATACTTGTGGTTTCATACGGTTGTGTGTGTTTTCCTTTTTGTCCAAAAATGGCTCTTTTGATGGTCACATTCCCGTGGTTTAAACTGGTACTGGTTTGATACCTTGGTGACTCACAATGTGCCACAGTGTATGTGTGATGCCAATCCAACAGCATACTGTCATCCTGGTGCCAAGAATGACCATGTGACCAATGTGTCTAATGCACCAGCACACTTGTGTTTCATAATCTGTTGGTCACTTCATGAAAACACCCATATAAAATCACACTAACACATTCAGAAAAAAGTTGAGACAAATCAAATTTTCATGGCAATTCGCTGCATTAGATTCTTGAGTTTCAAGCCCAACTCAGACTCTGAAGTTTTGAAATAAACTATTGTTACTTGAGGTAATTCACTTTTGTTCTTTAAATAAACTCAGAAAGGTTTTATGTCAAAAATTGGTCACAGTGAGTTGTGAACCTTATTTGTCATTATTTGGGTTCCTGGATTCTCCTCATGTCCGCGTGGGTTCTCTCCGGGTACTCCGGCTTCCTCCCACAGTCCAAAGACATGCAGCAGGTTAATTAGTGACTCTAAATTGCCCGTAGGTGTGAATGTGAGTGTGTGTGGTTGTTTGTCTCTATGTGTCAGCCCTGTGATGAACTGGCGACTTGTCCAGGGTGTACCCCGCCTCTTGCCCAATGTCAGCTGGGATAGGATCCAGCCCCCCGCGACCCTCACAGATAAGCGGTTACAGAAAATGGATGGATGGGTTCCTGGAAATTAAATGGCTTCAATTAAATAGATGAACCATTATTCACTTTTACCTTAATGATTTTACTCAATAATTTTTTAAACACATTTTAAGGCTACTAAAACTATACTATAATAAAAGTATACTACTGCTCAACAAAAGGTTAGTAGTTGATCAAACATTTTTAAAACTTAACAGTTTGAATTTGGCTCAAAGCTCAAAAATTTACTGCAGTAAGTTGCCTTGAATTTTTTTGTTCTGACAGTGTACGTCTCCTATAATATCAATATCAGTCAATATCATCTCTGCCCTTGAAAGCATATTTGGGCCAATATATAATACATTTGTTGAACTATAAGCTATGTTACTATTTCAGAGACAGTAGGCCTACAGTGAAATTTGGGGCACTGTATATTTGTAAGGTCATCAACTTGGCTGCAGCCAGCAGGGTGTGATGTACTGTAGGGGAAATCATTTTTAACCTAAATTAGACATAGGTTACCAACACAGGTACATGTTAAATTTAGGAAAGTCATCCTGAGTTACATGAAGTGATTAACATATTTGTCAACCAAAGTGTGCAACTTGCATAGTAAGAACACAGCTCTTTTGTGAAAGTCTGATTCAAAGCCGGTGTAAATTTACATCACCAAATATTCAGC
This sequence comes from Lutjanus argentimaculatus, assembly GCA_034769285.1. NCBI lineage: Eukaryota > Metazoa > Chordata > Actinopteri > Lutjaniformes > Lutjanidae > Lutjanus > Lutjanus argentimaculatus. The sequence continues at coordinate 1,134,687 of JAWZSL010000033.1, read as the reverse complement.
AGTTAGCATGCTGCACGACCTCTCACGCCTCCTGAACTAAAATCAGCTTTTTCAGTCACAGTCTGCAAGCGTGCAAAGACTCTGTCCTTGAATATTAAGATGACCTTTGAAAGGGGATGCACAGCAGCGCCTTTGACACATTTAGCCTGCATGCTGTCTGCGCTTGCAAACTCTGAATAAATAAAATGTTATGTTACTTTTGTTATGCACCAAGAAAAATACACAGGAGTTTCAGAGAGAGGGAGGTTTATGAAGAGATAGTCAATACAGTATTTGAGTTGCTCTGTACCACATAAGTTATAAGAAACTGTACACTGTACAGAATTAATTCTTCACGATTGAGATAAAATAAATCTACCAACGTCTATCATCATTTACACGCTAAGATCAGAGATTGAAAGAGATGGAGACTTAGAGACGCTCTCCATCACATGTATGGTGGCTCCAACTTCAAGTGTCATTCATTGTACCACTGAGGCAATTGCTCAGAGGCTCAGGTTCACTGGCTCTGTCTAAGCATGTAAGCACGGTCCCATTAAGGCCCAGATTGAGTGGTTATGCTTCCCTGTCTGAGACTAATGGACAGATTATGACCTGAGAGACATGACTGATTATTATACCTGCCTGTGGCCTCTGTCTGTCTATTTCTTCACCACTTTGTCCCTCATTGTGGCCCTATTTCTGTTCCCCACTTTCTCCCCTCGATCAATTCAATTCAAAGGCATTTTGTTGGCATGAAAGACACACCTTATTGCCAACTTTGCCAATGCAACTTTGGTGAGATGAAGAAAGTGCTAGAGAGCAAGAGAGCATCATTTCATTTCATCTTCCAGCCAAAACAAAGCAAAATTACACCATTAATTAGCAATATGATTTAGTACAGCTTTACTTTGTGTTTTTCTTCATTCTGATTTCACTTCTTTACACTCTGATTACCTTGATTACTGCTCTATACCCCACTGACTGCCAGAGTTCACAGAGAAACACTGATTTTAGCAAACAAGGTCAGTAAGACTTAGCCTGGCATGACCAGACTAATTCATAAATGCAAATTAGTCTGGAACCTCTCAGTTCGTCTTCAGTTTCCAGGGGACGTTATCAGTGAGTGCACACCAAAATATCTCTGTCAACTGGATAGACCTACAACCAATCAGAGCAATAAAACTTGACCGACAGCCAATCAGAGCAATGAAATGTGTGGCTAAAGGCTGAGTAATACATGCAAGTTAGGGCAGTGCTGGGTCAATTTTCAGACAAGAAAAAAGTTTGTCAAATTTTCTCAAAATTAAAGCTAAATGATACAATGGATGAATCAGGGCCGATTAATTACCAGCCCATACTGGCCTTGCTATAATGGTGTATATCAATATTAGTGTATATTAGCTGATAGATATTGGCTATAATAATATATGATTTGACTGATTATGTAAAAGCATTTAATTTAAATTCTTCTGTTCTATAAAAGCTAAATTATATTTCTGAAGTTTTTGATCAACTTTAAAAAGAACATGTAGAACTGTTTTTGTTGTTATAGTGATGTCATTTAGATTTGATTCAGTCAGAGCTATGAAATATAAAATCATCCAGCTTTGTTCACCACATCTGAGCCTTTCTTACCCTCAGGTGTTCATGAACTACAGGTCATATCAACTTTTTTAAATACAAAAGTGTGAAATTATTAATTATCTTATCGGTATTGGCCATGAGAAGCAGGTGATTAGCAGTTACTGTATCGGCTGAAAAAGATCCATATTCCTAAACAGAAAACTAAAATGTGTTTCTGAAAAAGTTTGAGGTGAGAAATGGGCAATGCACTAACAGAATCTTGTGCTTGAAACCTGGGACATCACTGTCATTTGACATCAAATCTGGACTGGATTCATTCATTTTTCAATGAGACAGAAGTAGCGTAAGTTATTACTTTTTAAGAATTAACTGATGTAATAAACTCATGTTTACACACTATTGTAAACACACTTTGTAAAGCAATTTATTTGCTTTGTATCGCCAACATTTGAACAGATTGTAATGTTACTTTATAACCAACTTTCTCGGTTGCCTGTGACAGCCTGGATACTGATTTCTCTGTAAAGGGTTTGGGATGATGTTTTTCTGGGAAAATCCAAAGGACGTGATGTTTAGGCCTGTTTCTGAGTCCTATGTTCCCTCTCAGCTCCCTTATAGCCCCAACACTGTGCAACACTAGCTAATGTTAGCTTAAAAATGGAGTCTGCTAACATCAACAAGTAACCAGCACCAAACAAGCCTAACTTTATTTACCTTGTCTGTCAACATGATGCTGGGCAATCACCTTCAGTCTGTGGTTGTCACATCTTCGCAAAAATTCTTGGGAAAATACAGCTTGTGTGGACAATACAGTACTACTTGATCCAGGGCCCAAAGTAGAATTCGATATGGGGGGCCCAACTGCCTCAGCACCCCTGTACTCCTGTACTATGTACTGTTGCCAGTGGTTGATCATTGTGATGGCAGCACGTAAAGATTAAAAAGTGTTGGACCTAAAATTGAACTCTGGGGGACACCACAATCCATTTTATAGCTTTTTGATGAACATTCATCCATTGTTACACTATGTCATGAACATGACGCCAGCTCTGACAGAGGCAGCTGGAATTCCAGCACATTAACATAATATGTTTTTGTATGACAAATCACAAAAATGCAACAACAAACAACATTTTCTCTTGGGGCCCTCCTATTGGCCACATGGACCCTAAGCAGGCACTTTGTTTGTTTATGACTCAGATCAGCTCTGTCTTGGTAATTAAAAGAGCTAAGCTACTGAGATATCTGATTCAAAAAACAGCAACTCCACCACCACTATAGAAATGCAAACCAGTAAAGCGCTACCTGTAGTGACGCTAGTGCCCACCACTTAAAAGTACACATAGTACTTTTAAGGCAGTGATGTTTTCTTTACAGTGATAAAGTTTAGTTCACAGAGTTGGAAAATATAGCAAATGAGATGAAAAAAATCTTGTGAGTTGTGTAGTTTTACCAAAATGTGCAAGTGGGTCCACAGGGTACCCGCGGGGTATTAAAAACTTGAAAAAGTCTTAAATTTAATGATCGTAAATTAAGGCCTTGAAAAGGTATTGAATTTTGTTCAAAAGTCTTAAATTTCGTTCTGAAAGGTCTTATTTTTTCCCTTTCTTGCTTACATGATACAGCGCCATGAGTTGTCAAACAGATACTTTTGATATGTTATTCAAACACAGGATAGTCTGTCCGCTTGCTGGCTCCACAACCCAAAGCTGTTTGCCTGTCACTCATAGCGTCCAGGGATATGATTGGCTGTTTCAATGAGCCAGGCAGAGAACACACGTGGGACTGTCTGTTAGATGATTGGCTGTTCACGTGTCACTCTTAGCATGCTCCGTTGTCAAGGATGTTAGAGGTTGGTGATGAGCTGGGGCTCTGTGCTCCCATGTTGTGCATTTACACGTCAAATTATCCAACATTTTATCGAGCTGTTTTCTTTTTTTTTGTGATCAAATGTTTATTGGGATTTGAAGGACAACATTAATCATCATTCAACAGCACATAAATGAAATAATATATATATATATACATACACATACAAACATGCATACACATGTACACACACACAGATATACACACATGCATACACCAGGTAATAATGATAAATAATAATAATAATAATAATAATAATAAATTGAAAACGTAAAAATAAGAATAAAATAAATAAAACTGAAAATAAATGATAGAAATACAAGTACATGTAAGTAATACAATACAATACAATACAGATAAATAAAAAATAAATAAATAAAAGGCCAGAAGCAAAGGAAAAAAGTGCCATTGATGCATTACCTACTTAATCTATCAAAATGTTAGATGTCATCCACAATCTGTAAGGTACACGATAAAGAAAAAACCCAAACAGGGAACATAAACCAAAGAGAACAGGACCGGGGGTGGGGGGGGGCCCTCACCAAAAGGTGTCAGTCCAGCACAATGTCACTTCCTCCTTTGCACCGTGAACACATGCTGTGGACAATTCCAGGAGCGCGACATCTATAAAGTTAAGGAGCCACTGTTGCTGGGTTAGTATATGGGGCGGTTTCCACCTTGTTGCAAGCATCTTTTTAGCTGCAGTCAGGCCAGCCAGAAACACACGCTTTGGGGATTTTGGCAGTGTCAGTTGAGAGAGATCATTTAAAATAAAAACAGAAGGGGACAGCGGGATAGGAATGGACATTAATAAGGACAGTTCTCTCTGCACCATTTTCCAAAAATTAGAAACACCTGGGCATTCCCAAATCATGTGGAAAAAGGTACCTACTGTGCCTGTAAAACATAGTGTACAGTTCGGGTTGTCTTTAAGTTTCATACTGTAAAGTTTACGGGGAGTCATGTACGTTCTGTGAATGAAATTTAAATGAATCTGTTGGTGGTCAGGATTTCTGGATGACTGTTTAACTATGTCCCAGACACCATCCCAGCTGAAGTCTGGGTCAAGGTCAAGGATATCTGCCCGCCAAGCCGCATCAACTGGCAGAGTAACATACAATTTTTCTAGGAAATAGTGATACAATGTAGATACAATTTTTCTGGATTTCCAGGCCTGATGCAAACGTTTGATCAAAGAGTGCTCCTCCAGTGGACGTTGCCAGGGTACACCATATGTTTTCATGGCTGTTCTTAGCTGCAAGTAGAAATAAAAGGTGGAGTGTTGTAAATTAAACCAGAATGTGAGTTCTTCAAAAGAGTATAGGCCCCTGTCCCCAAAAATGTCACCAAGGGAATGAATCCCCCTGTCATACCACTGGCGACATTGACCAAACTTAATAGGGGATTTACCAATCAATAACCGGTCATTATAAAAGATAGGTGAATAAGGGTTCCAGTTAGATGAAATACCACACATTTTTTCTGCTGCCCTCCAGACTGCTAATATATGAGTCACAATGGGACCAAAGTGAATTTGAGATTTCATTAAGGGAATATTGGAAAATAAGATTTCATTCAGTTTCAATGGACGAACCATATTCTCTTCCAGTGCTCGCCATGAAGTCTCGATACCCTCATCGAGCCAGCTGATCAGAGGGCGTAGAGCGAAGGCCCAGTTATATAGTTTAGGGTTAGGCAGTGAGAGTCCCCTGTCAGCTCTATCTCTCTGTGCTGTGGATAATCTAAGACGAGGACGCTTTCTGTTCCAAACAAAGTTAGAAATTATCTGCTGGGCCTTGTCCCAAAAACGTGGGGGAGGGGGTAAAGGCAGCATGGCGCTCACAAAGTTAATCCGGGGAAGCATTCATTTTAATAATAGATACACGAGACCTGAGAGAATTTGGCAGCGCGGACCATTTATCAAGATCACGGGTTATGCTGGACAAAGTTTCTTCGTAGTTGGACTTAACAATGGTCTGTAATGATGAGCTAATCTTAATGCCCAAATACTTAAAGTGGTTGACTACTGGTATGTTTACAGGTAAAGCTATGCTTCTCATTTGGTCATTCAGAGGTAAGAAGGCTGACTTAGTCCAATTTATTCTGTACCCAGATATATCACTAAAACATTGGAAAATAGATAGGACAACAGGTAGGGACTGCTGGGCGTTCCCTAAATACAAGAGAATATCGTCCGCATACAAAGATATGTAATGTGTGGTCCCAAACACAGTGATAGGAGTAATACCTTTAGCCATTCGGATTGTCTGAGCCAGGGGCTCCAGAGAGATTGCAAACAGGAGTGGACTCAAAGGGCATCCCTGTCTGGAGCCCCTTGCGATATTAAATAAGGAGGAACAAGTCCTGCCTGTAAGTACCATAGCTGTTGGGTTGGTATATAAGACTTTAATCATATGTATAAAATGAGGGCCCAACTCAAAAACCTCCAGTACTGACCAGAGATACTGCCACTCCAAGCGGTCAAATGCTTTCATAGCATCTAATGAGAAGACAGCGGATGGTAGTTGTAATGAAGAGGCCCCATGTATTATATGTAATAGTCTCCTCACATTGTCTGAAGGCTGCCTGGATCTAATGAATCCTGTTTGGTCACAATTAATAAGTTTTATCAAAAAAGGTTGCAGCCTACGTGCCAGAAGCTTAGCGTAAATTTTTATATCAGCATTTAAAAGGGATAAAGGTCTATAATTGGCACATTCAGAAGGATCCTTATCTTTTTTTAACAACAGTGAAATGATAGCTATATTCACATCTCTGAAGAAAGCGCCTCCCTCCAGGGAGGCCTGAATCATATCAAAAAGTAAGGGCCCCAGACTATGCCAGAAAGTTGTGTAAAATTCTGTGGGGATCCCGTCCAGACCAGGTGATTTGCCCTTGTGCATATCATCAGCAGCTGCCTTAAGCTTGTTTAAAGTGATAGGGGCGTTTAAACTCTGGGAACCATCATCTGTCATTTTGGGTAGTTGAATGGAACTCAAGAATTTGTTGCATGAATCTTTGTCGTGAGAAACTTCTGAGCTATACAAATCAGTGTAGAAACTACGAAAAGAATTATTAATTTCAGAGGGTTCTGTTAACATATGACCGTCTAATGGAGGAGATGTCAGAGAAATATTCATTAGCCTTCAGCCTCATTGAGAGTAAATGACTCGGTCTAGCTCCATTAAAATAATATGTTTCGCGTGTTCTATGGATCAAGAACTCAGCGCGCCGTTTGAGAATAGCATTAATGTCTTTTTTCACCAGGTCATACTGTAAAGCCACCTGATCATCAAAATTTTGTTGTAATAAGTTATCCAATGTAGAGAGTTTGCGCTCCAGCTGAGACAGTCTAGAAGAGCGGGCTTTCCTTAAATTGGATGCATACAGTGTAGCATTATTTCTAATAAAGCCTTTTACAGCGTCCCAGAGTATTCTTGGGTCACTAATTGACCCTTTGTTTATATTGATGAATTTACTGAATTGAGCCACAAACTGAGTTCTAAATGACTCGTCACGAAGTAAGGTAGTATTAAAGCGCCATTTAGGAGCCTGCAATGGAGTGGAGCGAATCAAGGCAAGAACAACCACTGCCTTGTGGTCTGAAAGGGTGACTGGCAAGAGAGTGACCTGCATAATTTCCTGAAATAAGCCTCTAGAGGCAAAAATGAAATCAATACGTGAAAAGGACTTGTGCCTTGCTGAGAGGTGGGTAAAATCTCTGGAGGTAGGGTTTATCAAACGCCATAAATCCACCACTCCACAGTTATTTGACCAAGCGCGCAAGGCATCAGAACCCTGTTTTTGTTCCTTGTTTTCAGATTGACCGGATCTGTCAAGAGAGTGGTCCATTACAGCATTAAAATCGGCACCTATGATGAACTTAAAGTCTGGGAGGTCCAGCAGAATTTTAGTTATCTGTTCAAAGAAATGTGAGTCAAAGGTATTAGGAGCATAGAGAGATACAAATGTAATGTCAGTATTTTCTATGTGAATTTTGGCGATAGCTATTCTACCATTATTGTCGCACCATGTATCCAGCAATTTAAAGCGCAAATTACAACGGCAGATAATTGCTACACCTTTGGTTTTATTAGTGGCAGAAGAATGAGCAAGTATCTGGAAAAATCTATTAGATAAACGGTTCACATCACGTCTAACAATATGAGTTTCTTGTAGCATAGCGAAGTGGACTCCTTGTTTACGAAGGAAATCCATAATAGCAACTCTTTTCACTGGATTATTTAATCCCCTTGCATTGAGGCTCAGGACTTTCAACTGGAAACCATCAACCATTACCATATAAGAACAGGGACAGAAGGAGGGCAGCGTAAACGAAGGCTATGGATATAAATCTCAGACAGGGGAAGCGGAGGGGGAGAAATGAACCTCTGGACCTGCAACAACTCGAGAACATCTGAACAATACAAATAGAAACACAAAACAAGGAGAAGACAAAAACACCCATGTCTTTAACTCCTATGGAGAAGAAAATAAGCTAGCCTCAACTAAAACCTCAAAAACACAAGGAGGTGACAAAATCACTTCTTAATCTAGCTTGAAAATAAAAAAGGCTTCCTAAATCAAATATTCACCAAGGGGTGGCCAACTCCCCCGTTCAGATGGCTGCATAGCTGCAAAAGAGGGGGAAAAAGAAAATCATGACCCATCACTCCGCACCACCACACTGAAAGTTTGGGGGTTCAATTAGAAATATCAAACACAAATGATAAAGAAGGAGCAAGGGAGGGAAGGGGGAGGGAAAAAAGAAAAAAAACAAAAAACAAAACAAAAAACAAAACAAAAAAAAAAAAAAAACGGGGCGGAGGGGGGATACACACAGGACTAATGTGCCATAATAAGATGCAGAATAATAAAAAAGATAACAGTTAGTGAACACATACACTAAAAATTATATGCAAGTGTAAAAAGAAAGCGAGAGAGGGAGAAGAGGGGGAAGGAAAAGAAAAGAAAAAAAAAGGGACGGGGGGGTTAACTAACGTGATGTGTGGGGATCAGGGCACTGAAGTTAAATGTCTGACTCGCTCGCTGCCAGCAATGACAGGGAGATAACAGGACAAATCACATGTTCCCGTCCAAAAATGTCTTTGCATCGTCTGGGTCCTTGAATGACTTCTGGACACCGTTTACCTTGAATGACAGCACCGCAGGGAAGATCATCTGGAAACGGATGTTTCGCTTAATAAGCTCAGCGCAGACAGGGTTGAAAGCTCTACGTGCAGACCGGACCAATGGGGGGTTGTCGGGAGCGAAGCAGATAGATTGGTCGTCATGTTGGATGGTTCCTTTGCGTCTTGCTGCAGACAATATCATGGAGACATCTCTGGGACGATGAATCCTGACAATGACAGGGCGAGGGCGACCCTCCAATGGCGGCCCGAGACTCCGATGTGCGCGGTTGATTGACATGGATTGGACCGGGAGCTCCAGCACCTTGGGAATGAATCCTTCAAAGAAATGAACCGGATCACTTCCTTCGGTCGACTCCTTGAGATTTAAGATTCTGATATTGTCTCGTCAGGAGCGACCCTCTAAATCTGTGACTTTAGATGCCAGCTCGGCATTTACTTTCTCCATCGCGGTTAGTTTCCTTTTCAGCGGTGTAACGTCATCCTCCAAGGCGGAGACGCGGGCCTCGTATTCGGTCTGACGTGCAGTGAGGGAGTTGGTAGTTGCCGCTACCTTGTCGATGCGCTTCAGCAAGCTGTCAACCTTTTCCTCCAGTATCGATTCGAAGTTGGAGAGAACTTGTTGGATCATAGTTTGCGTCTGCTTGCCTTCTTCAGCAACAACAGTGGCAATATGTTTGAGCAGCGCTTCAGAAGAGAACCCAGGCAACAAACTTTTTTTAGCGTTAGCAGCGTGCTCGGTGTTAGCATCAGCTTCACTCGAGTCAACAGGGTCTTCTGCTGTATCCCGGGGCTGGTCAAGTTTTTGCTGTTTTGCAGACTTCGGCATTGCGGAGTGAAGTTAAGAAGACACTCTGATAATTTTTGATGCTGGTTCAGCTGGCGAAAGATACGTTAATTAGTACTGCACGGGGGAGAGACGATGACACGCTGCTTCTCGCTACCGCACCATACCGGAAGTCCAAATAGTCATCGAGCTGTTTTCTTATTGCTATCGAGGATATATATTGCTAACATTTTATTATCCAGGCTTAATATTCAGAACTTTAAATCAATTTGTATTAAAGTTAGGATCACATGCAAACAGAGTCCCATTTACAGTCAGTTATTCAGTCATTTGTGTGAGGCCCGGTTACTTGTTTCTCTCGCAAGATCTGGCAACACTGCTTGTGACATACCCACTGAAGTCGTTGCTCACGCAGCAACTTGTAATCAGTGTTAGTCAAAGATGGGCAAGTGTCGTTTCAATCCGTTATGGCTAAATGACTCTAAATACAACTGGGTTCAGCCTGTACCAGGTAATGAGTGGGAACCTCAATGCCGTTTGTGCTGTAAAAGTTTCAAGCTTGGAACCATGGGACACACTGCCTTGGACTCGTATATGAAGAGCGCTAAACACTTAGCATATTCAGCAGCTCGTCTGGGGCAGGCACCGATATCACAGTTCTACGCACCGAACTCCTCAACAAGCACCTCGACTAGCAGCAGTACCCAGCCTACCCAGCCAGGTAACATACGAACTCTTTGTGGCTCGACGCCAACACTGATGTTAATGTAGTGTAGAGCAGGGGTGTCAAACTTATGGCCCATGGGCCAAAACCGGCCCGCCAGAGGGTCAAAGTGTGAAAATTACAGAGAAGACATTAATTTTAGGGCTGAAATGATTCCTCGACTAACTCGAGTGATTCGATACCTAAAATCTGTTTAAATCCAAACAACTGTACAGCGCACTGTTTCACACGTAGGGGTGGGTACTGAAATTCTGTATTAAATGGCAGAATTATTAAAAAACAGAGTATTGATGAGTGCCGACGTTTAAATTTTGATGTAATTTATTATCACACGGCTGCAGTGCCTCTCCTCTCTGCGTCAATGCAGCTCCTCCATACGTACACATCCGGTACACACACACAGATGTCAGTGTGTTTCTCTTACCCTGTCTGTGTCTGATCTGTAGACTTTCTTCATCAGTAGGATGTTTTATAAAGTCAAAAAGCCAAAACCTAACTCGCATTTTGGGTTTTTCCCTACTTATAAATTCACCTGCGATTCAGTTTTCACAGCAGCAGAGAAGCTGCATGTGGAGGAGACTTGTTAATGACGGAGTTTATTAAAACAGTCGAAACTAACGTGATGGTGAATGACATCGACACCAACCAGGCAAACTTTTAATAATATAGATATAATAATAAAGATTACAGCAACTGTATAAGGAGGCCTTTACATTAAACAGGAGAGTCTTTGTTTCTCTGTCAGAAACTGTCAGACCTTCTCACAGCAGAGCAAACAGGTGAGGGAGGGGGAGGAGGGCAGGTTGATCATTAATCAATCGCGGATGCCGTCGTCCTCTCAGACTGATTAAAAAAAGTAAAAATGCCAAAATTGGTCACAAACTACACCTGAGCGTCCTGCATAGTGTCACATCATGCTGTTCACAGACAATCTGCGGTCTGTGATTCGACAGAGATAGAGAGGGTCATGTCTAGCAGGGAACCCTAGACCCACAAAAGATCGCGCAAGTTTTATTATTTTAGTAGAAATAACGGACACAAATCTTGCGAGAGTTGTGCAAATAAAGAGTTGCCTTCTGGAAACGATCAAGAAAGGTGCACAGCTCCAAAAATAGAAAATCCTGTCATGGTGCTGATGTTTTTAATGTGACAAGCCGCCATAAAATACCTAATTACAATTAAAAATCTTGCCTGTGATTGTATCCTTTTTTGAAAAATCAACATTTTTATGTTTTTGTTGTACTTTAATGGTACTCTTATTGGTATTTTTTGATTACTAAATACAGACCTGCAAACTCATAAGAGGAGAAAAAGGTGACATGTTGGTAAACCCATTACCTGTAGGGGATTTTAACATGTTAACAAAGCATTCTGGTGACTTTCAGTTAAAAGAGTTTGTTCCATCTTCTGTTTGTGGTTTCTGCAGACATTACTTACCTTTACTTTGTACTTCAGTAAAAAGTAAAGCAAAAACAGTAAAAGTAAATGTACAGTAAAAGTACTTTAGCAATTTATAGTTGTTCATTTAAGAGACCTGTCTTATTTTCTCTTTTGTATATTACCATCGTTCTTCAATAAAGTAAAAGTAAAGTAATAGAAAAACTTGCACACTTTTGACAGCATTATATTGCATTATTTCATTCCAATGCATGCCAGAATAGGTGTGAGGTTGGTCTTAAATTTCATTGGAAGTGGTCTTAAAAAGGTCTTAAAAAGGTCTTAAATTTAAGTCGAAAAATCCTGGGGGTACCCTGGTCCAGAGTACTGAGTGTCATTTTTGGCCTTGTATTGAGAAATAAGGGCACAAGGGAGCAGGCTTTATTTGATTTGCAACTGCTTTATAACACACAATTGGACATCATGTCCCTACACTTCATCTCCAAGTGTCATTTTCCTTATGCTTACATTTAGTTTTACTATTTCCATCAGCAGTGTGTTATCAAAAAGAGGCTGCTTGTGACAGATTTTGGGCTCTTTATTGTGGTTATTAAATTGGCATTAAATCTAATTCCAGGTGGCATTATAAACATTTTTAAGTTATAAATCTGACTTTGTGAAACGTGCGGATACTCCCAATGCTTTGTACCAAACAGTTCCTGTTGAACCAGAAAACAGGTGGGAGAGAGCTTTTATCTCCGCTGGTTAAAAATACAGAGAGGCAGCAGATGGAGAGAAAGAAGAGGAGGAGAAAGAGGACAGTGAAATAAATACTTTTTGATGTGTGTGGTAGTGGTAACAGATAGTGAGGCACGATAAATTATTCCTGGTGTGTTGGAATTGCAAGTGGGTTGGTTGATGGCAGTGGTAAAAGCTGGCATGTAGATAGTCAAATCTCAACGCCTATAATTTTAACCAAGATAAAAAGAATAAAAGAGTGTGAGAGAAAACAGGATGAACCACTGATTCTGGAAATATTTCCCAACCTTAGAAATAAACATTACAGAAATCTTTCTTCTTCCTGGTTCAGCTGCTCTAGTACTTACTCTGGCTTGTCCAACTTCTACTATCTGGTCTCACTATTTTTCCAGCTACTCTTCTGCCTGGATCAAGTACTCATTCCCCTGGTAAAACTGTTGTTACTACTCTAGTTACTACTCTGCCTGGTCTTACTACAGTCCAGCTATACATCTGTCTTTTCCAATTCCTCATGGGATTCAAACCCATGACCTTCTTGACAGATACTCTTCCATCTACTGTTCTCTCTGTTTTTGCCTGGTCTAGCTACTCCTCTCCCTGATTCAAGTCATATGTTCCCAACCGGGACCATGTCCAAACATGGGATTCAGACCCACAACCTTCTTGCCAGCTACCTTCCTCCCTGTTCTAGCTACTCCTCTCCCTGATTCAAGTTCTGTGTGCCCAGCCAGGCCCTTTTCCGACCCCCACAAACCTCTTGCCAGCTACTCTTACATCTACTTTTCTCCCTGGTCCACCTATTTCTTTCCCTGATCAAAGTGCCCAGCCAGGCCCTTATCTGAAACTGGGATTCAAACCCACAACCTTCCTGTTGTAAGCCGATACTGCGCACTGCGCAACCACTCTGCTTGGTTCAACTACTGTTGTGCCTGGTCCAGCTACTCCTCTCCCTGATCCAAGTCCTATTTGCCCATTCAAGCACATTTCTGAACCCAGGATTTGAACCACCAACTTTCTTGTTGTGAGGCGATAGTACTAACCACTGTGCCACCCTTGTCCAAATGTGGGATTTAAACCCACAACCTTCTTGGCAGCTACTCTTCCATTTACTTTCATCCCTGCTCTCCCTGGTCCATCTACTCCTCTTCTTGCTCTAACTACTCTTCTATCTGGTCATCTGGCCATGTCCAAACCCCAGGATTCAAGCTACTTTTTACTTTTCACCTAAGTAGTTTGCTAACATCAGTTAGATGTTAGATGTTACTTGTAATTTAGTAAAATGTTACAAATGTTTACTAATGTTATTAATTTTACTGGCTTGTTCTCCATAGCAATAATGAGCGAGGCTCAGTAGAGTCTTATTGAATGCTATGAAAGTCATCGTTTATCTGTGACAGAGTGCTTACATTTTACACTACATGATGTACATTTGATTCAGGTTCATGGTGTTTTCAGACAGAGAATGAAACACGTTACTTGTAGGGGTGCAACGGATCACAGTTGACCCGTGTCCTGTACAGATCGCCTTCCACAGTTCGGCATGCATGTGATCCGCGGACTATGTGTGAGCATCATGGTTTTACTGTCACTGTTACTTTTGTATTAGTTATAATACCTGAAATCTCAATGCAGAGTCACAGTGCAAAGACAGGACAGATGCTGCTGTGTGCAGCGCATCTCTGCGAAGAGCGACTGATTTAAAAGCTGTCACTAGTCGGGGCTGCAGCACTGTCACTGCGGCACTGACGGCAGCCCCTCTCGCCCAGCGTGTACGCCCCGATCGCCTAGGTAACCCTGGATGTTTATATTAGAAAAGTCGGACAGATGACAGCTCATAAAACCAGTGCGGTTTGGCAGTGTTTTAATCTAGACAGTGTAAATAATGTTGAATGTAGACTGTAACATAATAAGCTGATATATAATCACTCGACTGGAGCAACATGTGACCACATTAAGCACAGACACGAACATAAACCTACAAGTGGAGCTGCTGCTGCTGCTGCTGCTAGCACTGCTAACGTTGGCCACACTGTGTAGCAGACTGGCAGCTAACATCAGATCTGGGTCTGTTTACCTGCAGACTCCGTGATCCTCTTCGATCTGAAAAGTTGAAGCATTTAGTGAGTTGTGGTAATGTTTTGTAATAAATGTGTTGTATTACACATTTAGTGTGCATAGCGCACATTTCACTGTTAAATGCAGTTGCATTGCTTTGCCAGTTTGGATGATGCTGTGTATATAATCTCGTGTTTTTTACAATGACAATAAAGTATTGAATTGAATTGGAATTGAATTCAGCAGCATTTAAAGTACGATTTGGTGATTGTTGACTGTGATTAACGGCTTCAAATGGCTCTTAATACACACAGTATTTTTTCTTCGGACAGTGTTCAACATTATAAATTTAAAAATTCTGCTCAATTTTAACTGCTTTCTGGCTGTTTTCTTAGTGTTAGACTAGTCGACTAGTCTAAATGAAATTTTTTGTTAGTCGTCAAAGCCAAGTGCATTTTTAAAATAATTTAACCCTAATCACCACCATCACCACCACCAAAAATGATCTGATCCGTGACTCAAAACCGTGATACGATCCGAACCATGAGTTTTTTTTATCTGATTTGTGTTTATTATTATTGTGTTTATTTTAGGGCTGTCAAAGTTAACGTGTTAACGCATGAGATTAATCTGGAAACAATAATGCGTTAAAAAAAATTAACACACAATTAATCGCGTCACGTGACTTCGGTAGAGTCTGTCTGTGTATACAGTCTGTGGTCTGTGTCTCCACTGGAGTTGTCACCCGTCCACTGAAATACGGAATCGTCCCGTATTTGAGGATTAAATAGCGCGTCCTGTTTTGAATCAGTGTGGGACGGGGTTTGTCTCGTATTTCCGTCTTGAATGCAGCTTCATCCCACCCGCTGCCCGGTGAAGAGCCATCCGACTCTGCCCGTGATCAGGTTAAACTCACTGCAATCGGTGGTTTGATCACACACGAGAGTGGAAAACACTGTTAAACTCTTGGTTTGACAGAGTCAGTGACAGTGACAATCAGACTAGTTGTAACTCTGCGAGTGTTTCCTATGACGGACGGTGGCCTGTCAGATGTACGGCAGCTTCAGGGGGACAATGTTCTCCATTCACAACCAAGTGACCATAGACTGTATGGATGTGACTTGTTTATGAAAGTTGAGGTGTGCAGACGGATACATAGACATTTATTTAATACACTAATCAAAATGTAGTGCTGATGTGAAAAAAATAAACAACTATGATGTGTTATTATTTTTCACCAATCTGTAAAATTGAATCCTTAAATTGTAATGGATTAACTGTACTGCATCCAACAATATTAGTATATATAATATGTAGTATTTTAACTGCGATTAATCACAGAGTAGTACTGCGATTCATCGAGTTAATTTTTTTAACCGTTTGACAGCCCTACTTTTTATGTAATCATGCAGTGTGAAAAATTTGCGTTGCGTTTTGTGTGAACACATCATAAAGATGTCTCCTTCCTGTAACTGTCATGTATGTGCAAGCAGAATGTTGCTGGATGTGATCATGTACTGTGTGGTGAGTAAGCAGGGGTACATGGTGTGTTTGTGTCCTCGTGTAAGCTGCACATGAGTGGGTGGTGATGCATGTATTTTTTGGGTCTATTCAAAGATGAGTGCGAGTATATTTTGGGTGGTGTGAAATGACTGTGTGTGTGGGTGTATGAGTATAAATGCTTGTGTGTGTGTCTGGTCTCTGGGTGTTTTAGCAACCCCTGCGGCAGAGGACCAGTGATATTTAATGGATTCTTCGCAGTCGGCGTGGAGCACTGCAGTATTCATGACTGGCAGTCATGGAGGGGACTCAGATCAAACAACCAGAGCTAATTGAAACCCCCAAGAACCTTTTGTTCAACTTTTTTAATCACTATTCTCCTTTCTTTTCTCTTTTTTTCATATAAAACTGCCTTTGGTCTAGTCTGATCTGACATAAATCTCCATTAATTTACTGTAGTGATAGTGCTCAGTTGACAGGGCTGC
The DNA here is from genome assembly GCA_034769285.1 of Lutjanus argentimaculatus. Taxonomy (NCBI): domain Eukaryota; kingdom Metazoa; phylum Chordata; class Actinopteri; order Lutjaniformes; family Lutjanidae; genus Lutjanus; species Lutjanus argentimaculatus. The sequence continues at coordinate 1,118,415 of JAWZSL010000033.1, read as the reverse complement.
CTTTGGTCTTCGACTGTAGTACCAAAGAAAAGTAGAACTGGCTGTTGTCAGTGCCGGGAATTACTAGAATACACTGAGGAAATCAAAGTAAATTTTGTGCCCATATGAATGAATTATCTCTTAGATCTGGATGTCACTTAAAACCTATTGTACATTTTCAAGTTTTAATTAGGTAAATCTCAGTGGAAAAGCTAAAGAAGCACATTTTGCCATTTAATTAGATTGATAGTGATAGTAGAGAAGGTGACCACTGTCAAGAAGCCCAGAATGTGACTTCAGAATGTAAAGAAGCTACCCAAGTACTCAAAACTACACATGGATGCTAATTGAAAGGATATTCTCCAAGCCTCTGAACTGTACTGGCGGGATAAACAGCATTCTTCTGATATTCCCCTCATTTGGTGTTTGATGGTGGTGGTAGAGAGTGCTGTCTAAAGGCCCAGTCACATCTCAACAGGGCACAGTGGAATTTATTTGTGCATCTTTCCACATTTTGTGGTTGTAAAAACTTTGTCACAGTACTCACAGGGCTAGTCTGCAAAGTATAGTTAAAGCGATATTCCACTTTGCCAGAATAAGCCACTCAGTATGTACTCACCTCTATGCCGATGTGATGATGGGTGAAGATCTTCAGTTCACTAAACAATCCTGGAGTTTTAGGAGAAACAGGGTTGCAGCCTCATCCAGTACAATGGCAGTGAATGGTGACCACGGATAAAATGTAAAAAAAAGAACACAAAACAAACACAAAATGTTTCCATCCTGCTTGTGTGGTGTAATCCAAGTGTCCGCGAGCCGCGACATTAAAAATTAACCGCAAAAGACGCCATTTGACATACGAGTGCTCGGTTCCTTTCCAAGCATGGCACAGAATGACACCTGCCTGGTTACAACCCTTCTCTTATTTCAGCTAAGTAGTGCATTGAAATACGTTTCTGAAAACATGTTAGGTGAGTTTCAGGAGCCTTTGTTTGAAAGAATGGCACAAAGTGGTGGCCACCTGGTCATAATCTTTATCCTCTTACTGCTAGTCAGTGTACTAGCTTTTTAATCCATGGGATATTTCCTCACAGAGCCCTGGCTTCCTGCATGTAAAGATTTGTTAGTGGGATACAGTACTAACGTAAAATCTGTACACAACCACCATGACACACTTGCTGAAGCCTTCTCCTCTTAGCTTTGGTGGATAGCAGCCTGGTCTCACTCCCCACTCATCAGATACACATGAAATGTCACCACCGCTCTGTGCCTCACGCAGATGCAGGCAGTACTCATTTGTGACCAAAACCATCACACCGGGTTTTTTAAGTGACTCAGTGTAAATCCATCCACAGCTGAATAAGACACCTGGGCTGTTGACATAGTATAAAGAAGGAGAAAGTCCACACATGGAGGAGGTGGGTGGATTGACACAGGACTGTCACCCAGGGGACTGGGTTCATGTCCTGTGTGAAACCAAAATGTTATTAAAAGACTTTTGTCAGGTGACTTTTGCAAGCATGGAGTGACATGTCAGTTATGTACATCATGTGACTTTCATTTTGTGAGGTCCTAAAGTGGCATGTGACTTTTGTAGCCATTTATTTTATACCTAATCATGTAGTTTTTGTGTCTAAACCTAACCAAACTGTGACCATTTCACAATGTTAATAACATGTTAAAAATGGTTTTCTGACTATGTCAGATATAGCAGCTAGAGGGCTCCTTCTGCCTCAGTATCAGACACAGAGAGGTGGTGAAACTTGGTCAGTATGTCACGAGTTGGGATATGAACGTGTAGCAAATGAATGCATTTGCATTGAATGGATACAGTGGATTTTGTCCCTCATCTTTAAGAGTGTATTTTGCACAGACAGGATTACTTCATGCCCATTGCAGAGTGTAGGAATCTTTCATTGTACATATGGCATGTGAGTATTGTACACTCTAAAAAGCAGAAGGTGTCCTCTGAAAGGTAATGTTACCTTGCAGGCCTGATGACAAGCCTGGAGCTGTTAGAGTCATAGTCAAAGGAGTCATGGTTGCCCTGCTTGGAATATGCATTCATGCATATAACATGTATATGGATTTGCATTTCAGTATTCATTTGCTTAAGTAAATTTAGAACATGAGCACAGTGAACACAAACAGCTTCTATATAGAATATGCATTTAGCATGCAGTAACTTAGGAAGCTGTTCCTTGTTTGTACTGAGTAGTACATGTTGTAAACACAAATATGTGGTATGACTAATTGATCAAAACATGTGATTAATATTTCAGAATGAGAACTGGATGGTAGTTTGATTACATCAAGTTATTTGCAATGCACTAGAGTAGACTGAAGCGAATAGAAGCTGTATGAAAGAGACATTGACCTCTTGTATTCATGGGTATCAACTTTTTTATATATTCCTGAGTTCCTTTTACTGCTGTTTTTTTTTTCTTGTGCATGTCACAGGCACAAACCATCGTCCAATCCATGCACTAAATGGAGATATGATTGATACAAATACTTGGTTGGTGGATTTGGTTAGACAGAAATTGTCCTACAGAAACACATGTTCAGCGTCTTGCTCAAAAAGAAAAAATCACATTGAAATCTTCTGTGGAAACAGAGCTTGTTTCTCCTTTGAAAACTTTATAAAATCCGCCATACTACCTATATTGGATGTAACATTTAGTTCCAACCAAGTCATATGATTGGACGAGAGACATTCCTGAATGCTGATATAGAGTACAACATCAATATCACTGTATCACTCCGCCTTAAAGGTGTTCTAGTATGCATTAGCCTACATTAATGTCACAGTGACCAACCATAGAGACAGGAGGAGACAGGAGGAGTCCTGTCCATGATTCAGGGCTTATTACTGTGTGATTGCTGTCCCACACTTTTTATTTGGTATGGTATGATAGTCACCTAAAAAGCCAATATTGTGTATGTGTTTCATTTACATTCTGATTAGAGTGCCTTTTGAGCTGTCCAATCACTTAGTTTTTGTTTCTATAACTGTTTTGTTTGGCCTCGCTTGTTCATATTAATTCAGTCATACTGTGTCTGCCTCCAGAGTTGTTGCTCCTGAGCAATGTTTGTAGAACTAAAACACCAAACTATATTTACCACCGCAGGACCTTTTGTTTTTTTTCTGCCCAAAATAAAAACCCATTTGTAATTGCAATGTACGTGCCTTAGAAAGAAGCGTTTACTGTTACATGAGAAGTAGAAGCACATTTCTTTCATAAATTTGCATAAATGTCCATCCATCTTCTTCCGCTTATCCGGAGTCCGGGTCACGGGGGCAGCAGTCTAAGCAGGGATACCCAGACTTCCCTCTCCCCAGACACTTCCTCCAGCTCTTCCGGGGGAATCCCGAGGCATTCCCAGGCCAGCCGAGTGACATAGTCCCTTCAGCGTGTCCTGGGTCTTCCCCGGGGCCTCCTCCCGGTGGGGCATGCCCGGAACACCCTCCCAGGAAGGCGTCCAGGAGGCATCCGGTATAGATGCCCAAGCCACCTCAGCTGGCTCCTCTCGATGTGGAGGAGCAGCGGCTCTACTCTGAGCTCCTCCCGGGTGACAGAGCTCCTCACCCTATCTCTAAGGGAGCGCCCCGCCACCCTGTGGAGGAAACTCATTTCGGCCGCTTGTATCCGAGATCTCGTTCTTTCGGTCATGACCCAGAGTTCATGACCATAGGTGAGGGTAGGAACGTAGATTGACCGGTAAATCGAGAGCTTCGCCTTTCGGCTCAGCTCCTTCTTCACCACGACAGACCGGTACAACGACCGCATTACTGCTGCCGCTGCACCGATCCGCCTGTCAATCTCACTCTCCATCCTTCCCTCACTCGTGAACAAGACCCCAAGATACTTGAACTCCTCCACTTGAGGCAGGAACTCTCCTCCAACCCGGAGGGAGCAAACCACCTTTTTCCGGTCGAGAACCATGGCCTCGGACTTGGAGGTGCTAATTCTCATCCCAGCCGCTTCGCACTCGGCTGCAAACCGCCCCAGCACATGCTGAAGGTCCTGATTCGAAGGAGCCAACAGGACAACATCATCCGCAAAAAGCAGAGATGAGATCCCGTGGTCCCCAAACCGGACTTCCTCCGGCCCCTGGCTGCGCCTAGAAATTCTGTCCATAAAAATAATGAACAGAACCGGTGACAAAGGGCAGCCCTGCCGGAGTCCAACATGCACCGGGAACAGGTCTGACTTACTGCCGGCAATGCGAACCAAGCTCCTGCTCCGGTCATACAGAGACCGCACAGCCCTTAGCAAAGGGCCCCGGACTCCATACTCCCGAAGCACCTCCCACAGAATGCCATGAGGGACACGGTCGAATGCCTTCTCCAAGTCCACAAAACACATGTGAACTGGTTGGGCAAACTCCCATGAACCCTCAAGCACCAGGGGGACCACCACCCCAGTCTGCCAGTCCAGCGGCACTGTCCCCAACTGCCACGCGATGTTGCGTGTCAACCAAGACAGCCCTGCAACATCCAGAGACTTAAGGTACTCAGGGCGGATCTCATCCACCCCCGGTGCCTTGCCACCGAGGAGCTTCCGAACTACCTCGGTGACTTCAGCCTGAGTGATGGATGAATCAACCTCTGGGTCCCCAGCCTCTGCTTCCTCTGCAGAAGGCGTGACAGTAGGATTGAGGAGATCCTCGAAGTATTCCTTCCACCGCCCGACAATATCCCCAGTTGAAGTCAACAGCTCCCCACCTCCACTGTAAACAGTGTTGGCAGGGTACTGCTTCCCCCTTCTGAGGCGCCGGACGGTTTGCCAGAATCTCTTCGAGGCTTCGAGACCAGTAATCCTCCTCCATGGCCTCCCCGAACTTTTCCCATACCCGAGTTTTTGCTTCCGCAACCGCCCGGGCTGCAGCACGCTTAGCCTGCCGGTACCTGTCAGCTGCCTCAGGAGTCCCACGAGCCAAACAAGCTCGATAGAACTCCTTCTTCAGCTTGACGGCATCCCTTACTTCCGGTGTCCACCACCGGGTTCGGGGATTGCCACCGCGGCAGGCACCGGAGACCTTACGGCCACAGCTCCGAACGGCCGCATCAACAATGGAAGCGGAGAACATGGTCCATTCGGACTCAATGTCTCCAGCCTCCCTCGGGATCTGGTCAAAGCTCTCCCGGAGGTGGGAGTTGAAAACCCCTCTGACAGAGGGTTCCGCCAGACGTTCCCAGCAGACCCTCACAACACGTTTGGGCCTGCCAAGTCTGTCCAGCTTCCTCCTCCGCCAGCGGATCCAACTCACCACCAGGTGGTGATCAGTTGACAGCTCAGCCCCTCTCTTCACCCGAGTGTCCAAGACATAAGGCCGAAGATCAGATGACACGACCACAAAGTCGATCATTGATCTCCGGCCTCGGGTGTCCTCGTACCACGTGCACTGATGGACACCCTTATGCTTGAACATGGTGTTTGTTATGGACAAACCGTGACTAGCACAGAAGTCCAATAACAGGACACCACTCGGGTTCAGATCGGGGAGGCCGTTCCTCCCAATCACGCCCCTCCAGGTAACACTGTCATTGCCCACGTGAGCGTTGAAGTCCCCCAATAGAACAATGGAGTCCCCAGTCGGGGCACTTTCCAGCACCCCTCCCAAGGACTCCAAGAAGGCCGGGTACTCTACACTGCCATTCGGCCCATAAGCCGAAATGACAGTGAGGCACCTGACCCCAACCCGAAGGCGCAGGGCAACAACCCTCTCGTTCACCGGGGAAAACTCCAACACATGGTGGCTAAGGTGGGGAGCTATAAGCAAGCCCACACCAACCTGCTGCCTCTCACCGCGGGCAACTCCAGAGTGGAAGAGAGTCCAACCTCTCTCAAGGAGTTGGGTTCCAGAGCCCAGACTGTGCGTGGAGGTGAGCCCGACTATCTCTAGCCGGTACCGCTCAACCTCCTGCACTAGCTCAGGCTCCTTTCCCCTCAGCGAGGTGACATTCCATGTCCCCATAGCCAGATTCTGTGTCCAGGGATTGGGCCGTCGGGACCCCCGCCCACGACCGCCACCCAAACCACAACGCATCGGCCCCTTCTGAACCCTCCCGCGGGTGATGGGCCTACGGGAAGGCGGGCCCATGTCGCTCCTTCGGGCTGTGCCCGGCCGGGTCCCGTGGGCACAGACCCGGCCACCAGGCGCTTGCCTGCGAGCCCCAACCCCAGGCCTGGCTCCAGGGTGGGGCCCCGGTGACGCCAATCCGGGCGACGTAAGCTTCCTCGTGTGTTCATCTATCATCAGGGGCTTTGGAACCGCTCTTAGTCTGACCCGTCACCTAGGACCTGTTTGCCTTGGGAGACCCTACCAGGGGCAATAAGCCCCAGACAACATAGCTCCTAGGATCATTCAAGTACTCAAACTCCTCCAACACGATAAGGTGGCGGTTCAAGGAGGAGTTTGCATAAACGTAAAGCAGTCAAATATTCAGGTTCCAGCTTATAATCCGTGACTTAGTGTTAAATAAAAAGGTGGATACATTGACTGTTCACTGACTGATCACCAAGGACATAACAGCCAGCAATATGAACAAAAAACATAAGTGAATTCATCATTTTCTTTCATTAGAGGATTTCTGTCCTCTGTCTACTATGTGTGCTAAGAGCTCCTCATACTCAACATGTGGATTAGCAGAGAAACATTAAACTCCACTTTACTGTACATAAAAAGCTGATAGAATAGTGAACTGCAAGGATGTAGACCAACACAGAAGTCAGCAGTTAGTGCAGAAAATAAGCTGTGGTGAACAAAAGTTAGATTCTGACACTTTTTGCTCTATTTTCACAAATGAAACCACTTTTATGATTTCTTTTTTCCAAGTACAGTTTTATTGATTTTTTTTTTTTTTTTTTTAACAATTACAAGAATATCATAATCCCATCACCATTTCCACCACTCCACCCCCCACCCCAAACATAAAAAACAAACAAAATATAACAAATCAAACTGGGTACAGGTGGCCTCAAAACAGGATCAAAGCATAATAATACTAATACTAATACTAATAATAACAATAAAAAAAAATCAATAGAAAAAGGGAAGAGAGGAAGAAAAAATACAGTTGGGCAGAGAAGGGAGAGAAGAATGCATGGAGAAGAGAAAGAAAAAAAATATTCCTTGGGACATTTCATTAATGAGAGAGTAATTTCTCTCTTTTTTAAGAATGCAAGCATTACAATCACATGACTTCAGCATCATCACCACCACTTACTGACTTAGTAAGCATGATAGCATTGAATATCTGTGCCGTCCTCATTTAGCCACTTGTTAGCAACCATCTCTGTAAAGACATGTAAATGCTTGTGTGTGTGCTTGTTGAGTCTACTGTCTTTATGTCGAAATTTAAATTGCTTGCTTGTCAAGTGCACATTATAAAACTTTAGTTCAAAGACTGTTGTGTCAGTTGTATACTCACTTTAATTATTCTCTATATATATTCTGCTTTTTGCAGATTCATATGCAAAAAAAAAACATCCATTCTAACTGCAGGAGGGAGGCTCATGCACGAGTCACGTTGACTCAGATTTCTAAAACAATACCAGTGCTTACGCACAGCTTTATAAACCTGACAAAAAGAATATGTATGCGTATTTGTTTGTGTGCACTCAAGATTCAAGACTAAGGTTTATGCTTCTGGCCCTGGGTCTCGCTTCACATTATTCCACTGCAAATGCAATTTGGAAAGAATTTCAACAGACAAACACAAACAAAAGGTTTGAAGGCATAATATGCAACATTTTCCTCAAAAAAATGATGTAAATATAATGACTTTCATTCATCCCTTATGACCCACTAGAAGTGTGTGTGGTGTTTGTCTGTCTCTATGTCTCTCTGTCTTTCCTTATTTTCTTATTAATTAGCTGTGCTCAGGACACTGTGGACCCAAAATGTTGATATTTGACTTTTTGGCATCTTTCTGGTGCATTTATGAACAGCTGGAAAAAATCCTACTGATTCTACCTTTAAGCAAAAACAAATACAAAATTATAGCTGCTGCGCAGCAATGGTCAATTTTAGTCAAAATTAGGCAATTCTGAGCAACAAGCAGAGTGTAGGAAGATTAAAAAAAGGTGGCATTCTAATGTGCATTTTACATCAGTTGAGGCTTGAACTCACAATTTCTGACACAAGAGACTCTGCATATTGACTGATAGCTAAGCCAAATAAACAGGGAAAAGAGACAAGAGATAACAGGGAAAAGTGTTGATAAAGAGTATTTGTCTCTCCGCGAAACTGCCTGGATCATAATTATTTTAACCTTAGTAGTCTCTAATCCACATAGCATGATGCCTGAACATAGGACTTTCACATTAGAATGTCTGTTCTGTCTTAGCTGAGGCTTGAACTCACAACTTCTGAGACTAAGGTCCATCTTCTATCTCACTGAGCTAATTGGCAAGTGACAGTTCATCTGTGGCTTCACAAATTGACTAAGCCAAGGATCAGGGTGCCAGACAGTAGCCATCCATGCCATGGAAAAGCAAATTTCAAAGTGAAAGTTCCAAAGCTGTAGCACATATGGTTGATTTGTTGTGAATTTTCAAAGTTTTGAAATTTAGAGGCTTGCTGTAGCGCCACCATCAGGACTATTGTCTTGTGTTTCCAGTTGAGGACATCTGGCATGGGACTGGACCTTTGTGAAAAGTTTGGGTAGATTTCTCATATGGAAATGTTGTACAAGCTGAGGCTTGAACTCACAACCTTCAACACCAAGAACCATCCTCTATCTCACTGAGCTAATTGGCAAATGAAAACACCACTTGTAGCTTCACAAATTGACTAAGCCAGTCACCTGTGTGCAAGACAGCAGCTGTTAGTGTGTAAAGGCAGATTTCAAATGGCTGTCAAAAATTCAGTTATTAAGACAAAAATCCCAAAATACACAAATTGCATCTAGACAGCATGGAGATGTTGGTCATTAGTTTTTAAAATGATTTATTGGCTCCAAAAGTGAAAAACTGATGTTTAAAAATTACATTTTTGCATTGACTCCAATTGTTCGCATGAGAGTGAAATTCAAAATGCTGTAAAAAAATTCAGTTTTTGAGATAAAATTCTGATATTTTCCAAACATCATCTACCATGACTCCAAAATTTTGTCATTTTCTTTCATGAACATTGAAAATGTATTTAGCAAGAATTTGCAAGTATGTTTACAATACCGTTTACAGTCAAACATTTTGATGCACTGTAGGCTCAATTTTCCATAAATCAAAAATCTGTGTGGATCGTTTGTGTAGGACAGTCTGAAGATGCTCTATAGCAAGTTTGAGACTGAGGCAATTTGACATGGGACTGGACCTTTGGGCAAAGTTTGGTCATTTTTCGCGCATGGAGGGAAATAGATAGAAAAGAAAGAAAGAAAGAAAGAAAGAAGAAAGAAGAACATTGAGGAAAACAATAGGGTCCTGGCAGCTTAGGCTGCCCGGCCCCTAATAACAAACCTTCAACAATGTACAGCAGCCTAAATCTGCCTAAAAGATGTTTTTGTTTTTAACATATTTTGGCTTTTTTGGCTTTCTGTTCAAATATATGACAAGAATTAGAGGCAGAATTCTTTAAGAATCTATATCAATATAGCTAAATGAGAATGAGTTAAACTTACATGAAATCCAGTGCCAGCATTTATAAACGTGCATATGCCAGTGTTCTAAAAAGTACAACTATTCCATCAAATAAAAGCATCACCCTGAGGCTCCTTTGTGTTTGTCTCTCCTCTCTGTTCTGCTGTTATCACAGGAGGCCAAGTCCCAACTGTATAGCCAAATACAAACACACTCACACATGTCCCTGTGTGTGAAAAGATGTGATGGATTACAACAATCAAACAATATTTCATGAGTCCCAGCTGGCTGCGAGGAGCCAGAGCCATTTAAATTTGTAGGATAGAACAGTTCTCTTTGTCTATTTTTGTCCCCACTGTCTTCCCTCTCCTCTCAGATGAGTCATGCTCTGTTCCCAACGTAAAGTGACACACTCCAAAGCAACACAAACACACACCAAGGTCTGTTGATTGAGACCAGTATGATACATGTTATCAGTTCATGGTCTTGTTTTGATTCAAATCCAAGTTATAAGCTATATGTAATTCATACTTTCTGCTGCTGTGACCTCATCAGACTTTCTAAGGAAAACGCCCATTTTACACCAGTCCCAAACAAGCCAATGAACCCTACACACCTGATAAGTAATTGTTAGTTTTTTATTCTTTTTTTGCTTCTTTTCTGTCTGTTTTTCTAAATAAATGTGTCACATATGTTTGCCCACAGTTTTTTCAGGCAAAATAAAATCACCAAACAGACCATTAATATTGGGAAATTCTTTAAAACCCAGTAATGTACAATGACAAAACATTTTATCTCCATCTACAATATCTGTCATACAATTGAACAGTTATAGTGTAGCTAAAGTAAGCAAAAGATCATGGTTGCAGTTAAATAACAGTAGTGATGGATGATATCACTCATAGGTTTCTGCAGGGCCACTGTGAAGCTGTCAGTGTGATGGCTCTCTCCATCGCTGTCCTGGCAGTGCCTGACTCGGTTAACTCCTGGCTAAGCCAAAAATGGGCAAAGAGGTGGAGCATGAGTGGAGCTGTGGGCTGTACTGTGAGGCGAGATTAATGTGTTAGTGAAATATGTTGAGTCTAAAGTCAGATTTTTCATTGTCATGAAGGTGTCTCTCTTTTAACCTGGCTAGATCACCATGTAACTGATGCTGAACTCATAACCTGGTTGGGAGCAGGTTATGTTCTGAGTTTCAGATTAAGTCAGCTGTTAAAAGCTCTTTTCAGTTTGTCATGTTAGAAATAAACAGCAGCATTAAGATCACATTCAGTCATTATATATTTTTCATACTTTCCACAGCTCGCCATTACAACAACTTGTTCATTTTGACTGAAGTGGGCAGCTTGTGACTGCTTCACTTTGTGCGGAAGAAAAGTCAAATGACACACCAAACACCTTTTTAGGTGAGCGTGCACAGAGTCTGAAGAAGAAAACCTGGGTTACAAACCACGATGCCTGTTAACTCTGACCAGGGGTTTAGGTTTTGTTGAGCAGCTCATGCAAAGAAAGCCCGGTTGTGTTGAGTTTCCTTCGTAGTACAGCCCTCTGAGGTCAGTGAAAAAGACATCTATCAAGACAACTAACCTGTGACGGCACCCACAGTTAAAGTGGCCACACCCAATTATGCATAACTTTAAGTATTATTTAAGTATTTAAGTATTCTTCATCTTACTATTATCATTATTGTTACTGTAGCTAAATAGAAGAAAACAAAGGCATCAGATACAGATACTCTTCAGTTTTAAAAGCCATCTTATAAAAATAAGTTTTAAAAGAGTTATTTTAAAGGAGGACACTGAAGTCACTGAAGTCAATATGATCCTTTAAGGAATCATATTCTACAATTGTGGAAGCCTTACAGCAAATGCCCTACTGCCCTCTGTAACAAGCTGTACCCTGGGGATGGAGCTCAACAGCTGGTCAGGAGACTTAAGTGCACGAGGAAGGGTGTAAGGGGAGATAACATCAGGGTGACAGAATCCCTGGATGAGTTGTATAAAAATCCAGCCCCTGTACTGTTTTCATGAACAAGGAAATTAGCTAGTGCAGGGGTCTTCAACCTTTACGATGAAAAGAGACATTTTTGGCTAAAAAAAAAGAAAAAAATCTAAGCAACTATTAAATTCTCTCTTTTTTCTGAGGACTTTACTTTTCTTGATTTGTCATCCATAGGAGCTATAGAGAGTCAAGAAGGTGAGCCACCATCAACATTATATTGAGAAAATATTTTTTGGTGTATAGGCTACATATTTTTACGGTTAAAGAATGTAAGAATCAGTTTACACTGTAAAAAAATAGCAACTCAGCATTTCCTGGCAAAGCACTGCAATAGATTTTTGAGTTTTGAGCCCAACAGCTTTAAAAGTAAACTTTGAAAAGTTTTGCCGACCTGTAATCTTTAGTTGAGATCATTTAGTTTTCTTCTTTAGATAAACTTGAGTCTTTGAGTTTTAGAATCTCAAAAATATGTATTTCAAAAGTAGGTCACAGTGAGCTGTGAACCTGATTTCTCATTATTTTGGTGCCTGAAAGTTAAATTGTTTTAACTGAAAATATTACAATTTTAACCATCATTCACTTTCACTTCAATGAATTTACACAAAGATTTTTTAAATAACAACTTCTCAACTTTTTCATTTTTACAGTGTAGACCAACAACAATGGTAAATGGAAATTAAAATGTTAAAAAACGGGGAACTAGGCAGGGCTGTACTTTAAGTCCATTGTTGTTCGCGCTGGCGATAGAGCCCCTTGCTGAGAGAATCCGGTCACACAGAGAAATTTATGGATATAATACAAAGTACACTGTTAACAAAATATCTCTTTATGCGGATGATATTCTCCTCTTCATATCGCAGCCTCAAGCTTCAATACCACCAATTCTGTCCCTGATCAATCTATTTGGGTCCTTTGCAGGTTACAGGGTCAACTGGGACAAGAGCGAGCTCATGCCAATTCATATTATAGATCATGAATGGCTCCATCAACTACCCTTTAGGATAACCAGAGAAAAGTTTAAGTACCTGGGAATAATTATTACTAAAAATTATAACTCATTGTTTAAGGCCAACTTTGATCCCCTGATGGATACACTCCGGAATAACATTCAATTTTGGAGGACGCTTCCGATCTCTTTGTTAGGAAGAACCAATGCTGTTAAGATGATAGTTCTCCCGCAGCTGTTATATCTCCTCCAGAACATACCTGTTTGTATTTCTAAAACATTTTTCAAACGTTTAGATTCCATTATTCTTTCATTTGTGTGGGATCATAAGATACATAGAATAGGAAAAGCTCATCTTTGTAAACCCAAGACAAGTGGAGGGCTGGCTTTGCCAAATTTCATTAATTATTATTGGGCTGCCAACATCCACTCCATTGCATATTTGTTGGATGATTCTGCTGTTTTGCCCGTTGGGTTAGAGATGGAACGAGAAGACTGTCTTCCTTTCTCTGCTGGTGCAGTCATTTTGTCACCTGTGCCACTGAGCAAAGCGAACTGTAGTAACAATCCAATCATTTATAACAGCATACTTATTTGGAAACAACTTAAGAAACATTTTAAGCTTAGAAATGTGTCTTTTCTATTACCTATAATAGCAAATCCCTCATTTGCCCCTTCTAACTTAGATGGCTCTTTTCTTGCATGGAAGGATTTGGGAATTTGTAGTGTTGGGGATCTATACCTGAAAGGAGCATCCTTTCAACAGCTCAGGGAAAAATATGCCCTCCCACAGTGTGACTTCTTTAAATACCTGCAGGTTAGGAGTTATGTGACATCACATCTTCCCGACTTTGAGGGTGCTGGGCCGGACAAATTGGATTGCTGTCTAAAATCTTCTACTTGGTCCAAAAATATTTGTTTCTCTGGTGGTGTTTTATTGTTGTTGTTGCTTTTATGCGTAGGTTCTGTGTTCACTTTATGATGTGAGGACTATTTCTTTTCTTTTAACAAATGATGAGTAGTCCTCCTCACTGCTGTTGTTCACAATGTCTGTGATAAAAGGAAGAGAAAATATGTTTTTCTAGCTGCCATGTATGATGATGCAACTCTTCACAATAAAAATATTTGAAACAAAAAAAAAATGTTAAAAAACAACAACAAACTGTAGTCACTTACATGTCTTTTTTTTATTTTTGTCAAAGCCACAGGGAGGCACTGGAGAGTGGCTAAAGAGCTGCATGCGGCTGTGGAGCCACAGGTTTCAGACCCCCGAGCTAGAAAGACCAAAACCATTTTTTGTACCAAGATGTAAACATGTTTATTTCTACTGTAAAGTTGGGCATTTTCATATGGAGTTCTTTGAGGATTGACCCACTTTTGAAGCCAGCCACAAGGGGCCATTCAAGGAACTGCAGTTTTTGGTACTTCTGCGTTGGCTTCATTTTTCAGGTTGCCCCCTTGGTTTGACCCATCCATCTACCATGATCCATACTTCATCACCTGACCTCCTTCCTTGCTCCAGTCATTTACTACAGCCACTAGAGGTCGCTGCCAGTTGTGCACACATAGTTGTAGCTTAAACTACAACAGTGCTTGAGGCTCTGATCTGGTGAGGACTGGCTGTTGGTGCAGCCATCTTGTAGGGGAGAGGTGATGAGCTGATGGCAGACAGGCGTGCTGATTGCAGATGATGAGCAGAGCCGGGCGAGTTAGTGAGGGAGCTCATGCCCACACACACAAACACAGACACAGGGAGAAAGACAGACACACGGGAGCATGAGGAGACGCAGGTGAAAAAGTTAAAATTTCCAACTTCTGACTGCAAAGTGTTCCAGATGCACAGTGTCAGAAGTGTATAAAATGTGACAAATTAATGAGTTTCACTGGCAAGCATACATACAATTAAACCCTCAGCAGCACAGCGTCCTTGCTTAAATGACACAGCGGAGGGTACATGACTTGTGAGGTAACAGTGGGGTTTACAGCAGGGTGATGTATTTTGATGTTAATTTACATGCAGAATAGATTTTACTATGACAGTATGTATTATTTTAGGCTTCCATGAGAGCTGCTACAGTCAGCTGTTCCATGAAGATTTGCCCCAAGTTCACAAGTAGCAAGTGAAACTCTGACTTTGAGTGGTGTTCCTTTTTACTTTTTCTGGTAGGAGGTTGAAGATTTTTGAGTTCCAAGTTGTTTGGAATGCAGCATAAGTTCCCTGTTTTCACTTTAACTTTGTATTTTACCAGCTGTCCTTATTATACATGTCTTTGTGCACAGACACTGAAATGATCTTGATTTTGTTTTGGACAAATCACCCACCACTTTTTTTTTTTACTGAGCCAAATCTGATGTTCTTGGTGAATTCTCCTACTTTATATTCAAATGTGAACCAGTCACTCCAGGGTTTTGTAGGCTTTTTTGAGGATTTTGTGATTTCATGGCAGCTTTTCTCAAAAATTGTGATGCATGTTGCGATGTTTTCAGGTGTTCTTGCAAAGAAATTGCAGGAACAAGCTAAATTGCATGAAAAAAGTTGTGGTTGTGTATTACTCTTTTATTTTTTATTTTTTTAATTATTTTTTTAAATAATTCATTAAAATCAAAGGCAACTTGATCCAGGGAGAATGAAACAGTGCTCTGTTCTAAGTGTTTGAAGTAAGCTTACCAAAAAGGCTCAAGATTAAATAAAGAAGATCACCTCCACAAAGAAGCAAAATCTTTTTGGAGCTCAAACACAAAATTATAAAATATAAAAGTGCACAAATCGTTTATAAATGTCAATAACAGTTATAAAACCTGTGTCCTTTTTAGCACCCATGACAAAATAAAAATACAAAAAATACAAAAATAAATAAATAAATAAATAAAACACTGAGTTAATTTATTGAGATGGACATGTTTGACATTTGCACAGGAGACTGCGGCAGACAGTGGCATTTCTTTGTTCATGAACTGTAAAAATGTCCATTTCTGACTAACTGAATGTAAACTGTTTAGAGCTGAGCACCTGGACATGAACCTCTGTCCTCATACAAACAGTAACACAACAGATTTCAGCCTTTCCAGCACAGGCCCATTGGATCCAGCCAGATATCATTTAATAGGGCCAAGAATACAGGCTAATTAACTGTAAATGTGAGGTAATTGATTTGCGGTGCCAAATGTACTGTAAAACAAGCCAGCTTTGTGTTGACAGGCTAATGAGGCTAGCTCTGCATGAGTAACTGTGTGTGTGAGTGTGTGTGGAGGCCAGTGGAGTAAACTGATCAGCAGACAGTGGTAAGACAGGAGGGGAGAGTCTGTTTAGTTTAGTGTATTGAGTGTATGGTTCATATGTATTTATACAGGAGTGTATTTGTCTGTGTGAAATGATGTTCTGAGGGTGTTACTCAGATGATGGAAAGGTTAAGTACGACTGATATATATCTTAGTGTGGGATGTATGAAATTGCTGTTTACAGGTATAGGAGGTTAAACATGTTGAGGTGTTGCATGTGATTTCAGCCAACAGCTGATACCAAGATGCCAAATGAATGTGACCAGCAGCATGTAAGAAGAGCATGTTGAAGCTCATTAAAGGTGTGGTAGTGAAGCTGTAGCCTGATCCACCCTACACTGGGCAACAGGCAGGATACAAGACGTCTTGCTTCAGTATTGCCCTGTTATACAGTCTCGTATCATTTATTACTAGTAATATTTACCATTAGTAAACTTCACTATGTTCAAAACTGTACTGCCTGTATTCTCACATGCACCGCACCACATCAACATATTTTAGATTTTGTTTAGAAGACGCTGGCTTCCTGTTCACTCTCCTACTGAGAACAAAATCCACCTACAAAGCTCTTCATGGACTTGCGCCCATTACCTCTGTGAACTCATTCAGATGTACACACCTTCTCATCCACTAGCAGCCTACCGTTTCTCCATCAACCCTGCTCTAACCTGACAAGTACGGGCGACAGAGCCTCCTCCTGCAGGGGCCCCAGTCTCTGCAGTGCTCTGCCTGAAGAGCAAAGGACTGCAACAGGTCTCATTAGCTTTAAAGGAATAGTTCACCCAAAAATTTAAAGTCAGTCATTATCTACTCACCCTCATGCTGATTAAAGGTCAGGTTTAGTTTTTTAGTCCACAAAACACTGCCGGAGTTTCACAGGAAAACCGTGTTGCAGAATCTCTCAAACATTGGAAGTGAATGGTGACCAGTTTTCAAACGCCTTACTGCTCGTCTGGTGTAATCCAAGTCTCTTAAAGCGTAACTTGCAGGTTGGAGCCCCAGTAAATCAGTATTTGGTAAAATGATGTAGAAACTTGATTGTCGAAAAAATATATACAAATATACACTCTAACGTGACTTTTGGAGCCGTTTTTGTGAGCGAATTACACTTCCGCGGCTAAAACCGACAAACCGGAAGTGACGTAGGTCGAGGCAGAAGTGCCGAATTCAATCATAATTAACATTAATAAATATGGATACAGATGCTGGTTTTTTAGGTTGAAAATGACCACAAGTTTATAATTATGAGCCTCCAAGGCATCAAAGAGACCAGGAGCAGAACACAGTTAGGAGAAATAATGGTCACAGGAGAGAAATTGAGTTGTGGTGTGAGAAGAATCAGTGGAGAACCGGGCAGGTGTCTTGGCGAGTGAACGGCGTTAGCTAACAGCTAATGCTGTGTTAATGCAGCTAATGCTGTGTTCTCATCACAACACTGTGAAGTTTGCTATCACATATCACACCATAGATATGTTTTCTATGTTTTACCAGATTCTAGAACCTGCGCACTTAGAAGTTGCAGCAAAGTCTGGTAGCTCTCAAAATCTTTGTTATTTTTGTCGCTTTTTTCGTTTTTTTTTGTTTTTTTTTTACATCTACTGATGGCTATTTCTGTGGAGAGAAGAGTTTATTCAAAAGAAGAGCTTTTTTCATTGAAATGGAGCAAATCTGGAGTATATTACCCTATTCCAGCTGAGATAAGGAGGAGCTTTCGTGGTTGCCGTGCTGGTGCAAAGTTAAAGGCAAGGAAATGGAGATACAAGCCCGTTCTGCCATCAGTCATCATGGGGAATGTCAACTCTCTGCCCAACAAAAGTGAGGAGTTGGAGATATTGGTGAAGACTCAGAAAGTGTACCGTGAGTGCAGCCTGATGTGTTTTACTGAGACCTGGTTGAATAATAACATCTCGGATTCCATTGTGGATATACCTGGCTTCACTCTCATACGGTCAGACAGAGATGCAAAGGCTAGTGGCAAGAAAAAAGGAGGAGGACTGGCCTTATTTGTGAACCAGAGATGGTGTAATCCTGCACATATTGCTGTCAAGGAGAAGATATGCTGTCCAGATATTGAATTATTGGCAGTTGGAATGCGGCCATATTATGTACCAAGAGAATTTGGTCATATAATAACAATACTTGCGTACATCCCTCCCAAGGCAACGGCTGATGTTCCATGTGAAATTCTGCATGAAATTGTTGCTAGGATACAGACTAAACACCCTGAGGCACTTATAATAATATCTGGAGACTTCAACCATGTTACCCTCTCCTCCCACCTGACTGGATTTACACAATTTGTTAACTGTGCTACAAGAGAAAACAAAACCTTGATCTGCTGTATGCCAATGTCAGAGAAGCTTACAGAGATACTGCCTTACCACCACTGGGCAGGTCAGATCACAACTTGGTTCTTCTGCAGACCTGTTACAAACCCTGTGTGCAAAGGGAACCTACAACTACACTCACTGTAAGGAAATGGACACCTGAGGCTAGTGAGGCTCTAAAGGACTGCTTTGAACGCACTGATTGGGATGTGCTTCTGGAAACAGATGAGAACAGTATGGACATTGATAGACAGGCTGATTGTTTCACTGAGTACATCAACTTCTGTAGAGACACAGTCATACCTACAAAGACTGTACGCTGTTTCCCCAATAACAAACCCTGGATCACAAGTGACATAAAGGCAATCCTCAATCAGAAAAAGGAAGCTTTTAGAGAGGGTGACAAAGAACGGCTCAAACAGGTGCAACATGAGCTGAAGAAGAGATTGACGATGGCAAAGGTGGAATACAAAAGAAGATAGAGAAGAATTTACATCATAACAACATCCGTGAGGTGTGGAGAGAAATAAATACCATCTCTGGCTACAACAAAAAGAAAAGACAGCCAATCGTGGGTGATGTGGAAAGAGCTGATGAACTCAATCAGTTCTTCAACAGGTTTGACACTGAGATCACATCCCATTCCACTGCCGCTCCTCCTCCTCCTCCTCCTCCTCCTCTTCAACATGTGGGCATCTCCACCATGGCTCCTCTTCAACAACATCTGGGCATCTCCATCATGGCTCCTCCTCCTCCTCCTCCCCCTCCTTCTCCACAAGTGTGTTCCTCCACCATGCCTCCTCTTCAACAACATCCGGGCATCTCCATCATGGCTCCTCCTCCTCCTCCACCACAAGTGTGTTCCTCCACCATGGCTCCTCTTCAGCAACATCTGGGCATCTCCACCATGGCTCCTCCTCCTCCTCCTCCTCCTCCACAAGTGTGTTCCTTCACCATGCCTCCTCTTCAACAACATCTGGGCATCTCCACCATGGCTCCTCCTCCTCCTCCTCCTCCTCCACAAGTATGTTCCTCCACCATGGCTCCTCTTCAACAACATCTGGGCATCTCCATCATGACTCCGCCTCCACCTCCTCCTCCACATGGGTACATTTCCGCGACTGCAGCTACTCCTCTTCACACACCTGTTCCTCCACCCTTGTTTGTCACTGAGACAGGGGTGAGGTTGGAGCTCGGGAGACTTTGCTCTGGGAAGGCAGCTGGCCCAGATGGTGTGTGTCCAAGGCTGCTTAAAGACTGTGCTGCCCAACTGTGCCAACCTCTTCACAAAATCTTCAACCTGAGTCTACAGCTGGGGCGGGTGCCGGCTCTGTGGAAAACATCTTGTATTGTCCCGGTACCAAAAAGAAAATGTCCAGCTGAACTAAATGACTACAGACCGGTGGCCCTTACTTCACACATCATGAAAACCCTGGAGCGGCTGATTCTACGTCTTCTGAGGCCTGAGGTCAAAGACAAACTCGATCCCCTGCAGTTTGCCTACAAAGAACACATTGGAGTGAATGATGCAGTACTCTACATGCTCCACCGTTCCCTCTCTCATTTGGAAGAATCTGGCGCTTATGTAAGAATTATGTTTTTTGACTTTTCAAGCGCATTTAATACCATCCAACCCAACATACTCAAAAACAAGCTCATAGAGATGGGAGTGGTTTCTTCCTTTGTCTCCTGGATCACGGATTACCTGACAGAAAGGCCACAGTTTGTCAGGTTGGGGAACTGTTTTTCTGGGACATTAATGAGCAGCACAGGGGCTCTACAAGGGACTGTCCTGGCTCCATTCCTGTTCACATTGTATACAGCAGACTTTAAATATAACTCTGAGTCCTGCCACATCCAGAAATACTCAGATGACACTGCTATTGTAGCTTGTATAAGGAATGGACAGGAATCTGAATATAGGGATTTGATAAAATCCTTCAGTGACTGGAGTCATAAAAACTGCCTCATACTAAACACCTCAAAGACAAAGGAAATGGTCATTGATTTCCGTGGATCCAAGCCCCCTCTTCAGCCTGTGAACACTTGTGGAGTGGACATCGAGGTGGTAACAAACTATAAATATCTTGGTGTACACCTGGATAACAAGCTGGACTGGTCCCTTAACACAGATGCACTCTACAAAAAGGGGCAGAGCCGCCTCTTTTTCCTAAAGAAGCTCAGATCTCTAAACATCTGCAGTAAGATGCTGCAGATGTTTTATCAGTCTATTGTGGCAAGTGTTTTATTTTATGCTGCAGTCTGCTGGGGAGGAAGTTTGGGAAAAAAGCAAGCAAGGAGGCTGGATAAGCTTGTGAAAAAGGCTGGCTCTGTGATCGGAGTAAGGATGGACTCTGGAGGAAGTTGTGGAGAGAGACACAATGAGGACGGTGGAGGCCATCCTAAACAACATGGATCATCCACTGCATAACACCTTGATGGACCAAAGAAATAATGGTGGTGGAAGGCTTCTCTCTCTTCGTTGTAGGACAGAGAGATACAGAAGATCTTTCATACCAACTGCCATCAGACTCTATAATTCTTATACAAATAGATGAGACTACAGATAAATGAATTTCCCCTTGGGGATCAATAAAGTATTTCGTATTCGTATTCGTATTCGTATAGTATATTATATTAGTTAATATTAGTCTACTACTAATGTCAGGAGTATTGATACTTACCAGACTACAAACTAATACACGAGTACAAGCTTTTATCAGTCTTGTCTCACATCGTCCTGCCTCCTATAAATACACACACAACGCCGCATTGGCGAGAATGAACGGGTGACGGAGAGAGGGACGAGACGGGGGGAGACACAAAGAGAGAGGGAGAGAGAGACAGACAGACAGCGAGAGGAGGGAGAGAGAGGAGGGGTAGAGCGGGGGGGGGGGGGGGGGGGGGGGGGGCTTGCTGTCTGTGCTGTCTGGGCTTGCGGGATTCAGACAGCATGCTGTCTGAATCCCGTTGTGCTTCAGATAACCTACATGAACTTCAGGCAGGAGCATGGCCCTCGCCCGGCCAGCAAAATATAAAATAATAAATAATAATAATAATAATAAATATTTAATTACCTTACCAGTTTGAGATTGCAAATAGTACAGCTAGGAAGCATTTCTATGTGGAGTTAAAACTCAATCAGTAATTTTCTATTACTTTATTATAAAATGCCAATATTGTATTTCATAACTTCTTACATCACACTTTGATTATGTTAATTAAACTTAAGTTTAAATTCAAACACTGTTTCACTGTCCCTTGGCAATGCCACTACACAGCATACAAGCAGGTTGTCCACATTTGGGTGACAACCAATAAAAAAAATCATTACAATTAACAATTTATGTGGTGATACATTTCATTCATCTCAAACCACTTTCACTCACTTTGTTTCTGTTATTATTATCTTTATATGACCAGAGGTGAGCAGCTGGCCAAAAAGTAAAAGTAGGCCTACAGTTACTTTTCAGAGGACGAAGTCGAGTAGAAGTGAAAGGATCATCAAAATAAATACTTACAGTTACAATATAAATGTTTTTACTGAAAAAGTGACTTGATCAACACGTAACCTATGTATTGAAGTAAACATAACACATTACTGCCTACATGACTAGTGCATATGTACAGAATCAAGATCAATATGTAGAAAATCTCAGTATATACATATTATAACAAAAATACACTCTAGTAGATGGCAAATCTACACTGTAGATGACAAAACATAAGTGAAAAGTATGGATCCAGAAGAACGTTGCACTGTTATCCTGCATAAAATCGTGAATTATGTGTCCAGTACAGATGATTTATGATGCCTGGTCTCCACAGCTTCAGGTCCTCATGCTCCCACTCCTTTACAGCAGCATCCAAAGCCTTCCCCAGACCTGTTTCAGAACAGAAACAAAATGTTTATGTACAGACATACACACACACACACACACACACACACATACATACATACATATATATATATATATATATATATATATATATACACACATATATATGTGTGTGTGTGTGTGTGTGTACACACACACACATACATACATGTATAAAAAACAATAACCATTTTGTTTGATTTGTAAAAATTCTGGAAAAAAGAGAAATGCTTTCACACTGAACCAGAGCCCAAAGTGACACTTTCAGTCCAAACCTCAACATTATTACAAATATGCTACAATTATAATATTCATTCAAAGGAAAAACAGAATATCTTCCCCTTTGGGAAACTGGAACTGTGCAGTGCTTTTAGATTAAAAAAGCATCAAACCATTATCCAAATATTTGCAAATAATAATCTGTAATCTGTTCATTTTGTTAATTTATAGCATAACATGTTTTCTAAATAGTTCATATGTTATGTGTGTAAAAATCTTACTTTCTAAAGTCATTATAAACTAGAGATGTGATGCATTGGAGTAGAAGTAGAAAGCAGAATATCAAAGTGCAAGTAGCTCAGTACTGTAGATGAGTAAATGCACTCTCTCACCATTGATTATATGCTTATTAATGGTATCATAGTGTTGGAGCTGTACCTGCCTCCTTTATACTGAGAGTTGATCCTAATATTTTCCCCTCCTATCGTATGTAAACAGAGAGGACTTAGCTGTTTGCTAGAACATGCACAGCTAATATAGCTAGATGTAAGAGCACAGTTATACTACCTGCTGAACGATGGAGAGGTCTGAGGTTACACTGTGAGCCACAGTGACGCACAGACGGTGTCTGAGGAACCAGAGACGGCCTCTTCCTCTGCATCTACAGGCATCGCAGCACCAGCTACAGATCCATCTCCATTATTTACAGCAACTTCCAAAACCTTGTAACACAACAATATTACACCATATGAAAATAAAATATATTACAAATGTGTTAGCTGAGCAAACAAAGTCATCTAGCGACATGACTAACGTAACACCCCAGGGTATCAGAAAACTGAAGCTGCCAATTATGCGTTACAGGGTGGTAATATTTACAAATTAGCATTGCTAACAGTGTCTTAGCCATTAGCCTTTTTAGCTGGTAGGCTTCAAGAGATCACTGTGCTGCCTTGCAATTAATAACGGCGGCCACATGTTGCTTCTCATTGATGAAATTATAATGCTGACAAATCTGGAAGCTATAGGATATTACAAACAAGACTTACGGTGCACAGCCCTGCCGTCGCGGCCAGAACCTGACACTGCTGCTGCTGCTGCTGATGGAGGTGATGGAGCAGAGTGTACGGAGGGGACCGTGCTAACAATCAGTCTCACACGGCTTTGCTCCGAAATTCCATCCTGGACTCCAGTAAATCGCCAGGGACATTATCCTCGTCTCTAACGTGAGCACTGCACACCACCGCCGTGTTTGTTACGGAGGCAGCAGTGAAGGCCCGCCTCTTCACCTGCACAAAACGCACCCAGGATCGAAAGCTAGCACCCGCTTTTCTCCTGTCAGGAAAACCGTGGACTCGATGTCCTGACAGGCAGGAGCTGAGCACCCGAAGCACACGCACAATGATTCGGCATGGCCACTGGAACTGAACTGCACTGTAAAACTAGCTAAAAAATACGAACTCACCGCTCAGACTCAATACCACCTACTACTGCACACTGGTCAGAGGCAGACTCAGGCACACTGTGTTCCTCTTCTTACGTCATATGACGCGACACTTGAAAAAAAAGCATTTTTAAGGGTGTTGCTCAAAAAAAATGCCGTTTACTCCAATTTCTTTGTCCAAATGTCTAAAAAATCGAGAGGGGTCTGGCTGCAGATCTCCACTCTCAGGACCCTTCCTTGCAGACCTGCACTGTGAGGTCTCCTCCACTCTCAGGACCGGAAGTTGATACGAAGCTTTCAACAATAAAAGCGAGTATACCGGAAGCACGTATTTATCGTTTCCCCTGTGAAGTGTGGAGACAACAAGGTGAGTAAAAGTCAAATGACAACTTTTCGTTATACAAAGAAACAGAAACAGCCTTTATTCACTAGAACATTACGTTGCACACTATACATCGCCCTGTGAAGTTATATTAATTTGAAAGAATCGAGTTTTGGACTTCACGGTAGTTTGTAGCGTTGTTATCGTAGTTAGGCTAACGGTGGCTAACGCTATCCTGGTTAACTTAAGGATAAGCACTCTATGTAGCCTATTATTTAGATATATGGGCATAGGCGTAGGAACGGGGGCGGGGCAGGGACGTGTCCCCTCCAATATTAGAGACGGGTGCATTCTTTCTCACCCAAAAATTATACCGCGTAGGAGAAAAATATTTGATTTTTAAATCTTTAACTCACGTGCTTTTATTTTGAAAGCGCAACGCAGCGTCATGTCACTGGACCACCCGCCCAGCCGCCCCCCCCTCACCGGCTCGGAGAGTGTTAGGGCACTCACGACTGACAGCCTGATGACAGAAACTCTTTTGGACGAGTTAAAGCGGTTTGTAGGGAATGTTGCCATGAATATGGCTTGTTTATAACGTCTTTTTGTTAGTTTACATTCACATTTAGAAACCATATCTCCACTATATAATAACTTGTTGTTGAAGTCGTCTTGTGCACGCGATAGTGCTCACTTAAATGTGCCACCACCATATTTTTTTTTTTTTATAATTTTGTTTTAATTATTACAACATAATTTGTCTCTTACAGATGCATATGTCAAGATGCCACCCTGGATGTAAATGATGACGACAAAGAATTAATTCTGGAGCCTTTCAAGTTTTTGTTTTATAACATTGAAGATATGTGTCTCTTCTGTGAAGAAATTATGGACAAGAGAGGGTACATGGCATACTGCGATTTCAAAGAGAAATAAAAAGTTTGAAAGTTAGTTTTGTGTCTACTGTTTTCTCCTGTAACAGAGGTTATTGGCTATGTGGGTCATGTAATTAGGTATTCAGTAATTCAATGAATTGAATACACAAAACAATTAACAGTTAAAACAGTTAATCAACCCTTACATCCTCCATTGGCAAATCCATGTGGTCTGACAGCACAAGGTAAGAACATACTACAAACAATATTAAGCAAACATTAAGCATTACTATTTTTTAAAATCTTTTTAATTGAACATGAATACACCTAAATCATATTTACATATTTAGACATAAAATAATGCCCCAAGAATTAAAGTATGGTCACACGGAAAACTAGAAAATATGTAGGCTAATTCTGGTATACTCGCTTTTAAATCATATTTACATTATATACATAAAATAAAGCCCCAAGAAATAAAGTATATTCACATGGGGAACGACAAATGCGTGCTTCCGGTATACTCGCTTTTATTTTGAAAGGATTCGAATAAACGCCCGGTCCTGAGAGTGGAGGAGACCTCACAGTGCAGGTCTGCAAGGAAGGGTCCTGAGAGTGGAGGTCTGCAGCCAGACTGTCTTGAAAAAATCTTCAGTTATGTTTTAAAATAGTAATTTTACACAAGATTTTCATATACGTCTCATTAGGACATTTAACCTGCAAGTTACACTTTAAAGCCCTGACATGCCAAGCTGACTTGAAAGACGTCATTTACACATCAAGTCTCAAGCAAGAACCACTTGTATGAACAGATTTGTGCAAGTGATTTAAGAGAACTTTTCACATTCACAAGTTTTCTCATGTTGTGAATTTTCTTTCAGATACAAACACAATTTATGAGGTCCAGACCTGTTGTAGAGTCATGTGACGTCAGTCTGCTGTTATCCAAGCTGAAGTTTTTCACTAATGACTGTATATTTCATCGGTTTGAATATATTTTGACTTTGAAAAACAAATTACACTTCATAATTATGTCGACATTATCCTGTTTGACTACATTTCTACATTACATGTTTACATGCTAACTGCTACATGCTACAGTTGACATTTTGGCTAAAAACATGGTGTAAATGGCGTCTTTTGTGGTTAAATATTAATGTCGCGGCTCACAGACACTTGGATTACACCACACAAGCAGGATGGAGACATTTTGTGTTTGTTTTGTGTTCTTTTTTTTTTAACATTTTATCCGTGGTCACCATTCACTGCCATTATACAGAATTTGGCTGCAACCCTGTTTTCTGCTGAAACTCCAGGATTGTTTTGTGAACTGAAGATCTTCACCTATCATCACATCGGCAGAGAGGTGAGTACATACTGAGTGGATTATCATGTAGGAGTGGAATATCCTTTTAAGATCGGAATATGAAAATGTTCTTGCATGAGGCCCGATGTTTTTAGCCTGAATCTTAACTGTAGATCTGTAGCTTGGAGCCACATTCTGAACTGGGTGTGTGTGGTGTGACGCTGTATGAACGTTGGGGCTTTAGGAGACTTGGATTACACCAGACGAGCAGCATGGAGGTATTTTACAATGGGGGAAAAAAGTTTTAAAATTTTAAAATTTTACACAATCTCAAATATGACCATGAAATATTTGTGGAAAAATCTTTTTTGTGTTTCAAAAGGTGTGGCTGCATTAGACAGACACAAACAAATAAAAATGATTTTTTTGTTTTGTTTATTGTTTACAAGAAAAACTAACAAAACTAAATTCTTGACAGTTTCAATATGTCAGTTCTCAACATTGTCGGTATCAAAGTCAACAAATAACAGAGAATGTGTTCAAAACTGAACAAAAAATAAATAAACCAACACATCATCAAATTAATATTTAGTAGTCCTGCCATTAGCACACAGTAGAGCTCTAATCCTAGCTGGCATGTTCCCCACGAGCCTTTCACACTGTTGAGGGGTAATCTTGTCCCATTCTTCTTGAATTACTGCTTTTAATTCTTCTAAATTCTTTGGTTTATGCTTTGAAACAGACCTTTTGATAATCCACCACAGATTTTCAATGGGGATCATGTCCGGGGATTGAACTGGCCACTCTAAGACCTGGATACTGTGCTCCTGCAGCCAAGTTCTACTGGCCCTGGATGTGTGGCAAGGGGCATTATCTTGTTGAAACATCCAGTTTTGACCTCGATGGAAACAGTGTACGTGCAGAAGGGAGCATGTGGGCTTCGAGAATGGCACAACACTTGGCAGAGTACAATGTGCCATCACAGACAGTGAGATGACCAACACCAGCAGCACTCATGCATCCTCAAACCATGATACTGCCTCCACCATGCTTGACAGTAGGTACTGTACATGCTGGAGATAATGCTTCGCCTGGCCTTCTGCGTACCCTCACATTAGCAGGAGGAGGATAAAGCTGGAAACTGGACTCATCTGACCACAGAATCTTCCTCCAATTCCTGGCTGTCCAGTTCTTGTGTGCTTGGGCCCAACGACGCCGGGCTAACCTCTGTCTCTCATTGATCAGGGGCTTCTTGACAGCCTTGTAGGACCTTAAGCCATGATCTAAAAGTCGGCCACGTACAGTGCGGGTGGAACACTGGACACCAGTTTGGTTTGACCACTGCTGCTGAAGCTCCTGTGATGTCATTCGGCGGTTTTCCCTGCACATGTGGATCAGGATGCGGTCATTTCTTGCTGAAGAAACCCTTGGACGCCCAGATCTTGGTTTGTCTTCCAAACTGTCGGTTCGTCTATTTCTGCAGAGTGTATCCAACTGCTGAAGGACTGCATCTGCACTTCCTGGCTATCTGGCGGCAGCTGTACCCTTCCTGGCTAAGAATCTGTATCTTCAGGCGTGTTTCCTGTGTTAGGTTCCTTGTTTTAGCCATTTTTGTCTCTGAAGAACTTTCAAATGTGCTGGCTTTATATAGACACGATGCACGGCAACAAAAATTGTGTCTTTTGATAAAAAGCACGACCTTCATTAGTGGGTCACTGGTACCAAAATGACCCAATACTCAAAATTTCTTATGTATTTTTATGGAACCAATCAATTTTAAGTTTTTAATGGCTTTTTTAGGATTTGTTTAGTATTTTGGCTGTGACTGTACTAAAAGAAATTGCACTTGAAGACCTAAGAGTGATTCTTAATGCAATATTTCACAAATGCATGGGGTGTCGGAAAACTTTTTTCCACCACTTTTAATTCTTTTGTTTTTTCACATTTGAAAACTGGTCACCATTCACTTCCATTGTTTGGGAGATTCTGCAACACTGTTTTCCTGTGAAACTTCAGCAGTGTTTTGTGGACTAAAAAACTAAACCCAAGCCAGTCAGAATGAGGGTGAGTAGATAATGACTGAATTGTCATTTTTGGGTGAACTATCCTTTTAAGAAACTTTTTGAAACACAGTGTTTGGTTTTAAAAGCACGTCCTCTGCCACTGCTTGTTCCTACATGTTGTGTGTTTTATCCACAGTGTTTTTGTGTAATTCTTATTATGTATTTTCAGATGCTTTTTTCTCTGTTTTCCCACCTAATACTGCTATTTTGAATCCTTGCCTGTTGTCACTTTGGGTTTAGAAAAAATATTTCACTTCAGAGTGAACAGTCTGCTGGTATGGCATACTTCATCATGAATTTAGTAGTAGGCAGTATGTGAGTTAAAGTTGATGTCATTTTTCTGAGGCTGAGGTGTCTGTTCTTCTGTCTGTTTGTCTGCTGTATGTGTGTCTAGAGAGGAGTATGGTATCTCAGCCCCTGCTGTCCTCTGCCTCCTCCCTGAGAGACCACGCAGCTTTCTTCCAGTCTGAAACTATGCGGCCGGCGAATGACCCCAAAGAGCGCGACCCCTCCCACGTACGGATGCTGAATGATGTACTCCGTGACCTGGAGAAGAGCTTCATCATCACACAGACACCGCCTGGAGTGTACAGGTAGGAGACAAGTTACTGTCTTAGGGTAGTAGCAGTGGTGTAGTGTGGTAGGAGGTAATGGATAAACTGTCCCCCAACCCACACTCGGTATGGAAATCCCTCAAAAATGTGTGAAATTATGCTACATAAACACTAAATCTTGAATACGGCTGACTTCGGTGTTTGATATTTTAAAGAGCCTTCTAGCATGGTGTTTCTTGGTGTTCTGTTTTCGTGGTGAAAAATTATACAGGTCATTCAGACTGTGGTTTTATGGGTCAACAGCTCCTATCTGTATCTTTTTCCAGTATGGAAATTAGTTTCATTTTCCATCCTAGCTCGCAGATCTTAAATCTGAGATGACTTAATTTGCAAGAGAGTAGAACAACATTCATGTCGTTAAGTTTTTCCAACTTTAACACACTCATGAATGGCTACTCCTCTCCATTGTTAGCTGCCTCCCCATTAACTGTGTGTGTGTCCTTGTGCATAAGATACATACAAATGGGATCACATCTGAAAAGTTAGCTCTGTAGCACCATTGGTGTTCATTTCCACAGGAGATCTTTAAAACAAATTTTGTGGTTTTGCAAGGGTGGAAGCAACAAATTACAAATACTCAAATTACTATAATTAAGTGTTTTTTTGTGTGTGTACTTGTACTTTTATGAGGAGATTTTCAAGTCTGCACTTTTACTCATATTTAGGTATTTATTACACTAAGTAATTTGCTTGGTTACTTTCAAAATCATAATCGAGTACTGAGTACAATTTGAATTAATATCCACACTTATCATCTGCATTTTCATCTGTAATAGCACAATCAGGTGATCTGATCACAAACGGGCCAATGACAACCAGGACATGCAAATGAAAAGCAAAACTAAATGCTGCAGCAGGATGTCCATGATTAATCATCAATCAGTTCATCATTGCTTAGAATTTACCAATTAAACATTGCACATTGCACATTTCATATTGTTTTGTTTGTTTTTTTTTCTGGCAGAGCTGTTTGTTGAAGAAGGAAAGTTAAAATGACAACAACAAAAAAATTAATAATGATAATAATTAGTGGTTTGTGGAGGTGACTGTGACCTCTGAGCAGAAACAGAACAAGACAGTTTGGAGGAATTCAGACTGAAGATTTAGACAAACAGGAACTCCAGGAAGCTGTTGTTGATAATGAACAAAACATTAGTGGTTGAAAAGTAACTAATATTCTGTGTATTTTGAGACAAATACTTTGTACTTTTACTTAAGTAAATTTCTATATTTCTAGTACTTTTCCTTGTAATTGAGTAAGATTTTAGTAAGTTTACCCGACCCGGTGCTCTTCTTCAGTTAGTAGCTACACATTGAGAAGGACTTACACCTGAACCGAATTTATCAGCCTGAAACAACACTGGACCGGCTGGACCCCCCCAGAAGGGTTTGACTCGTTTCCAGAGAGGATACGCCGGCGAGAACGGACAGAAAGGAGGCAACGGCGGCGCTGCAAAAGACGCCGGAAACGAGGCAAACGAGCTGGCATCAAAGCTAGGCTAACCACGACTCTGCATAAACCAGCAGTTCCAAGCGTCTTTCTCACCAACCTCCGCTTCCTGGTTAACAAGATGGACGAGATTAAACTATGAGACGTTAACAACCAGATAGACAGCTGTATCATGGTGATAACAGAGACCTGGCTGCATGAAAACATCCTGGACCTAGCCATGGAGCTAGCAGGACGTACAATCTTCCGGGCGGACCACGCATCGGACTCCGGTAAGAGGAGAGGAGGGGGTGTGTGCGTCTATATTAATAACAGTTGATGTAGCTATGAGCAGGCTGCATGACAGCGTCACCAGGCAGTAAAACAAACACCCAGAGGGCTTCTTCATCGTGGCTGAAGACTTTAATCACACCAACTTAAAGACTGTGCTCCCCAGATTCTAAAAATGTTGACATTCAAACAAGGAAGGGCAGAACACTAGATCAGGTCTACACCAACATCTCTGGAGCCTACAAAGCCCTCTCCTCCCCTCTTCTCGGACACTCAGACCATCTTTCCCTGTTCCTGACACCAGCGTACAAGCCCCTCATCTGTAGGTCTAAGCCACAGTATAAGTCAGTGCAGTGCTGGACTGAGGAGGCCACACTAGCCTTGCAGGACTGTTTTGAGGACACCATATGGGAGCTCTTTGAAGACCCAGACATTGAGCTCCACACCTCCTCTGTACTGTCATACATTAGTTTCTGCATGGACAATGTAACATCAAGGAAACAGGAGAAAACATTCCCCAACCAAAAACCCTGGTTTAATGCCAAGATCAGAGCACTACTCCAGGCCAGGGATTCAACACTGAGGTCAAGGGACAGGGAAGCCTACAGGAAGGCTAGAGCAGACCTGAACAGAGGCATCAAGGCTGCGAAAACGAAGTACAGAGAGCAGATAGAGGTCAACTTCAGGGAGAACAACCCCCGCTCCATGTGGAAAGGCATACAGAATATTATGGACTATAAACAATGCCACAACACCCCCTCCCCCACCAACACTTCTCTCCCAGACCAGCTTAACACCTTTTTCTCCCACTTTGAAGAGGACAACAGACAGGCAGAGGACACACAGCTGACATCATCAGAGCACGACCAGCCCCCCACCATCCAACAACACCAGGTACTGCGAGTCCTGCGTGGCATCGACACCAGGAAAGCACCAGGACCGGATGGAGTACCAGGGAGGGTGCTGAAATCATGTGCTCATCAGCTTGCTGCAGTATTCACTAACATCTTTAACCATTCACTGCAGCAAGCCACAGTCCCCACCTGCTTGAAAACTGCCACTATAATCCCTGTGCCCAAATCCTCTGCCATCACAGGGTTGAATGATTACCGGCCTGTGGCCCTGACACCGGTGATCATGAAATGTATGGAGAGACTGGTGTTACAGCATATCAAGGCCCACATCCCACCTGGCTTTGACCAACATCAGTTTGCCTACAGGTCCAACAGATCCACAGATGACGCCATCTCCATCGCCCTCCACACCGCTCTCAGCCACACTGAAAGCCCCAACACATATATCAGGATGCTGTTTGTTGACTTCAGCTCGGCATTTAACTCCATCAGCCCCAGCCGACTCATCAACAAACTGCAGACACTACAACTTGGAACCTCCCTCTGTCTGTGGATCAAGGACTTCCTGACTAACAGACCCCAGCATGTCAGAATGGGCACCTCCACATCCTCCACCATCGTCCTCAATACTGGTGTTCCTCAGGGCTGTGTGCTGAGTCCAGTCTTGTACACACTGTACACTCATGACTGCGTCTCTACTCATGGCTCCAACACCCAAATTTGTGGATGATGCAACCGTTTGTGGGGCTCATCAACAACGGTGACGAGGCACCATACAGGGCGGAGGTCCAAGCACTGGCGGCCTGGTGCAGTGACAGCCACCTCAACCTCAACACCAAGAAGACAAAAAAAGTCATCATTTACTTCCGGAAGTTGAGAACCACACTGCACTCAGGCCTGAGCATCAATGGGGAGGAAGTGGAACGGGTCACCAGCTTTAAGTTTCTTGGCCTGCACATCTCGAGGACCTGGGCTGGACTGTGAACACCACCCACATCATAAAAAAGGCCCAGCAGCATCTCTTCTTTCTGAGAACGCTGAGGAGGAACAAACTCCCTCCACCTCTGCTGCAAGAATTTCTACCACTGTACAATAGAGAGTATCCTCACCTATGGATGTACGGTGTGGTATGCCAGCTGCACTGCATCTGAAAAGAAACAACTGCAGCGGGTCATCAAGACGGCTCAGTGGATCATCTGCTCCCCACTTCCACACCTAGAGGAGATCTACTCCAGGCGTCTCCTCCGATGGGCCACAAAGATCCGGGATGACCCCGCCCACCCAGGACACTCTCTATTTACCAGACTTCCCTCTGGCAGACTCACTTACACCAGGCGACTGCGCCGCGGCACTCAGAGTGATATGCAGCCATTCTAGTCAATGCTCGTGTTTACACCAGATGCGCCACGGCGCGTGTTAGCTGCGTCCCAGAAGCGACTCGGTGCTCCGCTCCGCAGAGAATAGGCAGCAAGTCTATTTTTGACGGATGGCGCGTCAAGCTGCGCAGAGGAGATCGAACCAGACAGGAAGTCCCGACACGAAAAGCATAGTGAATCCGGTCAATTTTCAAAATAAAACATCTCGTGTCAACGATGGATCGTATTTCACTTCATTCATTCAACATTACGTCATACCTGGCGACAACAGGTATGTTTCATAATATTGAGATGATTATAGAGATGTATTTTTTAATTAAACAAAGCTCCAAAACTTTGATCCATGACTTTGAAGACTACAGCACAAGAAGGAAATAACAACATTAAACACAATTAAAACATACAAAAAAGAAACCGCATAACTACAAAGACTTCTTACCCATGGTAGAAGCACAAAAATCAAGGCAAAATGACCAAAAATGACCAAGTAAACAAGTCAACAACTGCTCCGCTTCTGAAACGCTCCGCTTCTGAAACGCTGCTGGTGTGAATTGAAGTCGCGAGTATGACGGAACAAAACCGCAGCGCCTGGTGTAAATTACGGGTTAGATTCATGAGAGCCCGCACCAACAGACTGAGACACAGCTTATTCCCCATGGCTGTGAAGAGACTGCTGCAGGAACCATGACTATTACAGTCTGTATCTGTTGTAAATATTCTAAACTGCACTTTATTTTTACTATTTTTACTATTTATATTACATTATATTTTATGACTAGGACATTGTAGCTGCTACAAGAGATGTTGCCGAACGGAATTTCATTGTACCCCTTGCAATGACAATGAAGCTTCTTATCTTATCTAACAATATTTATTGAATAGGATATTTTGTGCAGAATTTTAAGATAAGAGAATACTGACATTAACATAAATAAGAAATTTTAGAATATACTGTATAAAACGTAGAAAAATACTAAAACATAACTCTGAGCTTTGGCTCTGCTGCTGTTAATTGTTAGTTAGTTAGTTAATTGATTTTAAATTTAATATTCAATCAATCATCAGTCGCTCTCAATCCATTAATTTCCATCTTGCATTACTTCACAGTTGTAATCAGTGTTAGACAGTAACTAATTACATTTACATCAAGTACTGTACTTATTTTGTACTTTACTTGAGTTCCATGTTATCCAACGTTATGCTTCTACACTACATCCCAGAGACAAATACTTTATTTTTAATCCACAAAGCTGAAAAAAGGCTGATTTCTGACTTTTTCATTCATTCATTCATTCATTCAACCTTTATTTATTTCTCGGGAATACATTGAGGGGTGGCCCTCATTTACAATGATGCCGAGATTACATTAGGCAGCAAAGCAGAAATACAATAGAAACAAAACAAGAAAAGACAGAAAGATAATAAAATAAACAGCTGATAAGAATTCTGCAATTGACAAAGATAATTCCTAGTTAAAACATGTGCATGTAAAAACATTAGTTAGTTAGTTACCAGGGACTCTAAATGTAAGGTGCATTGCAAGTTATTCCATGAGTCAGGAGCACAAAACCTAAAAGAAGACTTTCCTAGTTCAGAATTAACATGAGGAACATGAAGTGTTATCCAGTCCTGAGAACGGGTCTGATAAGCTCCTGTCCTTGAGTATAATAATGATGTAAGGTAAGTTGGTAATTTGTTAAGGAGCGCTTTGTAAATAAATAAATACCAATGTTGGTCTCGTCTCACAGAGAGAGACGGCCAGCAAACTTTATTATACAGAATACAGTGATGGGTACTGTAGGTATCACCAGTGATGAACCTAAGAGCAGAGTGGTAAACTGCATCAAGGGGCTTAAGGGTTGTAACAGGAGCATGTCTATAAATTACATCTCCATAATCAAGAACAGGGAGTAAAAACAGATTCAACAATTCTTTTCCTACTAAACACTGGGAAGCAAGATTTGTTTCTGTATAGAAAACCAAGTTTCATCCGCAATTGTTTAGTCAGATTGTTAATATGAACTTTTTTAAGTCAGTTTATCATCAATACAGATACCCAGATATTTGTAATGTGGGACTCTTTCAATCGCTGTGCCTGATAA
The DNA here is from genome assembly GCA_034769285.1 of Lutjanus argentimaculatus. Taxonomy (NCBI): domain Eukaryota; kingdom Metazoa; phylum Chordata; class Actinopteri; order Lutjaniformes; family Lutjanidae; genus Lutjanus; species Lutjanus argentimaculatus. The sequence goes on along the minus strand of JAWZSL010000033.1, from coordinate 1,083,523 downwards.
AGTGCTGATATGACATACACTGTAATCGATTTTCCTAGATTTTGTAAATACCATATATTTTGTTTTTTCTGCATTTAACATGAGTTTGAGGCCAATGAGTGCCTCTTGAAGAATATTAAATGAAAATTGCAGCTTGTCAATGACCAGCTGCATTGAATCTGCCCAACAATACAAAATGGTATCATCAGCATATAAATGAACTGTACAAGTATTTAGGGCCTGAACGATATCATTAATGTAGATTGTAAAAAGGATAGGCCCAAGAACTGAACCTTGAGGGACACCTTTTGTTAACGATAAAAATGCAGATTGGACATTACCTGCTTTTACACACTGCTGTCTACCTGAGAGGTAATTGTGGAACCATCTTTGAGCATTAGCGTCACATCCAATACATGACAGTCTCTGTAAAAGCAGGGAATGATCGACTGTATTAAAAGCCTTTGATAGATCGACAAACAAAGCAGGACAATATTTGTGATCATGTATCGCAGACACAATATCATTTAAAATGAGAGATGTTGCAGAGATGGTACTATGATTAGTTCTAAAACCTGACTGGTGTGGGCTCAGTATAGAATATGTGGTTAAAAAAGACTTCAATTGATTATTTACTAATGATTCAAGTATTTTAGACAGACAGGACAATTTAGATATTAGGTTGGTAGTTATTAAGATCATTAATATCTCCTCCTTGGTGCAATGGAGTAACATGCGCGACCTTCCATACTTTGGGAATTGTGCCTGATAGAATGGTTAAATTAAAAATATGCATGACACATTCTGAAATCGTCAATGCAGAAAGCCGGAGACAGAAAGGGTCTAGACTGTCCTCTCCAGTTGCTTTCTTGGAGTTGATGGCAAGAAGTGCTCTAGTAACTACATTTCCAAGTGATCTGTTATTACACGCTGACCGGAGGTTACATGTGAGGGCAGAGAAACAGTATGTTGATTTTTAGTGGAATTCACTACCTTCCAGAATTTAGCTGGGTTTGAAGAACAGCTAGAGATAGTATTTAAATAATAATCAGATTTCGCTTTCCTCACAAACAATGTAAATTTATTTCTTAGCTACCTAAAAGCAAGCCAATGTGAAGGATCCCCAGATTTTCTAGCTAAAGCCCAAGCTTTATTCTTGACTTGGTACAAAGATGAGAGCTCAGAGGTGAACCAAGGACTAGACCTGTCTTTAATTCTTTGCTTCTTAAAAGGGGCATGTTTGTTAACAACTGAGTTAAAGGTATTTATAAAATGATCCAATGCTAATTCAACATTTGAGATTTCTAATGTGGTTGAAATATTACTATGACAAAGATCATGTAAGAAGGCCTGTTCATTGAAATTTCTGAGATTTCTCCTCACAACAATTCGCGATTTAGTTCTCTGTAATCTTGTATCCCTAATGCAAGCTATGGGGCAATGGTCACTTATTCCAAGATCAAAGACACCAGAAGCAACAATTTTATCACTCCTATTAGACAGAATCATGTCTATTAATGTTGACTTTGAATTGTTTTTTTAGATTAGGCCTAGTAGGGTCAGTAATCAGTTGAGTTAGGTTGAGATTATCACACACCTTCCTCCAATAAGCAGCAATAAGCATCTATAGTGTAATATTAGTACCTTTGCTTCAGTAAAGGATCTGAATACTTTTTACACTCCTGGCCACCTCTGAGGTGTAACATCATGTCCATATATGGTCTGCAAAGACAGTCAGACAGACTGGTCTCTACAGTGGCTGCTGCAGGAAAGTGTTCACCACATATGAACACATGTTCATGCGTGACGCTGTTACTTTTTATGAGCTACAGATTATAAACGCCACTGCAGGTTGGCACTTATCAAACATGATAAATAGTTGTATTTCACTCTCACTTCTGTCAGACACAAAGTCACAGAGCAGCCCTGGACATGTCTGTTAGCTCAGCACAGACAGACAGACTGTAGCACAGCTAACATCAGTCAGACAGACAGACAGAGGGAGGAGTATCAACTTAATGTTACTGTGAATGAATGATATCAAACTCTGTTCACTCTCAGGATATTATTTTCTCTTTAGTTCTGCTTCATCCTCTCATCAGAGTTGTGAACACTGACACCCGCTTTGACACAAGGTAGAGGCGGGGCCCCTGTGTACCTTGCAGGGCCCTATGCCACTTGCTCTGGATGTGTGGATGAAAAATGTATACTTCAGTCACTTGTTGCTCATGACATCTTTTGTTTCAATGTTACTGCAAATTCCAGTGTTTTCTCTGGGTTGGTCATTTGTCTTTAATAAACTGAGGAAAAGAGGAAATTGTCAACTTAAGTGTGTTTCTATTGTGATGATTGTATCGTGTCCACTTTAGCAGTAAAGAGAGAAGATATTTCACGTCAGACACTTGTGGCAACAGATTATTATTCTGAGAGCATGGTGATGTGAGTATGGATAGGAAGAGCATGGTGCCCTACTGATCCACAGTATTTACAATTAGCAGAAGATAGTTTCGATCTATCGACCTCCAGGTTTTGTGCCTAGCACACTGTCTCTGTTTGCCATTTCAGAGGCTTGTTTACTTATCGGTTATTGTTTAACAGATAGAACCAAATGAGACAAGAACCAAAGACTTTGAGGAGCTGAGACTAAGGCAAGACCAAGACCCAAGCAGGGTGAGACCATGTTAGACCAAAACATAACCTAGCTAGCTAGGTTTGCCAAGATCACTTACATTTAATAACATGTCTTTGTGCTTCCTTTCTAAGTGCTGATAATAGTTTGACATGATCCCAGCCATATCAATATGTATGCATTGCAGCGTGTCTTTTCCATGATAGCTGGAGCTGTTTTTTTAGATAGAATTAATGAGCCATAAAAATAGGGTTACAATGTTGTCTGTGATTACTGCTTATTACAGAAAATGATTTTGACTGTAGGGTGTTAACCAGCATGTATAAAACTATGGGTTGGGTCAGACTCATTGGGCCTCAGGTAAGAATCACCACAGTATATTTAGAACTTTCCACAGTTATCAACCATGAGAACTGTAACGCCATAAAGGGAATGAACTTGGAGTCTGTCATCTTCTGCTGCATCCATCAGGGTAAACATCACCTCTGAGACAGTATTCTCTGGACCACTGCTGCAACTCTCATGTTATGACTCCTGACTTGGACTGCTTCGCTTGAGCAAGATGTTTCTTGGAATCTAGCTTAATGTCAAACCTTTTCCTTTTCATTTATTGACATGAGGCCCATTGAGTGCTACCAATGGAAGCTAATGTGTAGCAGTTCAGGGTCTGATATCTCTTCTGCCCCAATGTTGGGTTTGATGTTTAGCTGTCCCTCCACAGTGCAAAATATCCATGACAAACACACAAAATAGATTTTTTAAATAGAAGACAGGGCTATTTCACTTACGCACAGCTCATAACTTGCCCAGCATCTCATATGACTGACTCTTCTTGAACAGATACTTATGTTGAAAGGTGTTTTAGAGAACTAATAGTCTGCTCTGGATCCTCTTCGTTACACATTTAACTGTTTTTTTTTCCTCTTTTTTTTTTTTTTCTTTTTTCCGACTGATAAACACCATACATTGCTGTGGATTAAATTACACAAGTATATTAAGTATTCAAAGGAATAGGTCACCCAAAAATGAAAATTCAGTCATTATCTACTCACCCTCATGCCGACTGAAAGTCGGTTTAGTTTTTTAGTTCACAAAACACTGCTGGAGTTTCACAGCAGAACAGCATGGCAGAATATCCCAAACAATGGAAGTGAATGGTGACCAGTTTAAAAAACGTAAAAAAAATTAACAGAATAAAAACATAAAATGCCTCCATACTGCTCATCTGGTGTAATCTGAGTCTCCTAAAGCCCCAACATGCCAAGTTGACTTGAAAAATGTCATTTACACCATCTTTTTAGCCAAAATCTTCACTGTAGCTCTTTAGCTTGGGGCTACATTCACATGCACACTGTCTGAACTGTGTGTGTGTGGTGTGACGGTGTGCAAACAGTATGTTGGGACTTAAGGAGACATGGATTACACCAGACGAGCAGTATAGAGGTATTTTATATTTTTGTTTTTCCAGTTGTTGTTGTTTTTTGTTGTTGTTGTTTTTTTTTTTTTACATTTGAAAACTGGTCACCATTCATTTTTGTTGTTTGGGAGATTCTGCAGCGCTATTTCTTGTGAAACCAGATAATGACTGAATTTTCATTTTTGGGTGAACTATCCCTTTAAAGTGAGCTCAACCATAAATATCTACAGTAGTAAGATGGAACACACACATTAGTACAGCAGTAATATTCATCTAAAAATCTCTGATATAATAAATAGTAAAACACCACTGCACAGTGAGCACTTTTACTTTAAATACATTTAACCGCTAATATGTATGCAAAGTTTGAAATGCAGGACTTTTACTTGTGTTGGAGTACTTTCATAGTGTGATCTTAGTACTTTTACTACAGGAAAAATAATCTGAATACTTCTTCCACTACTCAGTGGATTTACATGGCAGTGAGTGCTTTTAAAGCTACAGTGTGTAATATTTACAGGGATTTATTGACAGAAATGGAATATATTATACATAAGTATGTTATTTATTATCATCAATCAACTCAATGTCATAATCTTTATGTTTGCGTTACCTTAGAAATCGCCATTTATAGTTACATAGGAGCGGGTCGCCCTTTACGGAGGCCGCCATCTTGTGCCGCCATGTTTTCTACGGCTGCGCAGAACAGACACGCTATTTAAACTGAGCAGTGTAAACACGGACGACGAAGAGGAGGACAGACTGCGGTGTTTACTGGCAAACTAGCTTGTTTTCTGGAGGCTTACAACCACAGTTTTGACCAGTGGATGATCATAGTTATTATTTACCACGAGAAAAAACAGCAAACTGTGAACTCTTGTCCTCAAAGAAGTGAAAATATGAAGAAACCAAACGGCAGCGTGACAGCAGACGGCAGAAAACAAGGACTAACATCTGTGTGGTGTTTACCACATGGACAACACTGGTGAGGGACTGTTTTCACAGCAACACTGAAGCTGCCTCTTTTCTGCTGGACAGGTAATTCATCCTACACACGTAACTGCACTTTATTATGAGATAGCTTTAGGTAACGATATAACATGGCCACGGGCATAACGCTAATCACTCACACAGGTAACTTTTCCTCCGTGTTTCTGTCGATAATATGTGTTTGTTACCACGACTGTAAATTTAAATGGTGCTTCAAAAGTATGATCAGGACCTGAAATACCCGGTGGCGTTACTGAGATCAGCTCACGGCTGCTCGAAGTTATTGTCTATAAAACAGTAGAGCTAATGTGGCTGTAGTTGACTGCTAGTTTATGAGCTATAGCTATAACTGTGTGAGTTATAAGTGTGGTTATGTATGTCCAGGTGAGCCATTCCTCTCAGCACCGTCGGACATATCAGGATGTATTACAGGCGTGTGTTACTGTGTCACGTAGCTCGTGTTTTCTTTATGTTTCTGCAGCTGTGACAGACGTCCTGTAACATCACCTCCTATGAAGGGAAAAACCTTTTCATGTCTCAGCTGCAGCTTTATCTACCATCAACCCTGTTTCTAGTGGGACAGACAGGTAAGTCATCACAATGAAATAACGGTGCTGTCCTCTCATGTTAGACTATCAACAAAACGTCACTGATTAATAGGTCTTTTATTAATAGTTTATGTCCAGCCCCCCGCGACTGTCACGGATAAACGGTTACAGAAAATGAATGAATGAATTACTAGTTTATGTTCAATGTTATAACTCTGTATGTGTCATGTAGAGAACATGCTGTGGTTATTTTTTTATTATTATATTACTTGTTATTGTTTGCCTATACATTCATCAATAATGAGATATAGTCATGAAGTGACTGTATCTTACATCAGGGGAATGTAACCGTTGTTGCACCATTGTTGGCTAAGAGTATGTAAGTTTTCATCATAGCAAAATAATAAAAAAAAAATCAGAAATTGTTTTCACTTATCAGCTCCTCATATCTGGATGATGGTTGCTAATCAATTGAATCATCAGGTGTGTTTTTTGTTTGGGATGAAAATCTGTGTGCTCTAACATCTTTATGGAATATAGCTTAATACTCATGTATGACATCACTATGTATGTTTTGTTTCTCTCCTAAAGACAGCAAAGGTAAAAGGACAGTCTGTTCTCCTCAACTAGCTGAAAGACACAGTAAACCATTTGAGATGCCATGAGGGAGGAGCCTTGGACCAGATGACCCCAGAAAGTTCAGTTTGGTGCCCCTCATATGTGGACCTGCAACATCAGAACTGGTGCAGACACAAGTCAGGACAGGTCCATGTAAGTGACACACATTTATTTGCCTTTATTGTGGCATATTAACCTGCCCTGTAAATCATACTTTTAGTGAAATATAATTATTTTGACCACATTGCATAAAAGCTATAAAATAATATTCTAACTAAATGTATCTTGACTCTGTCTTCAGCAGGACGGACACTCAGGACAGCTGCTGATCTGGAATGATTTAGACAGTGCTTCTCAGGGAGGACCACAGGATGAAGGAGCTGGAGCACAATACTAACCTCCATCACCTCACAGCTTTTAGTGTTCAAACAGACAAATGTCTCGACAGCTTCTTCTGTCTTTATCCAAGTCAACTCTGATGAGGACAGAATAAGTTGTCAGATGTTTGTTTGTTCACTAAAAGCTGCAAGTTGTGATTGTACACCAACATTTCTCCTTCTATTCTCAACACAAAGCAAAGTGATCTTTTTTATATTCATCTTTTCATTCCAAATTGATGTCCAGCTGTCCCTGTAAGGATGACACACATTAGTGTAACCTGAAGTAGAAATGAAAATTTACAGACATTGCAGGGAAGTATTGTCATGATTATTGTATAATTATAAGCATGTTTATATGTAGATCACTGCAAAAAATAAATCATGTACATCTCATGATCAGTTTTTTTAATAGTTATTGCCCACATTCAGTCATATAAATAATAGTCTAAGAATATCAACATATAAACTATAAATGTCATGTAATAAGTAGCTGAATCAGGGTGATTCTCAGTCAGGACCACAGAATGATAAACTCACAGCTTTTAGTCGTCAGATCAAACAGACGAACGTCTCGTCAGCTTCTTCTGTCTTTATCAAAGTCAACTCTGATGAAGACAGAATAAGCTGCAGAAATGTTTGTCTGTTTGAAAACTAAAAGCTGCAAGTTTATGATTGTAAGACAGCATTTCTCCTTGTATTGTCAAGATTGACAGGGACCAAAACTGTTTGTGTAAATAACAATTTATACTGACGGTGTCATTATTGTCAGTGTTGTTTTTTAAGATTCATCTTTTGTACAAAATTGTAAAGTACAGCTGACCCCTGCAATGATTATATACATTAGTGAAACCTGAAGTAATGAAAATGTACCAACACTGCAGGAAAGAACTTCATATAAAAGTACATATTTATATGTATATAATTGCAATAAATACAGCAGGTATATCTAATTATCATCTTTTATTAACTGCCCTTATAATTCAGTCTAACATTGAATAATAAATAATGGACTGAATAAATAAACTATATATGTATTATTAGCAGAAAAAAATATGAAAATATAGAACATACTACTACAATACAAAAATAAATAATCTATATAATCTAGAACACATAAAACTTTTGGTTGATTCCCTGATGATATATACACAGGTTTGTGAGTACTTGTGGTCCTGTATTGACACTCCTGAGGGCCTGGAAGTAAACTCATACTGGGTTTGAAACCTGTGTGATGTCCAGTGGGATCAGAGAACTTGTCCCTGATGCTCAAAATGTAGCAGCTGGGGATGACAAGTCAATTTCCCTGGTCTAAAGGGCCATGTTGTCAAAAAATAAAATGTCTACAGGCTGTGTAAAGGTACTCCCTGTTGTCAACCCCAGGCCCCCCCAGCATGTTCCTACAGTTACCACAACTACACCATGATACCCCTGGTACTCCAGTAAAAGGTGGGGCACCACGCCTGAGCTGATGCATCATCAGGGCATCAAACAGTCCTGTCTGCCTCCTCAGGAGCTGTGTGGTGAGCTGCCTGTGCTCCTCCAGGGTCATCTCTTCAACAAGTCTCTGAGAAATAACACACAGGAAAAATAGAGATAATGTTAATGAGATGTCTGATATTATGTTGGTAATATGCTAATATCACTGCAGTTTATGATGTACAGGCTGTTCAGAGTCTCTCAGAGTAACACGTGCTGCATGATGTTGTTCCTCTGCAGTGTTTATTATCATTCAGTAACGCCCCAGGTAATGATGACTCGCGTTACTCTGAAGTTACACGTTACTCTGAGATTACTCATCAAACTACACACAACGGTAACATCGCTACATGCAGAGCACAGAGCTGTAAATATAACTTTGTGTTGGATTAGTATAATTTATGTTGCTCAGAACAGGAATATAACAAAGTCATTTTCTAAATACATACCTTCATTACTTCTCTCCGGCTCCTTTGGAAAGCTTCAAATCGCTCCTCTTCATCCTCCAGCAGAGCTTCCGCTCTGGTCGTCCCGCTGCACCTCACCTGGGCCTGACATCACCATAGAGTCACACCGACTCTGCTGCCTCTCCCTCCTCCTCGCCCTATAACCCCCGACCCGTAACCGAGCCTTTGACTCTATAAACGGGGAATAAATATGCATCCAGCCGTAATTATCTTAGTATCAAACTAAACAACTATAATTACTTCGCCAGTGTCGGCGTGTGTTACCATGCAAAGCTGCTCGCTAAAATATGACCACATTGTAGCGCAAATAACAGTTATATTCACCATTTTACATGAAAGTTTTGACCTATAGAGACTAACAACGAAACACATTTTCTAAAATTATCTGTAAACAAACCTTATTGCTTGAAAAACTAGTCGATGTGAGTGTTACGCCAAATTGTCACGTGACGGCCTCCTTATGCTTGTAAACGGAGCGGTGGTGTGGGGGGAGCTCCACTTGGTTGCAATCTGCACTTTGACCACTAGATGCCACTGAAAATTACACGCTGTAGCTTTAAAGAACTACTATAATTCTCACACTATTTCTGTAATGCATGTTGAATGTTCTTTTTTTTTTATATCCATTCTGCTGCCATCAAATAGGTCATTTAAGAGACCTTTACCAATAGACTATTTTGTGAGCAAAAGCCTTTATTGAGACTGAGGATATAATATTGAGAGTTAATGAAATACTGAGCACAGTGATGATAGTTGTGGCCCACTGGTGCTGAATGAATAAAGTGGAAACCTGGTTTATTCAGATCAAGCTGGCAGACAAAGAACAAGGTGGTAGGTTACATCTGTTTGAACACAATGGCCTGCAGCCTGCATAGTCATGACTCATCTAAACAGTTCCTGCTATGCCTGTGAAACATTTGGAACACACCAGTGGACATTCTGGGAAAGCAGTTCCAGAGGCCAAACCCAGAATTCAAATTTTGCAGATCACATTTGAAATTACAGTGAGGGACTGTACCAAAGTTATTGGGATGGGGAAGGAAGCTGGATCTCATATTTATCTGTTTTACATATCAGATTATGACTTTGTCCTCAGTATCTAAGTAATCTATAGGTGGTTGATTTTGGTATAATGAGAACTGCTGGTGCTTGCTTTCTAAGGCAGCAGACATCACATGAGGTAGAGGTGGTTTCAGGGTTGATATTCTGACATTCAACAAGTTTCCTCCTCCAATAAATTTTTATCCATCTTCACCAGATTGGTTGTGAATTGCAGTTTGACTGATGTTCCACAGCTGTTATTTTTACAGCACATCCTCATACATAAACGACAGAATATGTTGTTTGCTGGTGGCTCCCAAAATGACATGTGACTGTTGGGGAGTACCAGCAACAAGCGTGAACCTTAATTACATTATGCAAATCAAGTGATGTAAGTCAAACATGTGGTTAACATCGTGAAACGGCAGCAGTTTGGTTAAGGTTAGGCACCAAAACTATCTGGTTAGGTTAAGGAAAAGATCATGTTTTCCTGTGTTTGTTTTTCATGTTAATAACTATAAACCTCCTGCACAAAAGTCATGTGCTTGCCTAACAAAAAAAACCCTAATTTTGAACATGGGTCATACTAAGCTGCTTGCATGGTTGTTTATCTGGTGAGGACAGGCTATACTTTTACATTACAGCATGACTTTGATGCTTTGGGTGTTTTGACAAGAGATGGAAACTGATGAGCTGAAGTTACACACCATCTCAAAGGTGCACACAAAATGTCTCGGAGCTTTTTCAGATATGTCAGGGTTTGGAGTTTTCATAAAAATTACAAACCAACCTCATTTTTATCTGACCTCCTCCCATAGTATGCACGAAATTAGAGTCAAAGTGTTTATTGTCATAGGCATAGTAAAAAACAAGCTTCCATGTACAATGACACTTTCCTTTACCTTTCACCATTAAACAATGAAACACTTGAAGAAGATGAGGAGAGATGATGAAGACGGAGTAACAATTTCAGCTGTAGGCACCCACCTAGCCTACTTCTCGTAACAATCTGAATATAGATACAAAAACTGATATTTTTATTAAATTATCAGCTACAGACAGTAGCTTTGCATTACACACCCACTTTGGATGCACCCCTAGAATTTGTCAAAAAAAAAAAAAAAAGATTTGGCATGAATTCTCTCAAGGAAAAGATATGAGCAAAAATAGCAAAGCGTTTAGAGAGAGTGTTTACATCTTCACTGCCCACGTTCCTATGAGTTGGATAGTAAAATTGAAGGAAAAAAAACTCCAGCTGTCATGGAGGCCTTGACAATATGAATAGTTCTTAAAAACATGCACATTTACTCTGAGAAAAAGGGAAAAAATACTTATAATACTTATAATTCTGATCCCTCTCTCCCTGCCCTAATAATTTTCCCACAGTCCCTAAATCACATGCAGTCCTATATTGTAGCCACTATGATTTAAATCCCCCATCAGCCTTCTGTGTTGTACTGGGTGCATCCACTTCTTTTTCATCTTGTTCTACATATGGAGCAATAGTGTAGCATAAAACTTGAGTTTCACATATTTATTCCCTCTGACAAAAACAGGGAAAATGGGAATAATTTACAGATGGCAGTGATTGATCCCCCCCCCCCCCCAGCAGCAGCAGCATCTTTTCAGGGCAGAACAGCAGTAATTCATTGGTTCTACACAGTGCATGTACAAGAAAGTGAGAGCTCCAGATTAGTTGGTGAAGTTATTTTAGTCAAACTGTTCTGCTAAAAAATAAACACAATAAATCATATCAAATCACACTTAGAGGACAGCTGACCTTGAATGATGATGAGTGAGGGGTTTGTCTCTGCATAACAGTCACACCTCTGTTCTGTTTGATTTTAGCATCCTCACTGTGTCTGCTAACACACTCTGTCTTCCCCCACGGCACTTTAGCTGTCTACTTTTCAACGAGATTCTAACGGAATAAATGGCCTATGCTGTTCAGTGTTATTCACAGTTTATGGCAGTAATAGACATGTTAATTGTCCTAGACTGCCATTAGCATCCAAGCTAAAATTAGCTGCTCCATCATGCTCGGAAAGCATTAAGGCTTAATAGCACTCATTTATAAAGAAAGTTAGCATTCCCTCACAGGACTAAGACAATTACACTAAGAGCACTGAGCAGTCTTTAAAATGTTAACCTTGATGCTTTAATTGTATTTCAAGCAACAAAATGCTAAGGTGGATTTTTTCAGCAACACAAACACATAATGATGACACTTAGTGCAGTGCAAAAAACACATATTCATGATACCTCTGATTTGTATTTTTGTGGTTATGTGTGTGATGCTTGTGTTAACTAAACTCTCATTAAATTGCATACTGAGCCTTAAAACACTTCCCCGAGATTTCTGTCTACTGACTATAAGACACTGTGAAGGGTATTTGGTAAGTCACTGCAGTCTAGTTGTAAATATTTCAGTTCAAAGATGCAGTTGCTGCTGATACTGGAATGACATTCAGGATTAGATGATACATAGTAGACGTGGTCACCAGCAGGGTCAGCAGATGGACCTGCTCTGTTCAATTTTAAATGCCACAGTTACACAAGTGCAAAGCTGAAACAACTGCATTCTTGCTCAACCAATAGAATACTACACAGTATTGTGAAGATTCAAGAACTTTAATTGTCATTGTGCAAGCACAATGAAATTGCAGGTGTCTCATTCTCAAATGGTGCATTGCATTAAAGGATCCATCTGTAATTTATTTACTATAATAATCATAACATGGTCATGATGTGTCATCAGAGATCAAGGAAACATTTGAAGTTAAAATACTACTTCACTAGACATTCCAGACAGGAATAACTGTTTTGTATGTTCATTTCACACCAGTCAGAGTTTAAATGAATGCAGAATTTTTGCTAAGTTAAGTTGGTGTCTGAGTCGTCAAATCATTAACAATCTTATTGAAGATGTAGATGTTTATAACTGTTAAATTGAGCAAAAATGTTAATGGAGATTGGCAGGCAGTAAGACAGGCACCACAGTATGTTATTTCAGAGCAGTGGGCTTTTGTTTTCACAATAACAGGCTGAACTTTACATTGACAGTTATTAACAGCTGATCAACTTACAGTGGAGGATTCGTCCCTGCTTGTTATTGTCAGTTTACAAGGTTGTGTGCATCCTGTGCTCCTGCAGAGCTCCTGCGGCGCTCCTGTAGCCTGCCTGCCTCTGCCGTGTCTGGGGACAAGTGGGCAGAAACAACTCGCTTCAACCATAGATTGTATATTAAACAGGATGACAGACTAACTAACATACACTCTGTGGCTCCAATTTACTATCTGGACTGCAGTACTCATTTTTGCACACACAATGGCTACATATCACTCTTTTAAAGACGCACACATATTTACAAAGAATACATAGACAGAAATAAGATATCAGTGAAAAAAAGAACAGAAAATTAACAGCCACTGATGACAGTGCAAAAGCATTCAGCAGCCAATGAAGCATAAGGTGTGATGTGACAGATAAGGAGTAAGTGATGGTGTATTGGGGTGTTGGATGATGTGGGGTTGGTGCAGAAATATAGTTTTAAAATGTTTTAGAGTGGTTCAAAATTACACTGTATATTATTTCAATCAATGATATAGATCATTTAAAAGTTTTTTCTTTATTTTACAATCCACAATTAAAATCTAGAATGTCCCACAGATTCAAGTTCATAAACACCCATGGGCGTAGAACTGGGGAGGGACAGTAGGGGCATGCCAACCCATGAAAGATCAAAGATCAAAACTCAAAGCAACCAGTGAGAGAGGAGTTAAAAGATCCACTTGGATCTTTTGCTAATGTCAACAAAGATTTCTCTGTTCTAACTGATGTTGGTTTGATGAGCAACGGTGACCAGCAGCTGAACTTTCATTCAGTCCAGGGGTTCTAAAGCTGTTACACACAGGTCACTGACGTCATCACTGAACCAGACCTTATACCTAAACTGGCCATCCATTTTGCCTTTGGGTAAACCTTAGATTTTCTCCAGGCAGAGGTGACCTGGGCTTTAGATTTTGGCCGGAGAGAATTAGCAAACATTACAGTATCCCTTCAAAACTCTTCTTCAGATACCCACAAATTGAGAGTTACATTTTACAACACTCAAAGCGATATTCCACCCCAGAATGATAATGCACTCAATATGTACTCACCCCTATGACGATGTGAGGATGGGTGAAGATCTTCAGTTCACAAAACAATCCTGGAGTTTCAGCAGAAAAACAGGGTTGCAGCCAATGGCAGACCACGGATAAAATGTAAAAAAAAGAACACAAAACAAAATGTCTCCATGCTGCTCGTGTGGTGTAATCCAAGTGTCTGCGAGCTGTGACATTAAAATTTAACCTCAAAAGACACCATTTACACCATGTTTTTAGCCGAAATGTCAACTGTAGCCTCCCAGGTAGCATGTAAACATGGCGTCGATGTATCGCGAGACTTCGTATATCTCTTAATGGATGCACATGTGAAAATATCGCGAGATATACGAAGTCTCACGATACATCGATGCCATGTTTACATGCTGCCTGGGAGGCTACAGTTTTCCCTTTTGTATAAAATAATTTTTTGTATGGCCTCCTTCGGCCTTGATAACAGTTTGCATTCTTGCTGGCATTGTTTTTACGTACTTTTCAACAGTCTCTTTTGTTATTGAGTTCCTAATAGTTTCTAGCTGTTCCCACAGACTTGCTTTAGATGAATCTTTTGGGCGATCAATCTTTGAACCTACTAAATCCCAAATTTGTTCAATAGGGTTCAAATCCGGACTCTGACTTGTCCAGTCCATCAGTTCCAGTTCTCCAGATTCCTTTTCCTTGGTCAAATAGTCTCTGCACAGCTTTGAAGTATGCTTGGGGTCATTGTCTTGTTGGTGTATGAACCCACGACCAATCAGATTCAGTCCAGAAGGGATTCCATGATGCACTAAGATGTTGTGGTAGACGTTCTTGTTCATGATACCGTCGATTTTCATTAATTTGCCCACGCCGTTTCCACAAATGGAACCCCATACCATAATGGAATCTCCACCGTGTTTCACTGTGGGTGCAGTGCATCTGTCATCAAAACGTTCTCCAGCTTTTCTGCTGACATAAACACGATGATGCTGACTGGAGAGTTCAAACTTGGACTCGTCCGTCCAGAGTACCTTCTTCTAGTCATCAACAGTCCAGTCTTTGTGCTCCCTGGCAAATCTAAGGCATTTCTGGGTGTTTGCAGACCTGAATAATGGCTTTGTAGCAGCTAGTCTTCCCTTTAAGCCATCAGTCATCTGCTTATGGTCATTCTGGAGACTTTCTCAGACTCTGATCTAGAAGCATTTATCTCTGCCTGAAGATAAGCAGTGGTCTTCCTTCTGTCTCTAGTACTTAAAATCTTGAGGTGTCTTACATCTGCTTCAGTTAACTTTCGTTTCCTGCCTCTTCCTTGGCGCATTTTCTAAGTACCAGTCTCTGCAGTTGACTCCAAAGCATACTTGACCACACTGTGAGAACACTTTCTTTCTTTCCCTATTTGTCTCAGATACCATCCAGCATCATGAAGTGCTTTAATGTGGACTCTTTCATTTTCAGTGAGCTCTTGATGTTTTACCATTTTGAACAGGAATGAGGAATTTCAAATTGAATTCACCTTTTTATACCCAAATTTTAGCCGGCTCACTGGGCTTCTCTGAGAAGTCAGAAATTAATCAAGCATAACATTCAACCACTAAAACTCATTTTTATGTTCAGAAATACAAGCAAATAACTATAATTTGACATCTTAATCAAGAAATAATAATGTGTTTTACTATTTTTTTCTGGTTTTTTTTTTTGTAAAACAGTAAATTTGAAAATTCATGGATAACAATAATAATTATATTTTAGCATTAAAAATATCATTTCGGTTAAAGAGCTTCTACATACTGGTGTATTAACCATTACAGACACATAAAAATTATTTTGGTAATTACCAATGCTGTTTATTTAGGGCAGCTGTGGCATAAACCTTACATTGGGTGGTGGTCTAATAAAATTGTTAAGCACTGTACATATATCTGTCCACATCCAGAGGTGGGTAGAGTAGCCAAAAATTGTACTCAAGTAAGAGTACTGTTACTTTAGAATAATATGACTCAAGTAAAAGTAAAAAGTAGTCATCCAAATAATTACTTGAGTAAGAGTAAGAAAGTGTTTGGTGAAAAAACTACTCGAGTACTGAGTAACTGCTGAGTAACTTCTGATTTATTGTTTTAATAATCAGGGCATGAATGTAATCAAATAGACAAAAATATAATAACAATGTGCAAATTCAGATATTACCAAACAGTATCCCTTTAACTAAAACAATAATAAATTCATATATATAAATATATAATTCATATAAATATCATATAACCTCACGTCCCAGTCTACAGTACAGTGTACCTCCAGGGTTCTCCAAGTTACATTTATGACCTTTTTAATACCACTTAGAATGAAATTTAATGCCAACTTCAAGGCCATACCAGCAAAAGTATTAAATGAATAGTTCAACCCAAAATCAAAAATACATATTTTTCCTCCAGCCTGTAGTGCTGTTCATCCATTTAGATTGTTTTGGTGAGAGATGCAGAGTTTTGGAGATACTGTTCACAGAGATGTCTGCCTTCTCAGACTTGTGCTGTTTAGCTCCATTATACTGGAGAAAAGGCAGCATCTCTACAGCTGATGTCTCCAAAACTCTGCAACTCACACCACCAAATCTAGAAGGATAAACAGCCCCACAGGCCAGAGGAAAAATATATATTATGGATTTTGGGGTGAGTGAGAGCCGAGTTTTACTTTTTAATGTTGAGCGATCATTTACTTTATTAAGCCGACTATGTTGAACATTGACGCGAGCACGGTGTGAACCGTCTGCTGCGTTCAGCTGCAGCCTCTGAATACGAACGGAAGAATGTAGAATCTGTTTCAGCTCAATAATATAATTTTAAAGACACCAAATGACTTGATTTAACGAATTTCGTTTGTTTAAAATATGAAGAATAGTAAAATATCGCTTCAATGAGGCTGTTCAGCCAGACAGAGACAGATCAAAGGCTGAACTTGGGATTTCATCCTCGTAAGCAGCCGCAGTGAAGGTCGAGCTGTATGCAGCCTGCATTATGTTCATAATAATGTTGATTAATGTTGAAATGATGTTTTTCTGCCTAAGGTAAAATAGTTTGAATATGAGGCCAGGGCTGCTCTGCCTCTTCTGGTTACGAATCGCACGCCGTTGTTTCTGCCATTGCTGTTGTCCGCTCATTCTTGTGTGTGTGTGCTCCGTGTGTGTGGTCACTTTATGTCTGTGCGTTACCGCGGAGATTTTGTGTGCGGCCATGTGACTGCCGGGGGTCCATTTGATTGGTCAAATGTCGCTAGTGGCTACGTTTGATTGGTGAAACAGTCATGTGACAGAGCCTTTGGCGGAACTCTCTCTGACAAAATAAAACAAACAATCGTGCATTGAATAAGATGGATAAAAATCAAAGTAACGAGGGGAATGTAGCCCAATGTAACGGAGTAAAAGTAGCGTTTCTTCTTCACAAATATACTCAAGTAAAAGTAAAAAGTATGATGCATTAAAACTACTCTTACAAGTACAATTTATCTAAAAAGTTACTCAAGTAAATGTAACGCGTTACTACCCACCTCTGTCCACAGCAATACATGCTGTAACTCCCACGGATTAGCTGGGTGGAACTGGAACTGATTGACATTTGTTTCAACATTAATTTTTATTCCATTTGTGTGGGGGTCTGCAACCTGCGGCTCCAGAGCCACATGTGGCTCTTTAGCTGCTCTCCAGTGGCTCCCTGTGAATTTGCCAAAACATTGCATGGAAATGAATAAATGAAATAAATATTTTTTTTTGTTTGTTTTTCTTTTTATTTTAATTTTCGTTTACCATTGTTTTAGGTCCACACTGTAAAAAAGAAAACTCAAACTTAAAGGCAACATATTGTAATAGATTTTTGAGTTTTGAGTCTAACTCGTTTTGAAAATGTTTTGTCTAACTTCAAATCTTTTGTTGAGATAATTAACTTTTCTTCTTTGGATAAACTTAAATCTTTGAGTTTTAGAAACCCAAAAAAGTTGAATGATGGTTAAAATTGTAAGATTTTCAATTAAAACCATTTAACTTTCAGGCATCAAAATAATGACAAATCAGGTTCACAGCTCACTGTGACTGTTTTGAGTTTTTAAAACTCAAAGTCTCAAATTTATCTAAAGAAGAAAAATAAATTGTCTCAAGTAAAGATTATAGGTCAGCAAAACTTTTCAAAGTTTACTTCAAAGCTGTTGGGCTCAAAAGTCAAAAATCTATTGCAGTACCTTGCCTGTAAACATTGAATTATTCTTATTTTTTTTTCATTGTAAATTGATTCTTACATTTTTAACTGTAAAAAATATGTAGCCTATACACCAAAAAATATTGTGTCAACTAAATTTTGATGGTGGCTCATCCTCTTGAGTCTCTATAAGCTGCTATAGATGCCAAATCAAAAGTCCTCAGGGAAAAGAGAAGGATTTAATAGTTGCAGCTCCACACAGATTTATTTTATTTTTTGGCTCTTTTGATCATAAAGGTTGCAGACCCCTGCTCTAGTGTAATATCATTGGGACACTAAAGGCAGTCAAGATACTTACTGGTATCAAGATCAATCAATTATCAATTACTCAGACCTTGGATCTTGCAAAGGAAAAAATGTTTTTATTCAATCCCAAAACTTTGGTTGAATAAAAATGCCAATATAAATTTAAATAGTTTGATTTAAAAAAAAACCCATCTCAACTCGATTTTCAACTACAATATTTTGAATAGGAAAGACTTCAACTTTGTCTTCCAGAATCAAGATGATCAATTATATGTTTATGTCCAGAACTACAACAATGCAGAACTTCCACTTATGCACACCCAGTGTGTTATGCTGACAAGTGGCAGAAACAAAAATCAGTATGTTGACCTGCACATTGAACAGGAACTTCTATATTGGATTTTAAAGTTGACTGCTGACATTAAGGACTAAAATGCAAACTTCCAAAACCAGTGCATGCCAACTCTCATGTGTGCACAGAGAAGTTCCTTTTCCACTATTTAAACTGAAAAAGATAAAATGTGCAGCTGTATATTCGATTTGAATGGTTACACAGATGAGGTTTTGAAGGCATCATTCAAGTTTTGGAAGGTAGATCAGCTGGAACTGGATGTACAAAGTCCATTCGCAGAGTTTGAGACCATGCAAACTCCCCAGAGAAATATGAGTTTTCTGCATAAACACACTGAAGTTCCTGTAGTTCCAGTATGTTACAAATACATTAGTAAGAACACAATGTGTAATCTTTTAAATTTCCTATTGCAAAAGGTAGGAATTGCCGAAATGAAACTAAACCTTGAGTTGGTTCTTAGAAAGAGCTACTAGACCACACAGAGACACCGAGCAGCTGTCAGTGTTGAATGGATGCTGCTGCCCCTGCCTGAGTGACACCTGGGACCAGCAGATATAGTTTAAACCCAATTTGTTGTGTTGCCGAGCAGGAGACGGCCTCCATTAAGAGTGGATGTCAGGCTGCCGAGGGCCACAGCGATCGATAGCAGATGTCTTTATGTACACTCTGAGGTGCTTCAAAAGGACCTCTTTCGTAACTGGATATTCACAGGCAGACAGTGGATGGCAGTCTGTTGGTTAGGGGACATAGACAGACATGATTAGGTTGTCTTCTTTTTTGAGTGTTTGTTTCATTTTCATCACTGTACTTTTTCAATGCTTTTTATTTTGTTACTTTTTGGTATTTAAGGGTATATTACACCTGACACGTTGGACATTCCATGATATGTAAAAGGGAGTCAATCCACCACTTCATTGGTTTGGCTGGTTCCTGGCTTCTGTGTCCTCCATTCCTTATTTTTTCCTTTTTGAAAATAAACTACATGGCTCTCACTGTACAGTTATTTACCTATTATATTTCATTTACAACACATAATGAATTAAAATTAAAATGAAATTAAAAACACTAGGTCCATGCTCCTTAGCTGAGGCTTACTCTTGCTGTCCTTACATGCAGAGTAATACTGGTACACTGATTTACAACTGCAAACAAACACTGGGCTCATATGAGCTTTTCACACTAAACTTAGCCAAGGGTTAAAAGCATTATTAGAACCTTCTTAGCCCCAGGATAAAGGAGCTATTAGCCCCAGGTGTGTGTGGGGGCTAAGTGGGCTAACCCTGATAGTAGCCTAGGGTTTACCGGCTCTGCTACGGAGCAGAACTAATCTGGAGGGTTACCCCCTAAAAACTGACAACATTGCAACTCTATCCATGACTGACCTATTGTATTTGAATAGAGCTGTCATATTTATGTAATAGAGCGCTATGTTGAAACTGACTGATGATGCAAATTCCCTGTCTGAAAATGCTTATGCCTGCCATGTATAAACTGGTGATTTGTCCAGGGATGTGTCCTTCCTCTTGTCCAAAGCGTACTCAGACGACTCCAGCTCTGGACCATCAACAGGATAACCAGGTCCGCACAATGGATGGATTATGGTCTCAATGTAGAAAATACCAGGCTTTATTTCTGACCTGCCAATGACCAGTGGACAAAAAGTTTCCCCAGCTAAACAAAACCATCCCCAACATGTATCTGTTGTTCAGTGGTTACAGCCTTGTACAAGACATGAACACAATACTGACTGATTTCACAAAAACTCAGAATGACTCCACCTTATATTGGAACGTACTGGAATGAGCTCTCTCTGTCTGCCTCCTTCCTTTAGAAAGCACATTTGTTCGCAGAAGTGATCTTCCTAAATATGGATACATTATTCAGCCTCACACAAATAATGAATATATTACACAAATCTGTTCAGTGCATATTTGTTCAGTATTAGTTGTATATTCCATCAAAAATCACTTGACCAAATTAGAGTTTATACACGTTTTAAGCTTCTAAATCAACATCTGAATAATCATTGTGTGGCAGTTGCCAGTTGGGACTGAAATTTCTCTGAGATGACTGGAGGGTTATTCAGATCACCTGCTGTGTAGAGTGTGAGGACTGGCTCCTGAATAATGATTGAGCAGCTTTCTCTAGGGTTAAGAGGGGGAATTGCACATTCAGGGCAGATATTAGGTTCATTCAAGATGAGTCAGGCCTGTGCAGAATTGATCTCTGGAGATCGCTGGACAATGCATGCCTGTTAGATTTGTCTCTGACTTGATCCCAACTTGCTCTGATGTCGAGCACACGTGGGCAACGATAACCTCACGAGATCAAAGCTGCCGCAGATTTTAGAGCCAGGCACCACAGTTGCTCTCCACTGACTAAAAGCGCCTGGCTGTCACCTGATTGATGAACTGACAGGCTCCGATTGGCTCATACAACACCACGTGTTGTATAAAATACTAATTTTCTGTGTAACTGTAATATTTAACCCTAGATATATTAGTCTTATGTTGTGTAAGGAAGTTTTAATCTGTTAACAAGACAAGACAAGACAAGACAAGACAAGACAAGACAGTACTTTATTGATCCCAAACTGGGAAATTCTTGTGTTACAGCAGCAAGTCATCAGACAGTATGTGGACATGACAGTACATGGCCAGTAATTTAAAGAGAAGAACAGATAAAATATATATATGTGTATATATATATATATATATATATATACACACACACACACATATATATTATATATATATATATATATAGCATAAAAATATACAAGAGTAATATACAGGAATAGTAATATACGGAATACACCACACGAAATATAAAACAGAAGTGGTGTGCCACAACACTGTGCAAAAATATAAAAAATACAAAGTAAAATAGAAGAACAAATATATATACAAGATAGACAAGACAAGACGTGCAAAATATCTAACAAATGTGTAATTAGCCATGACCAGCAGTGCAAAACAAAGAAATTTGGATGGAACAGAGCTATCAAAAACCAACAGTTACAAAGTGCTTTACAAGGCAGACTAGAACAGAGGATCATGTGACAGTAGGAGGATCTCTTCTATTTCAACTCCAATCAGCGATCAAGAATGCACTAAATTTCTTCAGCAATGAACATGTTCTGCAGACTACAGGTAGTCCACAGGTGATCTAACAAGATGTTTGCGTCACGTCCTGGATGTTAGACTTAGTCTGTTAGAAACTATCTGACTTGACTGCAGCTTTTTGTCACCGTCTCCTGCTGTGGCTGCCTGATCTCGTCTACTTTCCAGGTGAGGTGCAGGTTCAAAACAAGCTTATCGGGTGCTTTTCATTACGCTGAATTATGCCTCTTCGTCTCTGACTGGGATGTTTTCCCTCCAGCATCATGAAGGATCTTCCAATTCCTTAAATACACCTGGAGGAGATGAGGAGTGAGGAGAAAGGAGGCTTCTGGAGGAGCTCAGAGCGAGGATACACTGTTGTATCCTACGTGGAAGTGGTGTGATGTTGATTGGACAGTTTTGGCATTTTTCATCTTGCATCATCAGGACCCATGCAGAGAAATCAAATTCTGACTGACTAAAGTTTGTGCAGGACTTCTGCTTCTGATGTGAATATTCATGTTCTTTGGTGTCACAAACTGCTCATGAAGAAATGGCTGATTATAAGCATTATTAGAATTATTAGACTGCAAATGAGTGCATGTTCTGAATAGTGACACTAACCGGTAGAAACAGAATGAAAGATGATGAGATTTTACTGTGGGATCACTGTCACACACTTTAATGGACTAATCAGGGAAAGTACCTGCACTGATGAGCTTACTTTGTAGTGTCATGTACAGAGGTTTACAGATAATCTAATAGAACACATATTGGGATATGTATAAGACACTGCAGTCCTGTGAGTGATGAGTCTAACACTTTATAATATACAGGGTAATTTAATTGCAAAGAGTTGTGGCATCACACAAAGCAGAAGTGTGTGTGTTTTTTATTTCACAATTAAATTGACGCACACACATTCTAACACAGCTGTGAGTATATAAACATTAGATTCTCCTTCTGATGAGCAGCTTGACACCTTGCATGGCAGCTCCTGCCATCAGTGTATTATTGTTTGTGTGAATGGGGTGAATATTGACATGTAGTGTGAGTGTTTTGAGTGGTCGCAAGACTAGAAAGGTGCTATAAAAATGCAACCCATTGACCATTTACTGTAGGTTCTCAGAACCTACACGCTTAGTTTGGAGCGGGAGAGTGATTTGGTTGCGATCAGCAACTTCACCACCAGGTGCCACTATATCCAACACATTGGGCCCCTTGATGGATACTTGAGACCCTCGAAAGCCTCAACAGCAAAATTGGGGGATCTCTTAAAAAATAATTTTCACTTGCAATTTCAAACAATATTCACATATGCAATATGCAGTATTCACAAATATGAATACAGAAGAATATTGCTGTGGTGTTTTTCCTTACATTGCCATTGAATATCCAGTTGCTGCAAATGGTCTGTAAATGGTTACTGTATATTAAAATTTCTTGATCAAATTTATTGTGAGGAACAGGGCGCCCCTGTAGCTCAGTTGGTAGAGCATGTAACCTGTGTACCGAGGCTATCAGTCTTCTGCAGCACCTGCTAGTTCGACTCCCACCTGCAGCCCATGTGCTACATGTCATCCCCTCTCTCTCTACCCCCTTTCCTGTCATATCTTTATCTGTTTTATGAATAAAGGCAAAAAATGCCCAAAAAATAGTCATAGTGTGGGACAATCCCTGGATATTGGTGGGGACAGGCGACCCTACCTAATTCTACATCATTGCCTTGGCTTGCATCCATGAAATCTTAGATATTGCGCATTGGGTCTCTGTAAGAGTATGGTTAAAGATGATCGAGGATTTGAATTTGTGCTTTAGAATGAACAGGCCTACATTTTTACTAGTCAGAAAAGCAAAGTTACAACTAAATGCTGTGGCATATCACAATCTTCCATGAACATGGCCTAGATTGATGTTTTGTCTGTGATGGTTTTTCTGGCAGCCACAGTTATCCATGTTTTTCAAGACTTCCTATATTAATGTCTGTTGTTTTATTGTTGTCAGAGGTATTTTATCATGATATGGTAATGCAGTTGAAAGTGCAGACTCATTTGAACGTCTACTACTGACTTATGTGTTCATGTGCTGCTCAGAAGTCTGAGTTGTCTGAGGTGCCATCATATAGTGCTGCAGTCATGATCTACAGTGCAGTAAAAACAAACCCAGAGAGACAGACAATACAAAGCAAACATGGACACTGAGAATCTTTTTTTCTTAACAATGTCAACACATACACAGTATACTACAATTGCCTGAACACCCTTCACTGACAGGAGTAGCATCAATGGCGTCATGTGGTGGAATAGATACAGATATCACAGTGATCTGACTTTGAGTCTAAATTGTGTGCTGAAGGTCAGTGTTCCTTCACAGCCTACAGCTCACAACCTGTGTCTTAACAGATGAAGAATCACTCCATTTACTCTCTAAGACTGTCTGTTCAGCCACTTTAAGAGAAATCAATGTACTTCAGCCCAGAGGAGAGCAACACTCCAACGTCTCTGCCTTTCTGACCTACAAATGACTACTCTGCTACCCCCAAAGGCTTGTCCGTGTCTCTATATGTGCTTTACTATACAGAGTGTGTGTTCATGCTGGTGTGTGCTTCAGCGTGACAGGAAGACAAAGAGACATAGATAGGGGCTCTTTAAAGGATAATAATTCATTTGGTACAGCATGTTTGTGACAAAAAATTAAGTAGAGGTCAAAATATGGAAAGGTTTTCATATGCAGTCAATCTGTGAATGTCAGATTAAAACGATATTCCACCATTACATGATAACCCACTCAGTATGTACTCACCCCTATGCTGATGTGATGATGGGTGAAGATCTTCAGTTCACAAAACAATCCTGGAGTTTCAGCAGAAAACAGGGTAGCAGCCTCATCCAGTACAATGGCAGTGAATGGAGACCACAGATAAAATGTTAAAAAAAGAACACAAAACAAACACAAAATGTCTCCATTCTGCTCGTATGGTGTAATCCAAGTGTCCGCGAGCCGCGACATTAACATCTGGTAGGATGTAAACATGGCATTGATCTCGCGAGATCGACGCCATGTTTACATCCTACTGCTACATGCTACAGTTGACATTTCAGCTAAAAACATGGTGTAAATGGTGTCTTTTGCGGTTAAATTTTAATGTTACGGCTCGCGGACACTTGGATTACACCACACAAGCAGGATGGAGACATTTTGTGTTTGTTTTGTGCTCTTTTTTTAACATTTTATCCATGGTCTCCATTCACTGCCATTGTACTGGATGAGGCTGCTACTCTGTTATCTGCTGAAACTCCAGGATTGTTTAGTGAACTGAAGATCTTCACCCATCGTCACATCGGCATAGAGGTGAGTACATACTGAGTGGATTATCATGTAAAGTGGAATATCGCTTTAAGGAGTTTAGCATGATTTGGGCCGTAAATGATTAATTGGCTGCAGGTTGGCTGACGCTACTTTGTTTATTTTGTGCTGAAGCTGCCAAAATCCAAAATGGTATTCATCATCTTTTCCAGGAGAAGATGCTACAGTGGCGGCTGGTCAATAGAGGGCATTAGGGCGCCACCCCACCTTTCCCCACATGATAGAACTTCAGTGAAGAAGACTTAAAGAGGACGTGAAACAGTCAACCAAGTTGTGATGGTTTACTAAATGGACACCAGCTCACAGCAAAATAAACAATATCTCCTCACTACTGCACTGGTTTTACATCATAACCAACATGCCTAAAACATTAAGAAATGCACAATATGAACAATAGTAATGTTACTTAACCAATACAGTATCATTCATCATCAGTTTATCAGAAAATGTCAAATTCAGAATCACCAAATCTAGAAATACGTGGTTTTCACTGGACAGGAAGGACATAAAAAATTGTAATCCAAAAAGTAACTAATGACTAAATCTATCACATAAATGTAGTGGAGTAAGAACTACAGCATTTGTCTCAGATGTAGTTTAGTAGAAATAGAAAGTAGCATATAATAGATATACCAAGTAAAGTACAAGTACTTTGAATTAACAGTACTTAATAAAATAAATGTACTTAGTTACACTCCACAACTAATCAGTTTCTAAAAACTACTATGAGTAACTATTACAGCTCAAAGTAAAAACAGAAATACCACAATAGAAACATTAATGAAAACATTAATTACATTAATAATAAGACACAAGTAAGTAGACTGAGTACTTTATTGACCCGAACAGCAGTCATTTGACATTTATCAATTACAAAAACAACAAGGTAGGTAAAAGAAACCAATAGAATTAAAAGCTAAACTATATACAGTAACTAAACTGACTAAAACTGACTGACTGACTAATGTACTTAAAAAAATACATAAAAATAGAATAGAGACTGGAAATATAACCATTATTATAATAGACTATTTGATGAGTACATACTATTCAATGGTGTTAATATGCCATAAGACACTGTAGTATTAGTGTAAAGCATATCTGATGGAAAACCGTACATGCAACACTTAAATTATCAGGTTTACTCAAATCCACATTTCCTGAGAGGAAAAAAGAGCCCTGACAGAGCTGACGACAGACTGGAGCAGGAATCTGGTTCCACGTATCCGGTCTGATGGGCAAACTGCAGTCAACCTGACAATGATAGTGATAAAGAAATATATTAATTACATTTAATATAACCACATATGTTACAACATTTCTAAACCACAAGTTTGTTATTCATCTATTCTAAAATTATTAAGTTGGTTTATAAAATAGTCGTAGCAAGGTTTGTCGTAGGCAACTAGACTTGATAGAGTTCTTGAAGATGTTTCGCCTCTCATCCAAGAGGCTTCTTCAGTTCTGACTGACTGGTTTGGGAGTTCAGGTATTAAACCTCTGTGTGGTCGTTAACACCTAGAGGGGCATGTGTCTCAAGTGCCCACCCTTCCATTGTGTGGACCTTGGGTTTCACCTGGGGGGAGGTGTGAATGAGAGTCATTAAGGTCCCTGCCACCATGTGACTTGTTGGAGTCACATGATTTCAGGTGTGTATCCAACTGTCTGGGGAGTGATCTTAAGACTGCATTGTATGTAGCAGATAAATTATGTCTTAGACCACCTCCTCTGTTGAGAGATGGCCTTTCCAGGTTAACAAAGATGGCTTCTTTTACTCCTCTCTCAAACCATCTGTCTTCCCTGGCCAAAATATGGACATTGCCATCTTCAAAAGAGTGTCCTTTAGCTTTCAGGTGTAGATGGACCGCTGAGTCCTGACCTGAGGAACTGTCTCTCCTGTGTTGAGCCATGCGCTTGTGCAGCGTTTGTTTTGTCTCCCCAATGTACAGGTCTGTGCACTCCTCACTACACTGAACGGCATACACTACATTTTCCCGCTTGTGTCTGGGTGTTCTGTCCTTGAGGTGGACAAGCTTTTGTCTCAGGGTGTTGCTGGGCTTGAAATGCACAGGGATGTGATGTTTGTTAAAAATCCTCCTGAGTTTTTCTGAAATGCCAGCAACGTAAGGAATAACAATGTTTTTCCTTTTGATGTTGTTTTCCTCTCTTTCAGGCCTGTTTCTTTTGTTGATTTTGATAAAGGCCCAGTTTGGGTATCCACAGGTTTTGAGAGCTGCCCTGATGTGCTTTTGTTCCTTATCCTTCACTTCAGTACTGGTTGGAATGTTCTGTGCTCTGTGATGGAGGGTTCTGATGACCCCTAGTTTGTGTTCCAGTGGGTGGTGTGAGTCAAAGAGGAGATATTGGTCTGTGTGTGTGGGTTTCCTGTATACGTCGATGTTGAGGCTTCTGTCCTCTTCAATGTGCACTGCACAATCCAAGAAGGCCAGACTGTTGCCTCGGACATCCTCTCAGGTGAATTTGATGTTTTTGTCCACCGCATTGATGTGGTCCGTGAAGGCTTCAACCTCCTGTGTCTTGATTTTGACCAAGGTGTCATCAACATACCTGAACCAGTGGCTTGGAGGTGTTCCTCTGAAGGAGGTCAGGGCTCTGCTCTCTACTTCTTCACACAGGTGAGCCCATAGCACAGCCATGTTTCTGTCTATAAAAACCTGCGTTGAACTGGAAGTATGTGGTGGTCAAGCAGAGGTCAAGCAGGGCACAAATGTGGTCCGTGGTGAGGTTGGTTCTATTGGGCAGATTATTGTCCTGCAGCAGTCGTTTTCTTACTGTCGCAACTGCTTCTGCGGTAGGAATGCATGTAAAAAGTGAGGTAACATCGTAGGACACCATGGTTTCATCTGGGTCCAGTTTTATTTCCCTGATTTTGGTGGCAAAATCCTGTGAGTTCTTAATGTGGTGTGGAGTGTTTCCAACCAAAGGAGCCAAAATCATGGCCAGGTGTTTGGCAATGTTGTAAGTGACTGAGTTGATACTGCTGATGATGGGTCTGAGTGGGGTTCCTTCCTTGTGTATCTTAGGAAGCCCATAGATGTGGGGAATAGCTTCTCCCAGATATAGGCGGTAGTACAGGTGTCTGTCAATGGCTTGATCCTTCTCCAGTTGTTGTAAACAGCAGACTACCTTCTTCTTGTAGCTGCTGGTAGGATCTCGCCTGGGTGTTTTATAGGTGGCCGTGTCACTGAGTAGATAGTTCACCCTGGAATGGTAGTCTGTTGTGTTAAGCACCACTGTGAAAGGAGTTCACGAACTTGGAGACCTCCACAAGACTTCTTCCCAGAGAAGTTCTTGTGGAGGTCTCCAAGTTTGTGGAAAAAGCCCAAGCATCACAGCATCTCAAGAGTAAAGAATGCCAGCGACACAAATTCCAGATACTCCTTTCACGGGTGAACAGTTCTTACAGAACACAAGAACTGACTAGGAGAAGAAAGGACAACAACACATCACAACTGGACACTAATGAAAAATGGGTTAAGAATTTGTCAGACAGGACCCTCACACAACCTGAGAGGGATGCTCTGACCAAAGGACTGAACTTTGCAGTGACACCAGAACAAGTACCGGTTGTAGACCTCATTACAGCAATTGAATCAGCCATCAGGAACAACCAGCTTACCATCTCTGTGGCCAATAGAGCAGCTCAGACTAAAGGTCTCAGCTGCCCTCACCAGTGCAAAGGCACCCCCCTCCGATTTGACCATCCAAGAAAGGAAGGCTCTGACATCTCTCCAAAGAGACCGGGACATCACTATTCTCCTGGCAGACAAAGGAAGATGCACATGACCTGGATGACTGAGAACCTTCACAGACATTTATAAAATAGTTATTTGTTCACATCCTGTTTGGCTGCCTGTTTGGATTTACTGGTGATGTAATATATTACATTAGTATTTTAATGTATTCTACTGTATATTATTCTATACTCCTATAAATAACATATGGGTGAATAATTTCTGCAAGATTCTGGCAGACAGAATACACCTCCTGTGTAGTGATGATCTCTCTCAAAAGTTATCGAGGGTGAACCGAACTTAATGTGTGAATATCCAACATCAAACTGTGCACAGCACAGTGCTCTGACAGCAGCTGCCCAAACGTAGGTTACATGACATCTGCGTCATGTGATGTAAACAAACTGACATTATGTATAGAGAGCATTTATGTGTCATCACATTGTCACGTCAGACCCCCCAAACATGTTTTCAATCACACTGACTCGTCCATCACAAGCGTGTAACCCAGACTAGTCACCTCCGTTAATCAGGAAAAAAGCTAACGTTATTATGAAGCTAACAGCTGTTGTAAAATGACAGCTGGTAGCATTAAACAGCTCCTGCTCATACTTAGCTAGTAATTTGTATGAGGGGAGCGACAAAAATAAAACCGCATCGGTCCCACAACTGTATGTACAGAAGCAGCACATGGGGGCTGCATACCACCATATTCATATCTGGCCTACTGTATAAATTAACTTTACTGATTCATTAGCCGGCCGGTAGCTAACATTACACTAAGCCTTTGACTTTATGACTATAAATTACGTATAGAGAGCGTTCATGTGGCATTATATTGTCACGTCAGACCTCTCGGACATATTTCAGATCACACTGACTCGTCCACCAGAAGCGTATAACCTACATTAGACAGCTACGTGAACAAAAATACGTTAAGCTAACAGCTGTTGTTAGCTAACAGTTGTTAGTGTCAACATGCTAACGCAAGTGGTTAGCTAATTAGCTAGTATTGGGGGTCGACTTGAACAAAAATGTGTCGATCATACAACTTTAAGTACACAAACTGCACATGGGCAACTGTATACCACCATATTCCTATCTGGTCTACCTTATAAATTAACTTTATTGATTCATTAGCCGGCCAGTTCCCGGTCTGTAGCCAACACTACACCCACCACCCGCCTCCCGGCCCAATTCTTTTAGCAGCAACAGTGAGCTTCACTTACCTGCTATTAGCAGGACTCTCCAGGTGTTTTAAGCTCGGACATCTTTCAGAGAAAACACTGTCACCTCCAACACGTCCACCTCCCGGCACAATATCCTCAGTGTGCGCTCCACGGTGATGCAGAGTAATGCCAGACCGGCTAGCCGGCCTGCCTCTTGCCTCTGTGGGCATCGCCGCCCAGCAGACACACAATAAATGTTGTCGATCCGCTCTTAACCATAAAGCACTGGCTTCAATTTTTTTTTTGCTGTGCCACTGCTTAGTTCTCACGAGGACGCGCACAACCATCGCTCCAAATGGATGCAGGATACGCGAGGCAGCCATGAAGCGTTGAGATGCGTAGGGGTGCGTATGCGAACGCGTAGTTAAAAGCAAGTATATCTCCACCTTAAGGCATTTAAGTTCTTCTTCCTCAATTTTTACATAAGCGTGCATTTAAGCAGCCCTGAAGCAACCAACCATATTACGTAGGCAGTGACGTCGCTCCAACATGGCGGCGCACTAGCTAGATAGCTAGGTAGAAATGACAAAAATAAAATCGCCATATCTTTGGTTTTAACAACTTTTAAAATCTGATTTTTGACAGGCTGGTTCTTCTAATGTATATGAGCATTATCAGTGCCAAAACAAGAATGTTTCATGTCCTCTTTAAGACTTAAATTTAGACTTTTAAATGACCAAGGAAATATTGTGTAGTTAGTGAGTAAAATGTATAATCTGCAATAAAAAGTGTTAGTAAAAATGTGAGCATGGAGACATAAAACTTAGTGAAGTGCCTACAAATCAGGTGTTCTGAGAGAAGAACATTAGAGGAGAAGCTGAGAGTTAAAGAACCTGGATGTGATCAGGCTGACATCATAAAGCAACAACAATCAGAGGAAGATGATAAACTATTATGTAGAGAACATAATGACAGTGGAACTCAGCCTCACACTGGGACCAGGTGATCTTCAGACAGGTGAGCCAGGCTGGATAAATTATTCACATCCTTTACTTCAGGAAAAACACTAATACACACTGAAAATACTCCACTACAAGTAAAAGTCCTGCAGTCAAAACCTTATGTAAGTAAAAGTATGTGAGTATTATCAGCTGTTCTCAGTATGAAAAGTAAAAGTATTGTGCAGCAAAATGCTCCCTGTCAGTAACTAGTGACTGTACCTGTCAGGCAAATGTAGTGGAGTAAAAGAGTTGAGTTGAACTATAAAGTCACATAAAATGGATGCAATTCAAAATTCTACTTAAGTACAGTATTTGAGTAAATGTACTTAGTTACATCCCCCCACTGGAGATGACAGAGGGTGAATGTGTGGTGTTGGTCTTTTACAAACTTTTAAATAGTGCTGTTTTGTGCAGATAAATGGGCAACACACCTTTAGAGTAGGTACTTTATATAAACCTGTCAAAGACATTTAACCAAAGAGTCAATGAGACATTGAGAAATCTCTCAGGGAGATTTGGGTACAAAAAGTACATGTTAAGCCACAAGACAGCAATTTTCAAATTTCAAATGTGATACTGTATTTTTATTTAGTTATTCTTAAATTAGGTTTTAATGTGTCCATAATTTCCTTCCATTGTAAGAAGGTTTGTGGTATCACATTTATTTCACACGTATTAAGGTACTTTTTGTTTCCTTTAGTCTTTCAGCATAAAAAATTGTAGCACAAAAGCGAATTCTATGGGGCACCCTGATAGCTCAGTTGGTAGGGCGTGCACCCCATGTACTGAGGCTGTCAGTCCTCTGCAGTAGCCACAGGTTCAGCTCCTGCCTGCAGCTCATTTGCTGTGTGTCATCCTCTCTCTCTGTGCCCCCCTTCCTGTCATATCTTAAGCTCTCCTATCAGCATAAAGGCAAAAAGCCCCAAAAATAATCTTTAAAAAAAAAAAAAAAAAGAAGAAGAAAAAAAAAAGATAATTATGAAAAATTTGTACTAATTGAAAAAACATAACCAATCCTAACTAAGTTCCATCAGGCTATAATAAAATGTTCTTTCAGCTCAGCAAATATCATTAAAGGTCTTTTCATATATTGAAATACACTGATGCAATACCAACACATTTCTCTGATTTTTAATATTGCGCCCCCACCCCTGTGATGGTAGAGGAAACTCAAATTCATTAAGCCTCTAAAGAGTAACTTAAAGGTTGATTATGCAGGATTAGGGGGATCTATTTGCAGAAATGGAATATAACATTGATAAGTATATTTTCATTACAAGTCAACCTCTGATCAGGGTTTTCCACGTTTCTCCCTTACAGCATTTTATCACTGCACTGCTGTCTAACATTTCAAACTTAAAACAGTTAGTTGACTTGAGTGCAGGTTCTAACTCTGTTTTCAGGATGGGAGTTGCATGGTGAGCCATGGTGTTGTGTCTGGAGTGGTTGTTTTTGTCCATTCAAGTGTGGGCGTGCTTATGTTTAGGGTGAGGGGGACACAATTTTTTTTTACTTGCATTGAGGCCAGTCGCAATTATGTTACACTGCTGTGTACAGCAGATGGATGTGAAAACAAACCCTCCACATATGTAGCCGACATCATTCTGCACAGTCAAGCTCAGG
Source organism: Lutjanus argentimaculatus (assembly GCA_034769285.1). Taxonomy (NCBI): domain Eukaryota; kingdom Metazoa; phylum Chordata; class Actinopteri; order Lutjaniformes; family Lutjanidae; genus Lutjanus; species Lutjanus argentimaculatus. The sequence continues at coordinate 1,051,003 of JAWZSL010000033.1, read as the reverse complement.
CATCCATGTTAATTAACAATAAGAAAAACACATTTTTGACTGGAGAGGAACTACAAACTACTACAAACAAATGCACTCAGTCAACATAAATTGTTGAAATAGAAATGAACAAAGGACCATGGATGCTGTGGATTTAAATGTGACATGTTCATGAAACAGCATGTTAAAGGTCCAGTGTGTAAGATTTATGGGGATCTATTGGCAGAATAGGGCAGAAATGGAATTTTAATTAGTGTATAATCACCTGGAAATAAAATTATTGTGCTTTTGTTACCTTAGAATGGGCCCTTTATATCAACAGAGGGCATGGGTCCTCTTCCATGGAGGCCGCTGTGTTGCACCACCTTGTTTCTATGGTAGCGCAGAATGGACAAACCGAACAGTGGTTCTAGCTACAGCCTGTCATGCTTTGTAGGTTCAATAGGTTTTCCTACACACTTGGAAGAGTAGAATGAAATGATTTGATTCCCAAAACAAAAAAACAAAAAAGAATGCATTCTCAAGTCATATTGTGCTTGTATTTATGAATTAGTTAATTCCGTTGTACTCTCCTCTCTCTTGCTGTCTCTCCATAGGAACCTGTTATACAGCCTTCCAGGGAAGACTCCTCAGTTCTCCATCCTCAGGTTCTCACAGGAAGCTGTCCTGCACTGCAACGTCACCAGCAAAGTAGTCAAGCACAACTCTGCAGAGAAGGAAGTACTTTGCCACAGCACTATGAACCAGTCTCTGTCTCTCATCCTCAGGGCCATCCGCTCAGCCGAGCGGCTGGTGTGTTTTGGCTTGGACTTGTTTGAAAATTATCCAAATAACATGTGATCTCGGCTGATACAGACCAACCACGGAGCCTGGATGTACTTTAGAGCAAAAACTGCCACTGATCAAGTGAAGTTTAAATACATTGCATTACAATATTACAACACAATTGACCCTCTGACTAACCTCCGAACCCTTGTCTTATGTACTACAGTCCTGAAAGCAGTGAGAATCAGAGGGTATCATTTATCCCCATGAGTTGACACTTCCTCAAAAACTAATAATTAAATCAATTCAGTCACTATAAGTTTTAGACATTTTTGAATGGTTTTCATGTCAAGGGTTGTAAAAACAAAATCTTTTTCTGATTGATGAATGTATTGAAACCAAGTTGTTGCACACTAGCTCTTAGATATGCAAATAACATTGAGGTATTGGGGTCTTTTAAATTGCACTATACCCTCTTCCATTGAAAGCTGACCAGTAACAAAATACATCTGGTCATTTTTAGATTATTACTTTTCTTTCTGCAGATACTTGTTCTGTTGCCTAGAAAACCTTTGTCCATCCTTTCCTGGACAAATCCCAGCACGGAAGCTTTTGAGAAAACTAAAGCACAAATTCAGGGATGGTTGCCTGATGAAGAAAAATGAGATTCAAAGGAAAATGTGAAAATATTTGAATTTTGTTTCTACAGGAGTAGCCATGTTAGAGAAAGTCAGAGGTAAGCTGAAACCCATGTTTGGTCAATGTCACTTTGTTACTATACTTGTTCTCATAGTTTTGTGCACCCAAGGGAAATTTTTATATTCTATAACCTGGGTCTTGTATTTGTTGCACTCACTACCAACACTGAAGATATAAGGGAATCACAACTCCAGCAAAACCAGGCATATCTGGGCATGCAGCTTCCTAAAACTTTCCCAATAAAGCTTTCCATGTGGTCCAGCCAAACTAAATGCAAGCTGGCTTGCCAAAGAGCTAGCTTGGGTAGTCACCAAGTTCCACTGGAAATAGGTCCTTATGCTGTTAGCTAATAAGCTACGGCCGAGCGATATGGCTTATAAAAAATACCTTGATATTTTTAGGATATTCCAAGACATGCGGTATACTGTTCGCCTACATCTCAAAATACACATTTTCTCTAAGATAACATACTGTAAATTCTCATTTAATGCAAAGACATTATGATCATATAGAAGATGATGCACTGCTGTAGATTAAACTAACCAAATGGTATATAAGTAGTTAAAATTAGCTCAGTCATAGACGTGCAGCAGTAAAACAGACACATTAATGCAGCTATAATGCTAATCTAAAAAGAACATGTACAATACACTGACAGGCAGCCAGGGGTGGAAGTAACTAATTACAAATACTCAAATTACTGTAATTAAGTAGTTTTTTGGGGGGTACTTGCAGTTTTATAAGTAGATTTTCAAGTGTGTACTTTTATTTCAGTATTTATTACACTATGTAATCTACTTACTTTTCAAATCATAGTTGAGTTGAGTACAATTTGAATTGTACCTTTCATCTGCATTTTGTAGCCAATCAGGTGATCTGATCACAAACAGACCAGTGAAAACCAGGAGATACAAATGAAAAAAGAAACAAAATGCTGCAGCAGCACAACTTTGGAGTAAGAGTGTCATTAAATAATTAATTGCAGTTAAAAGGTTAACCAAATAAAAATGTATTCATGGATATTTAATCAATAGTCATGGCAGTAATCACACCTCATGTGACACTGTTTTGTTTGATGGAACCATTTGTTGAATAAAGGAATTATTAAACTGAGAAAAAAGTGCCAAAAACCCCCAGTAAACACTGAAAATGAGGGCAAAAAAAAATCTGTTTTACATCTTAGAAATTATCAATGAATAATTGATTGTTTGCGCTTTCAAATACTGGTGAAGGACAATACACAAAATTTGCAACTCTAGTTTGTAGAGGTGACTATGAGCACTGAGCAGAACAGTTGGGAGTACTTTAGACTGAAGATCTGGAGAAACAGACACATCTCTTGATAATGTACTAACCATCAAGGGTTAAAAAGTAACTAATACTCTGAGTAGTTTTTGAGATGAGTACTTTGTACTTTTACTTACATATATTTTAATTATTTATTATATTATTATTTTATAATTATTTTATTATTATTATTTTATTTGAGTAATATTTTAGCAATGTAACAGTACTTGTACTTGAGTACAGATTTTCAGTACTCTTTCCACCACTGCTGACAGGAACCATTTTACTACACAATGAGTAGGATACTTCATGGTATTACTTCAACATGGTTGACCACAGATGAAGTCTACAATGTTGCACAGTGTTGACTGGTAGTTTTGATTCTATTCTGTGAAGCCCAGATCAGGCTAAAGACAGTTAAAATAGCCTAGAACTGGAGGTCTCCCGTATACATTTCAGAGCTGGAAGCTGCAGGTGGAGGAGCGAATGCTTTCTCCTGTGATTTTTTTTTCCACCACTGTGAAAAAAATCACTCATAGCTGCCAACCAGCTAATATTAGCTTTTAAGTCTGGACCAAGTGTGCTGTGACGAGTACACCAAAGTAACATAGCATTACATAAACAGGGACTTATTAATGTATTTGCTGTTGCAGCAAACATAATACAGCAGTAACTATTATAATGCAACCTGAGCTTAAATACACACTTCATGCCTGAGTACGTCACATATGATGATAGGGTCACATGCTATAACACACATTAATTCATACAATATCCAAATCAAAGGTGAAATAACAACATAAGGATACTATTTCAAAATCATAGACAAAAGGGGCAAAAAATACAACTGCCCCCTCAAGACCCCTTGTGGCACCAGGCTTCACCCAGAGACAAGTTTTAAATGATTTACAATACCAGTTAAAAGTGTAGGCACACTTCTCATTCAGTGTTTTTTCCCTTATTTTTCATAATAAATGTTTCAGATTATACCAACATTGTGCAGAGTTGTCATTAAAGCAAAATGTCGCAACATTAAGAATCTGAAGAATCAAAGAGATTATAAATTATTTAAAATCAAAAACACATTTTACCTTGTTTTCACATTTTTTGCTTACTGCATAATTCTATATAATTCCACATGTCAAATTTTGGAAGTCACTGTAATAATATATGTATATATATACATATATATATATATATGTATATATATATATATATATACTGAATGAGAAGATGTGTCGAAACATTTGGCTGGTCCTATATGTAAAATGAACTTTATTTGAAGAACTTTTGGAGGCTCGTACAGGTTGTCTTGATATACTGTGCATTGTTTTGCTTTGAGTTGTGTTTCCTTAATCAGAAATGTGGGAGAGCAAAGTTTGCATCAGAATGACAACTGTAAATGCTGTCACCTGATCTGGCTGGGTGGTTCAAAGATGGTGAGTGAATTGTTGACCGTCTCAGGGCCCACTACTGTTTAATCCAAACCTTGCACTTCCTTTTCCAATGCCTTTGAGTGTATTTCTGTCAAAGGTGTATGAGTAAAAAAAGCTGAAAAAATAATAGATTAAAACAAAAATGTAGTAAAATTTGAAGGTGTTATCTGCCACAGCATCTCCATGCATCACCGCTGCTATGTAATCCCATATTATAGACAAACATGGTAATAACTGAAACTTTTGAATAATCTCATTTAATTCTAATACACAGTAATCCATAATGGCCTTGTTAAGCAATAAGCCATTCTACTGTCAGCCTATTCAACAACACCCTTTAGCTGTTCTGAAATCACTGTAAGCCATGACATCCTATGGCTCAACGCTTTTGTTAAAGAGCAATAACTCACATGTAAAACAATGGAACACAGCTATTCAAGGAATCTCATGCTTTAAGTAACAAAAATCAAACTTTATTTTTTCATTCTGCAGTGTAGTCAGTGGTCTACTTATAGTTAGAAGAAGTGTTTTAGATGAGTGTTTATAGGTGACTGTAATGAGAGTGTCCTAGCAGCACAGACACAAAGCACTCATCACTGCAGAGACCTGGGTTCACTGCCTGCTTACCAATGCCTCTGGCTTTGGCCTTGAGGCCCAAACAACACCCAGTCGCTGGCAGTGTTAGCAGGTGGGGAGCTGGTGCGGGAGTGCTAGTTCACACTAGCTTCTCCTGCTGGTAAAACTGGTATGACTCCTCACTGTCAGCTGAGAAGAAGCAGTTGGTGGCTGCTTGGCATGTTTCATTCATCTCTGATAAACACATTGTGGTCATTTTATAATTTATTACAGTAAATACAGTGGAGGAAATAATTATTTGATCCCTCACTGATTTTGTAAGTTTGCCCACTGACAAAGAAATGAATGGCCTATAATTTTAATGGTAGGTTTATTTCAACAGCGAGAGATAGAATATCGAAAAGAAAATCCAGAAAATCACATAATATAAAAGATATAAATTGATTTGCATTTCATTGAGTGAAATAAGTATTTGATCCCCTACCAATCATAAAGAATTCTGGCTCCCACAGACTGGTTAGATTAGTCCTCTCGCTTTAAGAAAGTACTCCCAATCTCAACTTGTTACCTGTATAAAAGGCACCTGTCCACAGAATCAATTAATCACACTCCAACCTCTCCACCATGCGCAAGACCAAAGAGCTGTCTAAGGATGTCAGGGACAAGACTGTGGACCTGCACAAGGCTGGAATGAGCTATGAGACCACTGGCAAGAAGCTGGGTGAGAAGGAGACAACTGTTGGTGCAATTATTCAAAAATGGAAGAAACACAAAATGACCATCAATCACCCTTGGTCTGGGGCTCCACGCAAGATCTCACCTCGTGGGGTATCAATGATCATGAGAAAGGTAAGGAATCAGCCCAGAACTACACGGGAGGACCTTGTTAATGATCTCAAGGCAGCTGGGACCACAGTCACCAAGAAAACCACTGGTAACACACTACGCCGTAATGGATTAAAATTCTGCAGCGCCCACAAGGTCCCCCTGCTCAAGAAGGCACACGTACAGGCCCATCTGAAATTTGCCAAAGAACACCTGAATGATTCAGAGAATGATTGGGAGAAGGTCATGTGGTCAGATGAGACCAAAAACGAGCTCTTTGGCATCAACTTGACTCGCCGTGTTTGGAGGAAGAGAAATGCTGACTATGACCCCAAGAACACCATCCCCACCGTCAAGCGTGGAGGTGGAAACATTATGCTTTGGGGGTGTTTCTCTGCTAAGGGGACAGGATGACTTCACCACATCGAGGGGAGGATGGACGGGGCCATGTACCGTAAAATCCTGGGTGACAACCTCCTTCCCTCAGCCAGGTCACTGAAAATGGGTCGTGGATGGGTCTTCCAGCACGACAATGACCCAAAACATACGGCCAAGGTAACAAAGGACTGGCTCAAGAAGAAGCACGTTAAGGTAATGGAGTGGCCTAGCCAGTCTTTGGACCTTAATCCCATAGAAAATCTGTGGAGGGAGCTGAAGCTTCGAGCTGCCAAATGACAGCCTCGAAACCTTAAGGATTTGGAGATGATCTGCAAAGAGGAGTGGACCAAAATTCCTCCTGAGATGTGCGCAAACCTGGTAATCAACTACAAGAAACGTCTGACCTCTGTGCTTGCCAACAAGGGTTTCACCACCAAGTACTAAGTCATGTTTTGCTAGGGGATCAAATACTTATTTCACTCAATGAAATGCAAATCAGTTTATATCTTTTATATTATGTGATTTTCTGGATTTTCTTTTCGATATTCTATCTCTCACTGTTGAAATAAACCTACCATTAAAATTATAGGCCATTCATTTCTTTGTCAGTGGGCAAACTTACAAAATCAGTGAGGGATCAAATAATTATTTCCTCCACTGTATATTACAGATTTTTCCCTTTAAAAGGATAGTTCTCCCAAAAATTAAAATTCAGTCATTATCTACTCACCCTCATGCTGATTGAGGGTCAAGTTTATTTTATTTGTCTGCTAAACACTGCTGGGGTTTCAAAGGAAAACAGTGTTGCAGAATCTCCCAAACAATGGAAGTGAATGGTAACCAGTTTTCAAACATAAAAAACAACAGAATTAAAACATAAAATGCCTCCATACTGCTTGTCTGGTGTAATCCAAGTCTCCTAAAGCCCCGACATGTTTTTAGTCTGAATTTTCACTGTAGATCCTTGGCTTGGAGTCACGTTCACATGCACACTGCCTGAACTGTGTGTGTGTGTGTGTGGTGTGACAGTGTGCAAATGGTATGTTGGGACTTTTTACATTTGAAAACTGGTCACCATTCACTTCCATTGTTTGGGAGATTCTGCAGCACTGTTTTCCTGTGAAACTCCAGCAGTGTTTTGTGGACTAAAAAACTAAACCTGACCTTCAATCAGCATGAGGGTGAGTAGATAATGACTGAATTTCATTTTTGGGTGAACTATTCCTTTCAGTCCAAGTTGGGTTAGCATGGCTCTTCCTGCTCACCTCCAGTCCTCCTGGGGTGGTCCTCGCCTGATCTGGCTGGGTGGTTCAAAGACGCTGAGTCCACTGTTGACTGTCTCAGGGTCCGCTGCTCTTTAATCCAAACCTTGCGCTTCCTTTCCCAATGCTTACAAGCACATTTCTGTCAAAGGTGATTCATGTTTGAGTAAAAAAAATAAAATAAAAAACAGCTGTAAAAATACATACGATTAAAACAAAAATGTAGCAAAATTTGAAAGTTACCAGCCACAGCATTTCCACGCACCACTGTTGCCATGTTATGCCATATTATAGACAAACATGGTAATAACTGCTTCAAAACTTTTTATTAATCTCATCTGGTTCAAATCAGCCAATACTTGAAAACACAAAATTGGCTACCCAGAAACCCAGTTCTGTGTAGCATTCATAATGATCTTACAGTGTAAATGAGGTAAAAACACTCAAATGTTTTAGCATAAACAAGTGAAATGGAACAGCAGAATAGGCATCACAACACAGTAATTCCATCTGGACGCATTCACAATCATTACGCTCTGTTTGACAATTGTGCTCTATCTCCACTTGTCATTCTCTCCCATTTTTCTCAATGACTGCACTACATCCTGCACGCTCTTGATGTTTTAAGTGGCAACAGCCACTGTTATCTCTCTGCCTCCTCTTCCTCTTTATTCTCCTCCTCACATTCTCTCCCTAATTAATGCCCCTATCCAGTGATCTCATTGTGCAGCAGTTTACTCTGCTCATGACAGGAGATTTAGGATTCTAAGTCTGCCTGCATTAAAAGACTGCACAAGCCTAAATGGAGACCTGAGCAATAAATCTTTTTTGCTACTGTTTAATAAATAATGATTAGTATGAAATGGTATTCAAAAATGAATATTATTGTGAGGAAGAACAATAGTGTATGTTAGTTTATGGTTCTCAAGCTGGAACCAAATTACCCAATCTAACCAACCAAACCACAGATCAGCACTTCCAGCAATCCTTTCAAATGTAAATGTAATTCAAGATTTATATAAAGACTGCTTGTAAAATGGGGCTTCAGGGTTGTTGTTGTTGGGTTTTTTTTTCGTTTTTGTTTTTTTGTCTTTTTGTAGTTAGGCATGTTGTGTACTAAGAACATGTGTTTGTGTGAAAATGAGTAGAGCACTATTTTATATTATGAAAAAACTAACTATTTCATACCTTAACTTATTTGTAATAGTTTGAATATGATAGACTTTTTAGCATGATGCAAGGGTGATGGGAGGGCAGGGGTTGGAGCTTGTAATTTCCTGGTAAGTCTGAATTTTGTAGAGTACACACACTTTTAAAATTTTATGACAAATCATCTAGCATCTGAAAAGATACCAACAACATTGTTATTTCTTTACTTGCCCAGATAATCTGTATATTGTAGTAGTTGGTGTTTCCACTGTCATGGTTATGCATTCAATAGGTTAATTTGTAGTCTGTCTTTTTATTAATTACATCTCAATTTGCAGCAAAGATTTGATACGCAAGATTTTGTAAAGTACATTGCTAATTTGTATTTAATTGTCCAGTTTACAATATGGATTTTTGAAAATAAAACTTTTCAGGGATCAAAAATATAAATGTTCATTGCTTTAAATCATGTGCCTTTTATCAGAAAAAAAAATGCTTTAATTCACAAATATAATGTAAAATGGAATACCAAAAAATTGATTGAGCTCCCAATTTTTGTTGATGTAATGCACTATTATTGGTCTTCACCTCTGGGTCTGAGCTGTAGAATCTGATTAAATACCCACCACTGTGTTGGTAAAATAGCCCACTTGCTTTTCATTCTAACTAATTGACACTAGCATTACCATATGTTTAGACAGCACGCAAAGTAAATTTGTAGAGTGGTGCAATTGCATCGAATAAAATGCAACAAACAGAAAATAAGATCACATGTAACTTGAGTTTGTGCATTTGTTTCTTGTGGCAAATTAACAGATTGCAAAAAAAAAAAAAAACTTCACATGAATAATCCAAGGTAAAAATCTGCTTCATGTTTAGTCTGAGCACACATTTTCTACTGGTTCTTATGTTGACAATAACACAATGCTTTGATAAAAAAGCCTAATTGTGGGTTAGCCAGTTAATTTTTGTAAAGACAAAACAACAACACTGGAATGATACTGTGTTGTTTTGTCATTCCAAGTATTCAATCAGTCCAGAAAGCTCTGAAGTTAGCCTGGCATTGAACCCTTCACTTCATTTTGATTTCCAATAGACATCATCAATGGATGTTAATGATAGACCTACAACCAATCAGAGCAACGAAACGTGATGTAGCACTGAGTGACACACATTTTTCCCCCCAGGATGGCAACAGCAAATCCCGCCCTACTCTGCCTCTGATTGGCTTACCCTGATGTTCTTATCCCAACTCTATCCAATCACACTCCTCATGTGAAATGTGGCCACGCCCAGCAACTAAAGTGCTGCATGCTTTAAAATTAATTTAGAAATTTAGAATGAATTAAAAGATGACAACGCCACCTAGGAATTTGCAAAGCCTAGGACTCAAGGCTCACAGGTTCTACAGAAAAATCAGGAGAGCAGAGTTAAAAACCAAGCAGGAGGATAGAAATCTATTCAAAGGGAATTTATTACAATAAATATGAACAATGATGGTACCACCAATCACCGGTGTTAAATTATAAAATCAACACTACTAATAAAATATATTGAAAAAAAAAGAAACAATAAAATGCAGGTTTGGCTCATTAAAACGCTAAAAATGGCTGTTCAGCAGTCCCCTAAAATCCTATCAGACAGTTTGGTCCCAATTCAGCATCTCCGGCCTTGCACGTCTCCGACGCCGACCCCGTAGTGCTCCAAACCATCTGATCTGTGGAAGAGTGACACTGGGTGAGTAGTGTGCTCCCCACTGCTACCCAAACATCAATAATGTCTCGTCCTGGCCTGCCTCACTCTGCCAGCCTCTCTACATACCAAAGGGTACTCACGGTCTTCCTGGGCGGCAGGTTCCAACTGCCGACCCAGGCCTGAGTAGAATGGCGTTGGCGGACACTGGTAGCCGCACGTCTCCTCTCTGCAGTACTCGTGGCTGTGGCTGGTGGTCGGTGGCTCTCAGGAGGACTGCTTCTCTCTTGGCTGCTTCCTCTGACATCTGCTGTGACATGCGTGCTCTAGTCCTCCTTCGCTCTGCCTCAATAAAAAGTCCATCCAATCAGGTACCCCTGTACCTGGCGCTAATCAGATAATTAGGTCAATGCCTTGGGGTGTGGGTGTGTCCGTACCAGGGACATACAGTTCGACAGTCTGCTGTTTATAAAACACACCTAAAAACAGACTAAAAACAAGCAAAGTGATTAAAAATATTTCACAGCAACCCAGGTTCAACCATATAAAAATACACAGTAAAATAAAAGCACAGCACTCTGATGAAAAACATGCAAATAAATAATAAACACAGCGAAGCATGGCATGCACATGAGTGTTTGACCCTGTCACACTAAACCTACCCATATGGACAGATTCCAGGGTTTATGATCTACTCAAAAAAAAAAAAGTTAAGATTTTTTTTTTTTAATTTGCTCCTCATAGATCATAACCCCTTGAATATAACACCACTCATTGAGCTCGGTTGAGAGACATTATTGTGTTTTTTATTCAGAAAAGCCACATTTGTTTTGCTGTATATGTTCAAAAGTAGTCTGACACACTGGGTGCACACGGCAGGTATGAGTCTTGCCATTGAGCGCGGTATCACAGCATCCGCTATCTGTGTTTTCAAAGTGCCCTGGCAAATTGGCATTGGGGACATTAATGGTACGAATGTAAACAAGCTAACAGCTATTTGCTTTTCTTTTGCAGTGTTGTAGCCATTAGGTCATTAATACCAGTGCTCGACCCCCAATGTGCAAATGTTTCATCAAAACAAGTTCCCCCCTCAACACTATTTTGCAACAGCTCCATTGCTGCAGCCTGGGCTTAGCCCTGCCCAAGAAGTTTGTGATTGCTTTAAAGAAATGCAAACCAGGCTGGGTGTTTTGTCCCTCATAGCAGAATGTGTATGTGTGCAGCCAGACCTTTCTCCAGTGCTGAGCACTGTGGAGAGATAGATCCAAAACAAGTTCAAAAGTCTTGACCCAGGGAAAATAGCGGCGATGTCAATGTAACACAGCAATAAGTTGAAGTGGTCAATGTAGTGTCTTCGTGTATATGTCTATGAACATACCCATAACTTCCCCAACCCAAACGACCCAAACTAACAAGGCAATGAGTACAAGTCAATCAGAGTCAGACCAGGGCGGGTCATGACTGGAGAAGAGTGACACATGCGAGTTTGGGAGGTGCTGGGTCCATTTTCAAGCCACCCCAAAAAATGGCAGCCTGGTCACAAACTTCCTCAATTTACAGCACTAAACAGTGCACTAAAATGTGCTCCTGAAAACATTTGAGGTGAAAAAAGGGCACTGCATTGACAGATTCTTTAAGAGGACTGGGTGTTAAATTTTTGAGGCGATTGTAACAAAAAAATCTTCATTCGATCCAAGTTTTGTGAGCTTGGTGCCTTGCATTAGAAATATAGTTAAGTGTGACTTTTCAACTGGTGACACTCCTCTGTCAGTCATCGTATCAAACCCGTCCTGCCCCGTATTAAATACACTGTTGTGTTTGTTCAACCAGAGCCAGGTGGAAATGTGTCTGAACAGGAGGGTGGCCAGATGTATCTGCCACAGCAAATGAAACATGAGCTTGCATATTCATCTGGCTCCCAGGCTACTCTGAGGTGCTTTAAATGGACAAAAATATGTTGGTATTTCAAAATATTGTGAATGCTTTGAAAAAGGCAAAAGAACAAGAAACCAAGCACATCAGTGGACTGGAAATTTAATTAGCCAGTCACCATTTCCAGGGATGAATAAGTTAGTGATATACCTGCTATTGACTTCAAATAACCATCTTGGATATTTGCCTTTGAGAGAAAAGTTACATTGTTGATTGGTCTTTGTACATTTTACGAAACTAATGTGTACTGTGTATGTCTAATATTAATGCTCTCACTGTGGCACAAACTTAACATACTGTAAGCAGCATCAGGTGTTCCTGTAGGTGTCACAGACATGTAACTGACATGCAGTCAGTGAAGTCTGCCAATCATTCAACCATGTAAGATGGTTGCACATGATACAGCACTGACACAATTGTTTATAGGCCTTCCATAATAATACATTTGACATATTTCTAACATGTTGGAAAGTGATATTGATTCCAGTCAGCCTGATGTGTTACAGTATGAGAAGTCTGCCTCACAGTATGAATCTTTTGTATCAGTTTTGCCTGTTTCTTTTATAATTGCATGATGATACGTGTACGCAGAATTTCATTTCTCGCTTATTGTGCTATGACTTCATGCTTATATGTCACACTGCTAAATATCTAAAGTGGTTCTTAGCTTTTTTTCCCTCAAAACTTATCTATTTTGAGTTGGATTAATTAATGTATTGGAGTAACTTAGAGGGTAACAGGCATTCACTATTTTACTGTAAGTAAAACAACATAAATGTGATGATTTGCAGTTCAAAATGCATCTCTGCACACCCTACCTCGTGAGAGGTGTCAACTCACAGGTCGAAAAATACTTGACTTGGTTGAACCATGAGCTGTTTACTGTGTACAGTATTTATTTGAACATTTGGACAGCTACAGTAGGTTGACCTAATATGCAATCTTGGATCGTTCTCTAATAGAATTAAACAATACTGGAAAGTGTTGTATTGTGGATTTGCACAAAATTATGAATGTTCTCTGTGATGTTATTGTTTCAAATTATCATGTCTTAATGGGAACCCCAGACCTGAGAAAGTTCTTTATGAGAGTGATAATTTTAATCTAAACCCTGATTTTCTCCTAACCAAGTGTTTTTGTCCCTAAACCTAAGCAGATCATAACCACAGAACTGTCACATTAAAAAAACAATTAGTTTGTAGAACGTGAACAATGAAGAAATGGGGGATCCCATCTTGACACAATCTAAATGAATTCCCCAAAACTTTGCACTTACACAGAACTAATTTTACTATAAAAATGTCATGTTTGGAATTGAAAACCACTGTAAAGTTTTAAAATGTAACTTTTAAATAAGCTGACTCTGAATGAACACTGTTGTTAGTTGAATCATCTGATGATGATTCAGTATGGCCTGGTTTCTGTATGCATGACATAAAAACTTAAGTAGCTTATGCAGGGATTTTTCTGGCATGGTTTTTTGTCTTCTAAACTGTTTAAGTCTTGTTGGATTTTTAATGCAATAAAGAACATTTTAAGCGTCTGCCTTTGTTCCTGCAAGTGTCACAGACAACTGAAAAGACTGAAAAGACTACACAAAAGGACATACACAACACAACAAATATCCATGATTATAGCAAACACTTCAACAGTTCCAAGATACATGCTAGAATGTGCTGGGTCACATCAGCATCATACAGCCTCACTCAGATGACCCAGCCAAAGTGGATCAGACCCTGGCTTTTGTCTCAGCATGGCTCACTCCTCCTGACCCCGACCACAAGATAGAAAATGTACCAGGGACCCCCTCATGTATGTCTTTTGGAATAATTTGGCGTAGTTTATGTTTTTTAAACCTCTACCGAGTTATATGAAAGAACGCAAGAGAAATGTATTGAAAATATTAGACAAGTATTAAAAATATTTGCAGCGGGTTCACACAGACCACCCATAACATACATCCATGAACATCATTATTGTGCTTCACTCTTAGTGCATACAAAAAATAAAATGTGGATTCTGATTTTTTTTTAATTATACACAATAAAAACTTCAATATACAGAAAATGTAAAATATGCCTTATAAAAAAACAATTTAGAACAATAATAACCCATGGCTGGAACTTGAGTATGATAGGTGTATAACATTTTTTGTGGTGAGTTTGTATGACTCTGATACTGATGCAGGCTAAAATGAAGCCTTTTGTGAATAATTTTAAATCATGGTAATTTAAATGAATCAATCTGAAAACTTTTCACAGACCCCTTGCAGAGTGCTACAGAACCCTGTTGGTCTCCGGACCATTATTTGAGAACCACTGCAGCACTACAGTCCTTTAGTAAATATACTTATTTTCTTGAAAATAAAAGAACAAAAGAAAATGAATAACTAGAGGAAATTGGGGGCATAGTTAAGAAGTTTGGTTCCTGGAAAAAAAAAAAAAAAAAAAAAAAAAATTGGTCTAAATTGTCTAATAATTCCACCTGTTCAGGTGCCATCTAGGCAGATTAATATTAGAGAAAAATTCTGTCAATTCTTCTTGTTTGGGATTGATGTCTGATGTATATAGTTCTTTGTAAAACTGCTGTAAGACCTCATTTATTTCCTTTGTCGAAGAAACTATTTTATCCCCTTTCTTAATTGCTGGTATACACTATATACCCTATAGGAATTTTGTTGTTTTAATTGTCTGGCAAGCAGCTTGCCTGTCTTCTCTCCCCCTTCATAGAAACTTGTCACCAGCCTAAATAAAGCGTATTCCACTTTTTTATTAAAAATTTCTTGCAGTTGAAACTTAATCTTACATATATCTTGATATAATTTATCGGAAAAAATTTTTGATAGTTCTATTTCCTGAATTCTAATTTCAGATTCCAACTCCTTTATTCTCTTCATATCCTTGTTTTTCTTTTTGCACAAATATGCTATCATTTTCCCCCTAATGTACGCTTTTGATGCCCCCCATTCCATCGCTTTTGAGGTTGCACTGCCAGCATTAGTTTCAAAAAAACATATAAGGTCGTCCTTCAACGACAGGTTGAAGGGTTCATTCTGTAATAATGATGTATTCATTCTCCATCTACCTTTTTTCTCAGTGTCAGTATTTATGTCAATACTAAGCTCAACTGCTGCATGATCTGAGAGCCATTGCATTCATTTTACAATTAACAAGTTGTTTTATCATAGTGTTTGATATCAAAAACTTATCAATCCTGGAATAGGATTGGTGGCGGTGTGAATAAAAGGTATATTCCCTGACACTATGATTTGTCAGTCGCCATATGTCAACCAATCCCATATCTTCACTGATCATATGTATTGCAGCTCTATCCTTAGACATTATTGGGCCACTAAATTTGCTCCTATCCAAAAAGGGGTCTGAAACTTGATTAAAGTCTCCTGCCCGTATTATCTGGCCCTCCGTTTCACCCAGTGTCTTATTTATTTCATGGAAGAAATGTGGGTCTCCCTTGTTCGGTGCATAAATGTTGCACAGTGTCATTCTAGTCCCATTTATCAGCGCCTGTACACAGACCATTCTGCCCTCATCATCTTTGATCTCCTTAAGTAAAATAAAACTCAAGTTATTGTTCACCAGTATAATTACCCTGTTCCTTTTGCTAGAGAAAGAGCTATGAAAAATATGTCCAACCTAACCCTGTTTCAGTTTGACTGCTTCTTCTTTTACAAAGTGTGTTTCTTGTATGAAAGCGATGTCAGCCTTATTATGCTTCATATAAGTCAATACCTTCCCTCTTTTTACAGGATTTCCACATCCATTGATGTTCCAACTTATGCATATGACATAATTCCTAGTCAATTTTACGTGAGAAAGAAAAGATACCTTGTGAAATTCTGTTTAAATCAATATTGGCTGCGTCCCTTATTAGTGCTACATGTCATCTCAACATCTCACTTGTCTCGCTGCCAGTTTTGTCTGTCATCACCAAGAGCAACTCTACGCAAATCAGCTTGTGAACAGCGGTGTAAACTTTAACACAGGAAAAGAAAAAATACAAAAAACTAAACTTAAACAAGCCCCACAAAATGTTAGCTGAGGCCCCTGGCTTTTCTCCAGCCCTACTGAAACAAAAGAAAAACAAAGCAAGAAAGAAAAATAACGGACGTTTTGGTCCGTGGGATATTACACCTCTAGCCATCTCTCTCTGGCTCTCCGCTCAGGCAGTACAGGATCAAACTCAAACCCCCATCGGTGTCTGTTACACATTTTCCACTTTTAAATCAGTCTATTTCTCATTGTCCATGTCCACTTTTAAATCAGTCTATTTCTCATTGTCCATGTCACCCTTTATTGTGCAATGTTTCTGTTTTTAGACAGAGTTCGTGCTTACCCATCTGCATTGCAGTTCATTTTGATGAATTTTTCAGCCTCCTTGGTGCTCGTGAAGCTCCGGTTTTTCCCCTTCCAAGTAAATCGCAGAAGGTTTTCCTCTTCTCGGCCAGTTCCCTCAACATGTGTGGACATGTCTAGTGTCTCAGTCCTTCCCACTCAAGCCCTCGTTTCTCTCTGACAGCTTTCAGAACTTTCTCCCTCGCTGACTGCCGTAGGAATCTGATCAGCACCAGTCTGGGTGGCTTGTCCTCGTTGGGGATGGGAGCTAGTGCTCGCTGTGCCCACTCTATTTCAAATTCACCTTCGACATCAACTCTGAGCCCATCGCTCAGCATTTTCTTCACACATTCCTCCATTGTGCTGTTTGTCACAAAGGTTTCTTTCAGCCCCAGTAATCTCACATTATTTCTCTTGCTGTGATTTTCAAGCATTTGAATGCCATCCCATAAAACTTCCATCCTTCTTTCAACGTGTTCTCCGTTGCTCACAAGCCGGCCAGTCGTGTCCTCCAGGTGGGAGATCCGCCCCTCCCAGCCTTTCTTGTATGCTGTTCACTGTGTTTTTTTTAAACTCATTTGTTGATTCTTTAATCGTTAGTATGTCTGCTGCCACTCCCTGTAGCATGGTGCTCATCTTGGAGATTTTGGCAAACATATTCTCCAGGCTTGCAGTTTTTTCGGCAGGTTGCATCTCTAGGTGCATTGGCGGCGGAGAGTTTGGAGACACCTTTCCTTCAGTCGTCAGAGGGTTTTTTTCTGGTAGCCATGCGGGTCGTGTCTTTAAAATACTCCGACGTGGTCGCCATTGGGGTCCGGAAAACATTCCAGCCTGCTCAGGTACCAGTCGTGAACGCCAAGGATTATTATTTCGCAAAAAGTTGTGGGTTTTCATGCAGTAAAATATTGTAAATATCGGTGGGGGAGCGGAGCTCGTCTACTGCACCGCCATCTTGCTTGGCGTACCCACGTGACTCCCAATTTTCAAACTTATAAAAAAACAAACAAAAAAAAACAAAAAAAAAACAACAAAAAAACCCACAACAGAATAAAAACATAAAATGCCTCCATACTGCTTGTCTGGTGTAATCCAAGTCTCCTAAAGCCCCAACATGTCAAGTTGACTAAAAATGTTATTTACACCATGTTTTTAGCCTGAATATTCACTGATTTCACTTCACTTACTTAGCTTGGAGCCACATTCATGTGCACACTGTCTGAAACTGGGTGAGTGTGTTGTGATGGTGTGCAAACAGCATGTTGGGACTTTAGGAGACTTGGATTATACCAGACAAACAGTGTGGAGGCTTTTTATGTTCTTCCAGTTGTTTTTTTCTGTTTGAAACCTTGTCACCATTGACTTATGTTGTTGGGCAGATTCTGCAACGCTGTTTTCCTGTGAAACTCCAGCAGCGTTTTGCAGACAAGCAAAATAAACTGTTAGGGTATGGTGTAAAGTCACTAAAAAAATACAAAGGTGTTGGACCCAAAAATGCAGACTGAGGCACTGGAGCAGACTTCAAAAAATTTAATCAAAAAAACCAGAAAGAAATATCAAACACAGGCTTACTTGAAACAAAGGGATCCAAAAACTGAAAATGGCAAAATCCAGGTGAATCCAGCAACCAAAAAACACCAAAAGGGGAAAATAAATCCAACAGGAATAACAAGAAATCCAAATGGAAAGGGAACACACAGGGAGCACAGCAGGCAGACAGAAACACCAAAAAACAACACGACGAACTGACCAAGACAAAGGGAGACACAGGGACTAAATAGGCAAGGAGGTAATCAGACACAGGTGGGAGAACAACAACAGGTGAAAGAAATCAGTAATCAAAAGAGCGGGAAAAGAACAAAGACAGGAAGTAAAGATAACAAGACACACAAGGGAAGCTCAAAGCTACAAAATAAAACAGGAAGTAAAGACAAGACATACGGAGGACCAAGACTACAGAATAAAACACGAAGTGACTAAGAAAACACAAACCAAGACAGTAAAAGACAGGAACAACAAAGACACACAAGGGGATAATGCTACAAAATAACCAACAAAACTCCAAACTATAACATAAACCTGACCGTCAGTCGGCATGAGGGCGAGTAGATAATGACTGAATTTTCATTTCTGGGTGAACTATCCCTTTAAGTTTTTTAAAATTATCTTTTTTTTTGTAAATAAAATCTGTTTTTTCTCCTGTGCAACCTTGGAGTCTGCCTCCTACTTCACCCTCTGGCAACTACTATCCAACACTGGCCCAGGGCCACTTTTTATATAAGAAAAATAATGACTGATTTACCATTACATTTTTGTATGTTCCTTTTGGTGTCAAATAAGTGTAATAAAAAGTGTAAAAAAAATAGGAAAAGTTTTTTCGAATATCTGCTAAGGACACAAAAATTGCAATAGTTGAAGAATGACTCAGGTACAGCGCCCCCATACTACAGTCAAGTCTGAGAGTTATGTAGTACTGTGGGATAATTACATGTAATGTTTTTGTTTATAGCTATACTTGCCTGTGGCTTTAGTATGGAGCTAAATTGGGGTCAAAAGTTTTGCACTTGAAAAAATAAAATTTGAAACTGAAAATTCAAGTTTTGATCTTGAATTTTGAAAAATACATCAATGTATTCAAAATAAAAAAGTGTACAAAACGTTTTTTCAGGTTTAATATAATTATGATTCACTCTGATAATTATTTTGAGTAAATTATTTATTTTCATTTTTCACTTTCATATATTTAGATATTTCAGATCCTATTTCTTTCAGTTGCACTTTTTTTCTTTTCAGATTCAGATCTTATTTTTTACAGTTTTCAAATCTTTTTTTCAGTTTAAGAACTTTTCTTTTCAGTTTCAGACTTTTGGCCCTGATTTCGCGTGGGGGGCGTGGCATCAACTGAGAGGGGTGTGGAATCATGACAGCTTAACAAAAAGGCTAGGGACCTTCCCCTATCACGTTGCCTTCAGGGAACGTAGGAACTGAAACAATTCAACTCAACACTTTATGTAAGCTACGCCGTGGGATTGATTGATTGATCAGTGAAAAAACTGATGTCAGTGACAAACTTCCATTTGCACGGCATGCACCAATATCCTGCACGGCTAAATCTGTTTTAATTTCCACTGTTAGGCTAAGGCTGTTAATATGTCACTTCATTAGCTAAGTTTTAATATTCTTCAATATGTGGCAAGTTTATCCAAATATCGCCTTTTTTGGAATTTTCTCCGAGGTTTTCGGAGATGTGAGGTGTGAAAACTGTTTTAGACAGTACTCAGGACCAATTGCAGAAGCGGAGTGATAAATTATGTCAGATTGTGCACTTCAACAGCCACACTTTAAGTGCTGAAATTTCCGATTTCCATGTAACACTGTGAACGCAGCGCAGTGTTCGCTCGCAATGATGGCATCCGGCTCAGCAGGTCTGCCTGGGGTGCTGAAAAAACCTGCAGCAGCCTGCAGTGGAAAAGGTTGATCCATGATACAGTATGAATGTGTCCTGGTGCTGTCAGCTAGTGTTTCTGAATTCTTACAGCAGTGGTTCCCAACCTTGGGTCAGGACCTCAAATGGATTTGCCAGATACTTAAATAATTGATCAATTAAAATTAAATTCATCTTTATAATGTTAAAGCTGGTATGACTCTGGCTAGTCACTTTCGCGAGTCCTAGTGAGTTCATATCGCAAATAGATGCATGGGTGAGTGCGAGTGCTTTAGCCCTATGCTTAACTTCCAGCTTTGCCAGCTCACCACTTAAAGACGTCAGAAACATTGTATGTTGTCACAAAACGACCTCTCATTTTGAACATTTCTCATCTGTCCCACCAGTACTGTCTAAAACAGCTTTCACATCTCACATCTCCAAAAATGTCGGAGTAAATTTCAAAAAAGGCGATATTTGGATAAACTTGCCACATATTGAAGAACATTAAAACTTAATGAAATGACATATTAACAGTCTTAGGCTAATAGTGGAAATTAACACAGATTTAGCTGTGCAGGATATTGGTGCATGCCGTGCAAATGGAAGTTTGTCACTGACATCAGTTTTTTCACTGATCAATCAATCAATCAATCCCACGGCATAGTTTACATAAAGTGTTGAGTTGAATTGTTTCAGTTCCTACGTTCCCTGAAGGCAACGTGATAGGGGAAGGTCCCTAGCCTTTTTGTTAAGCTGTCGTGATTCCACACCCCTCTCAGTTGATGCCACGCCCCCCATGCGAAATCAGGGCCAAAAGTCTGAAACTGAAAAGAAAAGTTCTTAAACTGAAAAAAAGATTTGAAACTGTAAAAAATAAGATCTGAATCTGAAAAGAAAAAAAGGTGCAACTGAAAGAAATAGGATCTGAAATATCTAAATATATGAAAGTGAAAAATGAAAATAAATAATTTACTCAAAATAATTATCAGAGTGAATCATAATTATATTAAACCTGAAAAAACTTTTTGTACACTTATTTTTATTTTGAATACATTGATGTATTTTTCAAAATTCAAGATCAAAAGTTGAATTTTCAGTTTCAAATGTTATTTTTTCAAGTGCAAAACTTTTGACCCCAATTTAGCTCCATACTTTTGCACCCTGCAGTCACCTGTATAATGTATAGCTGTGGATGCTCCATAGGACCCAGCAGACTGCTCTCTGTCTATATGCTACATCCCCATAACCAATTTACAGCTACTTTTCATGTGATACGCTGAAGCTGTATGACAATCATCCACAAACACCGAGCATCAGCGGGCGCGCGCAGCATCCGGAGGACCGTGCGCGTTCGCGCGTCGCGAGAGTGAAATGGGGCGGTAGAGGAGGGCAGGGGAGGGGAGGGGGGAGAGACACGGGAGTGAAAATGATGGCGACCGATGCAGAGGAGATAACACACCAAATAACCCCCTGTCCCATGTCCGACAACAGCACTCTGTCCATCAAAATCACGCGGAAAAACCAGGAGAGACACTGGAAGTTGCGCTTTATTTACCTGCAGTGCTGTGAGTACCGACACACACCACGACATTGTTTCGAGTCAAACACCGGTACAGGCCACACAAGCCCGGTCACAATACACAGAAAAAGAAGCTGCAGCACTGCACACACCGACATACGGTCTGTCACTGCAGCAGAACCACATCTGTGAAGAACCGGACAGAACCTGCGGAGAACGTGTAACGGAGGGGGGCAACATTCACGAGGACAGACATGGAGAAATAGAGAGAAATCAATCAATCAATCTTTTGCTTATTCTGCAATAAAAACACCCGACCTAGCAAAACATGATCTTAAACCAAGTTAATCCGTCCAGTTTCACATGTATGCAGTGAACCGAGTGCTGTTTAATACCTGGAGTTTCAGCTCTTTAAATGGTGACATCACTGGTTCTTTTTTCAGAAAGTTGACATGTTATTCACGTGCCGCTTGGATTGTATCTTGTCATTTAGCCTAACACTTAGTTAGCTGGTTTTAAATGTTGTGTTACAAGCTGACTGTGTATGTTGGTTATTTCTTACAACAGTGTCTGACACACAAAAAAATGGCTTAAGAAAAAGTGAGGAATGGAAAAGCTGAATAAGTTATTGCTACTTTTACAATTACACTGCCTTTACTTTTAGCCAGGGGTGAAAGTGGAAGTAACTAATTACAAATACTCAAATTACTGTAATTTAGTAGTTTTTTTGGGTATTTCTACTTTTATTAGCAGATTTTCAAATCTGTATTTTTACTCATACTTAAGCGTGCACTTAGTGACTTTTAAAATTATAATTAAGTACTGAGTACAATTTGACTCAATATCCAAACCTTTCATCTGCATTTTCGTAGCCAATCTGGTGATCTGATCACAAACAGGCCAATGAAAACATGACATATCAGGCCCTCCAGGATTGTTTTTGGCTGTTTTTGGGACTGTTGCAGCCTGAAATGCCTGATGTCATGGCAGGTTTACTAAAAAATTGTGATGCATGTTTTCAGGCGTTTTTTTTGCAATGAAATTGCAGGCGCAAGTGAAAATTGCATAAGAATGTTGCAATTTTTTTTTTCATTACAATCTAAGGCAACAAAAACAAAAAGGGTCACAAGTAAAAACAACTCTAACTAAATCTGCTTTATTTGTAGATGAAAAAGCGCGCAGAGCGTTGATAAATGTCAATACCAAGCACAAACCCGTTCTTTAAAGTACCTGTGACAAAATCAGAAAATATAAATGCAAGAAACAGGAGAATAATAAAACAAAACATTGGCTGGGTTCACTGAGACATACATGTAGGCTGTCAGATTTGTGGAAAAGTTACAGAGTTTGGACAAAATTGCAAGGCTGCGCAGAATTCACAGGGATTGGTTGAAGTTGTGTGAACTGCTGCGATCAGCATTGCAACTTGCTGGAGGGACTGACATGGACAAAAAACTAAACACTGCAGCAACACAGGTTTGGAGTAAAGATGTTAATCACCATCAAGAAGTTGACCAATTAAAAATCTGTTCATGGATATTTAATCAGTAGTCTAGCGATGGTAGTAATTGCATCTCATTTGTCATTATTTTGTCTGGTGGAGCCATTTGTTGAATAAGGAAACTAAAACTTAAAATGAGAAAAAATGACAAAACAAAACAGAAAAACACATGTCTTGTATCTTAAAAATTATCCACAATTAATCAGTTATTAGCAGTTTCAACTTTTAGTTAAGGAAATGCTATGCAAATCCTCTTGACTGTTTGCTCTTATTGATAATGTACAAACCATCAGTAATTTAAAGTAAGTTATACTCTTTAGGCAACATGCTAAGGCCTTTGGAGCCATTGAGATACCTACACTAACTTTTAACAGATATAGGGCCCTATCTTACGCTGGTGCGAGGCGCAATGGATTTAATGTATTCAAGGTGTGTCCAAATCCTCCTTTGCTGTCTCCCCCCAGAGGTGCAAGTGATATTTTGCCCTGCCCCGCCCCCTGCACCACCAGCGCAAAGCGGCATACACCTATCAGGTGTTCCCAAGTGCCCTCATTAATTCACCGGCGAGTTTAGGCCGAACATGCAATAAACCAATCAGAAAGTCAGCTCTCATCACGTGTAAGGCAAGGCAAGGCAAGGCATCTTTATTTATATAGCACATTTCATACCAATAGGCAACTCAATGTGCTTTACATAAAGACAGAACATTTAACAGTAAGAGCAGAAAATGTAAAAAGAAAACATTAAAAAAAATTAAAAATGAGAAATTTAAAATATTAAAAATACAGTTAAAAGAAAGAAAGAGAAAAGAATATAGGAAGTACAAGAAAGAGTGCAAATCCAAAAATTATAACTCTTAAGAGCTCAGCCATACGCACATGAAAAGAGAAATGTTTTTAACCTGGATTTAAAAGTGCTTACAGTTGGGGCTGATTTCAGTTCTGCTGGTAGTTTATTCCAGTTGTGTGCAGCATAACAGCTAAATGCTGCTTCACCATGTCTAGTTTGTACTCTGTGCTCCACTATCTGACCTGAGTCAGTAGATCTCAGAGCTCTACTGGGTTTATACTCTACTAACATGTCCTTCATGTATTCTGGACCTAAACCATTCAGTGATTTGTAGACCAGTAGCAGAACTTTAAAATCTATTCTGTAGCTGACTGGGAGCCAGTGTAAAGACTTAAGAACAGGGGTGATGTGCTCTGATCTCTTTGTTCTGGTTAAAACTCGAGCTGCTGCGTTCTGAATGAGCTGCAGTTGTTTAATACTTTTTTGGGGGAGTCCAGTCAGAAGACCATTACAGTAGTCAAGTCTGTTGGAGATGAAAGCATGAATCAGCTTCTCCTGATCTTTTTTGGACATGAAGCCCTAATTCTTGCTATATTCTTCAGTTGGTAAAAGGCTGTTTTGGTGACTGATTTGATATGACTGTTAAAGGTTAGGTCTGAGTCTATCAACACGCCAAGGTTCCGGACCTGGTCTTTAGTTTCTAGTGACAGTGACTCAAGGTGTTTACTGACAGCAACCCTCTTCTCTTTATTGCCAAAAACTATTACCTCTGTTTTTTCTTTATTTAACTGAAGGAAATTTTGGTTCATCCAATTTTTGTGTAAGAGGTAGGTGCGCCGGTAGCGCAAGCAGTGGCGGATTTATAAGGAGGAAACAAAGAGAAAAGATTTTCAAAGCGAGGAGACAGATCTCCTGGTTTGAGAAGTGAAAGCGTGAGAGCGCGCAATATATGGAGACACGTCTCCAAAGCAGCTACATGTGTAAATAGTTTATTTTACATGAACACCTGAAAAAACCAATACAATAAATGAACCGCAAATGTCATATAGATATGTAACTGGTTAGTTTTACACTAAAGCACCTTGAAATTGTGTCGTATTTTATAATTTATTATAAAATACAACACAATTATTATTACCTAATCCTCATCTCCTCCTCCAGTCGTCCTCCTCTGTCCCGCTATGAAACAATCAGAAAGAGTTTCTGAAATATGAAGTGCGCAAAATTACACACGAATATATCCAACCAGCTCCAATAAAAACACACATTCCTTTTTCTCTCTGGGGCAGACCGGACTCATGTGGTCATGTCTTGTACATTTTGTATGTTATAGATCGTAATTGTTTAATCCTTGTTTTTCTGGATCACAACAAACAGGCAGACACAAACAGCTGTCATGCTGACTCATCTGATAAAGACGATCTGACAGCTGTGATCCCATGCGCACTTTACAGGTCTGTTTAGATTTATTAGGCTTTATAATCATAAAATAATTTCTTTTTTCCTTATTAGTGAGTTTATCTTTAAAGACACACACGTGCGCACAGCTATTTAAAGCGATATTCCACCATTACATGATAACCCACTCAGTATGTACTCACCCCTATACTGATGTGATGATGGGTGAAGATCTTCAGTTCACTAAACAATCCTGGAGTTTCAGCAGAAAACAGGGTAGCAGCCTCATCCAGTGCAATGGCAGTGAATGGAGACCATGGATAAAACATTAAAAAAAGAACACAAAACAAACACAAATGTCTCCATCCTGCTTGTGTGGTGTAATCCAAGTGTCCGCGAGCTGCGACATTAAAAATGAACCGCAAAAGACGCCATTTATGCCATGTTTTTAGCCGAAATGTCAACTGTAGCATGTAGCCGGTAGGATGTAAACATGGCATCGATCTCGCGAGACTTCCGCACAGCGTCCATTAAGAGATACACAAGTCTCAAAACGAGGGTGTGGCCCAGCGCGTTTGCTATATTGTGCTCGGCGCATTGGAGTAATTGCGCATTGCCTGGCGTGTTTGGCTGATACACACACACGTCTTCACAATCATAAAACACCTTGATTTTTGTTCATTCCTTTCCTCACACTGGAGTGTGGATTAGTTAAGTGTCAAAAACATATTTTCTATCAGCAATAAAGTGTAAATATTGAAGTTAAAAGCGTGCGCACGTCTCCACAATCACAGAACACCTTTCATAAGTGTTAAACAGCCGTGCGTGAGTGTGTCTTTTAAGATAAACTCACTAATAAGGAAGAAGAAATGATTTGTAATTATAAAGCCTAATAAATCTAAACAGAACTGTAAAGTGTGCACGGGATCACAGCTGTCAGATCATCTTTATCAGATGAGTCAGCATGACAGCTGTTTGTGTCTGCCTGTTTGTTGTGATCCAGAAAAACAAGGATTGAACACTTATGATCTATAACATACAAGACACAATATTTGACCGCACGAGTACTGCTCAACCCGGAGAGAAAAGGCATGTGTGCTCATGTCGGAGCTGGCTGGATATATCCGTGTGTAATTTTGCGCACTTCAGGTGCAGGTGGGAGGTAATGATTAATTATAAAATACAACACAATTTCAAGGTGCTTCAATGTAAAACGTAACCAGATGCATGACATTTGCGGTTCATTTATTGAAATGGTTTTTGCAGGTGTTGATGTAAAATAAACTATGTACACATGTAGCTGCTTTGGAGACGTGTCTCCATATATTGCGCGCTCTCGCGCTTCCACTTCTTGAACCAGGAGATCTGTCTCCTCGCTTTGAAAAACTTTTCTTTTTGTTTCCTCCTTATAGATCCGCCGTCATGCTTGCGCCGCTGGCGCGCCTACCTCTTACAGGCAATGAGAGCTGTCTTTCTGATTGGTTTATTGCATGTTCAACCTACACTTGCTGGTGAATTAATGAGGGTACTTGGGCACACCTGATAGGTGTATGCTGCTTTGGCGCAGGGGGCGGGGCAGGGCAGAATATCACTCGCACCCCTGGGGGGAGACGGCAAGTGAGGATTTGGACACACATTGAATAAATTAAATCCATTGCGCTTCAGACCGGTGTAAGACAGGGCTCTAAGGCCCAAGTGCTTTTTACTCCAGTGCGCCGAGCACAAGATAGCAAACGCGCCGGACCACGCCTTCGTTTTGCCTTCATGTTTAGACCTCCCGCCCACGGCTGCACAGACCAGGCGCAAGTGAATTTGCTATCTTACAGACATGGCAAAAACGGCACTTGCGCTGGGTGTAAGATAGCAAAGTCACTTGCGCTGGCGGCGCAACGGCATTGCACCAGGTGTAAGATAGGGCCCATACTGTCTCTCCTCTAGACAGTAGATGCAGCTGTCTTCTCCTTCCAGATAAACAAGGGAATAACCTGAGAGTGTTGCTATGGCGGCTGAGGTCGGAGAGGTGTTGTCTTGTCTCTCTGAAATCTGGTTTGGATAACACTGACAGGGCTCCAGACTAACTTTTTTTACTAGGAGCACAGTGGCCCCTAACTTAAAATTTCAGGACCGCAAGCAGAAAATTTAGGGGCGCGCACCAAAATCGACTTGCAAAGTAAATATTCACATTTCTTCTCATTTTCACTGTATTACTGATAAATACTTGATGAGGAGCGTCCTTAATCTTCTCCTACGTCTTCTGTTTCAGTGTATCTGCGATGATGCCAACAAACTGTGCACATGCTGTGTCGTTACTGTAGGTTGCGTTCAGTTTTACACCGTTCTTCCTTTGCAGATTTGGCCTTTAAATTTTGTAAAAGGCAGTTCTTCCTTGGCAATGAAATAGGCCGTGTTAAACTTTAATATCAATTCGGCCTCCTCGGCGCACTGGTTAGCAGCCTCTTGTCTTCTAAATGCAACTGGGAGTGGAGTTGCACTTTCATTACACAGGTCACGGCACATTTTATGTCTCAGACTGGCACTGTGTTTGCTCAAAGTGTCGTGTTTTAATTGTGTGGTGCCAGTATTATCAGCGAATTTCGTGTTCCCCGCATGTTGTGGGTATCGACAGCAGAATTTGCAGTTCATTGAATTCGTCTCCTTGAAATACCTCAGCCAGGTGAACTCGTGCAGCCACTCATCGCGAAAACAGAATTTCCTGGCTTTTTTCGCCACGACCGTTTCCTCGCAATCTGAGTCGGACTCATTATCAGCATTTGTCTCCTCTGGAACACTAGGTTTACTGCAGAGAAAGTAAGAACTGAGAGTCCTCTTCTTCTTCTTCTTCTTTTTTCCATTTTATGGCGGGTGGCAACCAGCTTTAAGGTGCATTACCGCCACCTACTATGTGGACTATATGGAGTGTGGACCAGAGGTGAGAGTCCTCTTTGCCATTGTTCATTGTTTACAAGAGTTATGTGAAACCTGTGGATTCGCGTGATAACCCCAAGGCCTGCTTCTTTTCACACATAAGCCAATCACAGTGGTCATTGCCCCCCCCACTCTCACACACGTTGGCCCGCCTTCTTCTTCTTTGGTGTTTCTCTCCTTTCTTCTTCTTTTGGAGTTAATGTCGGTTGGCAAACCAACTCATTTGCGCATTACTGTCAACTACTGGGCTGAAGTGTGGAGCAGAAGTTTGTCAGCAACAAAAAATATTCAATAATAATTTAAAAAAAAATCGGCAAATTTACTGGTCGCACATGTGCGAGTAGAAATTTACTCGCACTGTCTCAAATTTTAGTCGCAAAATGCGACCATTTAGTCGCAGTCTGGAGCCCTGACTGACCCTGAACCGTGGAGCCAAGGGGGTGGAACTGTCGTCTCAGACCTTGCGTATTCATAATTCCTGTGTTTGGATTTACAGACCAATAAGCTAATTCAGTGTGCTGGGTCTGAACTTATTTGGGCATAGGTTCATCATGACCTTATCTGTGAATGTTTAAAGACTGTTCCAGAGGACTGAAACTCCAGAATTGAAGGGAACATCAGGACAGAGCATGTACTGATTATTTCTTCATTCTCCTTGGCCAAGTGTTATTAAACCAGTTTCAGCATGAGACATATGGACTCCTGTGTACTTCCTACTTCTGATGTGTGGGCAAGAGATAAAATCCATGACAGTGAATACTTTGTATTTTTACTTAAGTAGTTTTCTAACACCAGCACTTTTACCTGTAATGAGTAATATTTTGGTAATGTAAAAGTACTGTTCAGTACTCTGTTTTTAGCCAACTACTTTTTAAAGGTTTACTTAAAATAGAACCTTTTCACTGCAGCCATATTGATATGAAACTGTAAGTTAACACAGGTGTTTCCAATCATACGAGTCTTAACTAGTATCATAACACCTGTGCTTCACCTATTATTTAATGTTAAAGTGACTACTGTGTTATTTTTGTTGAGAATATGTTACTTTGACAGTATGGTGATTATAGTGTTATCTGCCATATACTCAACAGTAATCACTTTAGACTTAAGCTTTCATACATGCTAAAGTCTTTTTAATATCCTACATTTTAATTATTTTAATAAATATAGCTAATTATTAGGTTAGTTAAGATAATCTGTTGTGGAATGGTGTGAAAATAATCATCAAGAGATTGATGAAACCCCACCTCCTGTAACAACAGAACTCAGGCTCCATTTGCTCTCGTGATGCTGTTCTGTGACCATAAGTAACAACAGATCTTCTTCCCAGAGGAACCCAGCTTAACCAGGTTACAGCTAGCTCAAATAGCTTACTTTGTGTTTCAGCAGTAGCTTGGTGTTTATCAGGACAATGATGCATCTTATAGGCCATTTCACAGAAGACGTGTCAACATGTCACAGTAGTAAAAGCAAAGGTGTAAATAATTAAAAATGATGATGGCTGAATTCCATTTACCATTGTTCATGCTGGCTGACTGTCTTGGCTTACTAGGACACTTGAATAGAATGGAATGCTGTTACTGTAACACCTACACTTTCTCTACTAGGAACCTGATGAGCTTAAGGGGATAGTTCACCCCAAAATAAAAATACAGTCATTATCTACTCACCCTCATGCCGATTGAGGGTTGGGTTTGTTTTGTTACTTCACAAAACACTGCTGGAGGTTCACAGGAAAAGTGTTGCAGAATCTCCCAAACAATGTAAGTGAATGGTGACCAGTTTTCAGACGTTAAAAACAACCCCCAAAATGTGTAATCAAGTCTACTAAAGCCTCAACATGCTGTTCAGACATTGTGTACGCTCAGGTTAATGTGGCTCCGAGCTAAAGATCTACAGCGAAGATTCAGATTAAAAACGTGGTGTAAATGTTGTCTTTCAAGTCAGCTTGGCATGTCAGGGTTTAGGAGATTACACCAGACTTACACCAGACGAGCAGTATGGAGGCATTTTATTTATTTTTTTCCTTTTGTTTTTTATGTTTGAAAACTGGTCACCATTCACTTCCATTGTTTGGGAGATTCTGCAGCATTGTTTTCCTGTGAAACTTAAGCAGTGTTTGTGGACTAAAAAACAAAACCTGACCTTCAATTGGCATGAAGCTGAGTAGATAATGACTGAATTTTCATTTTTGGGTAAACTATCCCTTCAATGGTGAAGGCCCACTCCTTTTTCACCGCAGATGTTTTGACATATTTAGACCAGTGATAACCTAATAATTTTAGTTCCTTTCCATTCAGGTCAAACAGAGTCTGGGTGCTGCAATTGTGCATGCTGCCTCATTGAAAGGGGTCTGTTACACTAAATGGAGTGGAACATTAAGTATCATTTGTTTGTCAGGATCATTTGTGGAAATAATAATTCTATCCATGCTTTATGCAGTGTGCAGTAGGGCTGCAACTAACGATAATTAGCAGTATCTTGCAGTAACTTGCTGAATATTTATTTCCTTAATTCAGCCATTGATCATTTTATGTAAGACAATAGAGAAAAAATCCAAGTATGATTTGCCAGAACCCTAGCTGTCATCATAACATGTCTTGTCTTGTCCACCAAAGTGAAGAACCAAAAGATATTCAGCATGCTATCTTAAAAGACAGTATAGCAACAAAACCTCACATTTTAGAGAATAAAAACTAGCAGAATTCCCACCTCTGCTTCACTTTTCCATTGTTTTTTGGCACTATATCAGTTAAGTTGCATCTCCTATTCCAATGCAATTGACAGGCAATTCACTCGTGTCTCATAGAATATAAATAGGTGCAAACTTTGTTTTATGTCACGCCACGCTCAGTCAGTCATAGCCCTTACACCCTCTCAGTGAAGCACCTCAGTGATCAGTGAAAATAAGCGACTGGTGGCGAGACACGTGGCAGCAGAAATTGGCACATTTTGATAAATAAAAATTGAAAATAAAAGTTGATAGTTTTTTCTGGTCAGAGAGTACATCAAATGTTCTGAAATTTTTTAGCTACATTGTGACACATAAACAATGTTCTGTAATGCTGTTATGAAGTCACACGTTTACTTTAACACTAGAAAGGCCAGAATTCCAAACCTACTTAGAACGGCTGTAGGCGGTCATTTTGACCTCTAGGATCCAAACTTAATAATCTCTTATGATAAATACCCAGTCGAGAGATGAATGCATTTATTGTCTTAGGATGTCTTTTAAAAAATAAAAAACACCAAAATGCATATTTTAACAAATTAAATTCGGGCATATCAATATTCATATCATCCCATATATCAAACCGTAATTATTGCATATTATATTCACACCAGTGTTTGACAAATTCATTCATTCATAACTCAGAACAAGAAAATTATTTCAGAAAATAACCATTAAAAATATATTATTTCTTTAGGAAACATTTTTAAAACACTTATAACACATAAAATTATTTTTAAAATGGTGGAAACAAGCTGATCTAAAACAAAAGAGCCAAGAACAAAGTTTAGACTAAAAACATAAAACAATTTTATATTAACTAATTAAATCAATAGTGCATGTCTATTTAACATATAGGTTTAAGATTTGGTTTGTCTGTTCCAAATAATCTCTGAATAACAGAGAAATCCACACTAGTGTTGCAAACGTCCCCACTCTCCCCGTATTCACTGTCTCCTCCTCTCGCGCAATTTACACACGGCTTTGCGGCATTTTCCGCAGGTGCTGAAGTAGCCACGTCTTTTTCCTCCATATGAACTCCTCATCACTTTCTGATGAGAATGAAGTATGTTCATTCCAAGAAAGGTCGCTGTCACTTTCCACCTCAGATAGCTCCCCTGCATCAGAATCGCCGCTGTCCAAGTTCTGAAGTAGCTCCAAGGCCTTGGTAAGTGTCAGGTCTCTCCTCGGTCTTTCAGACATTTTCTTTATTTCTATCTCTCTATCTCCCTATCTCCCTATCTGTCGATCTCTCCATCTCTATCCAATAATAACGTGACTGGGAAAGGCTAAAAATAGATCAACCGCAGAAAAAATAAACAATAGAACAGCGCGAAATTCCGTATGGTCAATATGACCGCTCACGGCCGAAATAGATAAAAATTATGATATTTTTGTTGTCATTTATGTAATTTATGTAAAAACAACTTTAAATAAAAATACGTACACTTTTGTGAAAAGTCAAGAACCAGAGGATGTTTATTTTTTTATTCAACAAAGTTATTAGCACACGTAAATTTCAAAACAATCAAAATGACCGTCGTGGCCGTTCTAGTGTTAATGTTACTTTGTGTATGTTGCTGTCTCACTCTTATAGTCCTGTCTCTGTCTTTGACACACATTATTGAGTCATTATATTTACATGCCTCGACAGCTGTGTGAACACAGACAGTCTGAAAAAGATTATGATGACATGTCTAATTACTGATGCCATATGTCCCTCAGCCATCTTTAGAGGGGTGGTGGGAGAGCACAGGGAAGGATTGATAAGAGTGCAAGTGATGGATTTGAATGCGACAGAAAAGTGACCTGCCTCGTCAGGGGCTGGTTGATGGTGTTTATTGTCATCATAATCATGGCGCTCGCAGATGCTTTTCATTGTGTAGGATTTGACTTTCTGGAAATATGGAGTGTAAATATGAAAGCTTTTGCATCAAAGTAAGCCTTTAGAAAAAGTTTTTTTTTCCAAGTGCTATTTTCAGACTCCATTACTGACTCAAAGGCATGAAATGAATGTGGCATTGATATATGGTATATATTAATTAAAGTAAAATTAAAGTTAAAAGTAAAATGAAGTAAACCTTGTATGTATGTTCTACAGTTTTCTCATTGTCAATAAATCCTATGACAAGACTAAAAGTAACAATGCATCAGTCCATCTGTCAGTATTTAATAGGGATGCATCTAATGATTATTTCATACACAATTTATTGATTAATCTATCAATTACATATTAATTAATTAATTAATTAATTGTATTATTTTATTATGTAATAATTAATTTACTTAAAATACATATCAAAAACTTGTCACATTAATATTTCAACATTTTATTCATACTTAATCCTGAAAAACAGACACATAAAGCACATTAGAATAATGATAGTAGTGGCATATTTTAAAGTTAGTCTACTTTCCACCCTATTTAATAGACTCCATGTCAGATGTCTGATCAGAAAAATACTGGACCTCAAATTCAAAAGGAGCTGTGATACATATTAATTTAATAACTAATCACTGTCAACCTTTCACTTAACTGGATAATCACTATTTTGCCTTAAAACTTGAGCTGGTTATGACATGGAGTTATTTTATCACTAGAGTCATATGTAGGTAAGGTGATCTCTAACACTATTTTTCATCAGTATGAGCTGGGCGGTATGACCCAATATTCATATCACGGTATAAAATGAATCCCTTCACGGTAACGGTATATATCACGGTATAAATGTCTAGGTGTAAAACTTATAATGGAAGTAGGGCTGGGCGATATGGCCTAAAATTTATATTGCGGTATAATTTGAAGCATGTGCTGTAACGATATATATTGCGATGTAGTCTCTTCTTCTGTATATATATGTCAAAATGACTGTTTCTGAACATACTCACATAGCAGATACATTGCAGCAGAATAAACACACTTCAAAACATAGTAAAAAAAAAATTCAAGTAATTTTGAAGCTGTGTAACGGATCTTTCTCCAAACAATGTAACACAAAATTAAAAACAGTATTTTAGAAAAAGGTTAGTATTTATATGCATTTATTTATTTATTTATTTAGTATTATTATTGTAAATAATAGTTCATTTCTTTAATAAAATATTGTCCTCTGATGAGAAAAATCTTCACCTTTATTCAGCTCAGTCTATGTGATGATGAAACGGTGCACAATATTCATGTTTTTGTATTAATGCAGCAGGATCATTTACATCAGTGTCACTCTGACAGTTTACATCAGTGAGGATGTTTTAGACCACAGCAGACAGCAAACTGCACACAGACACACACATGACTTATAATAATGCAGCACAGTCACAAACGTTTTTGTGGAGGAGACCAGCGTCACACACGCTAACCCCCCCCCCCCCCCCCCCACAGCTCGTCTCTCCTCCCGTCTGTTACGATTGATCTGGATGAAATAATTAAGTATTTAAAAGTACATAAATCGGACTTGGAGTAAAAAAATCACGCACCACAGACGTGCACGTTAAAATGATTCATGATCATGAAAGTTTTTTATATCAAGTCGACACATCTGTCCATATTCTCTCTCTCTCTCTCTCTCTCTCTCTCTCTCTCTCTCTCTCTCTCTCTCTCTCTCTCTCTCGCTCTCTCTCTCTCTGCTCAGACTTATTTTAACTTTTACCTGGTTTCAGGTGGAGCTGCAGCTCGATCAGCACTCGCTCGTCTCCCTCCTCTTATTCTGTTTCTTTGCACTGAGCCAGTCGCTGAAACAGACAAGCCCGTTTACATTGTCGGGTGACAGAAGCTCGCGTCTTCGCAGCTGCCAGCTGATTTCATTTCCAGCTGCTGATTCAAACTATTGATCAGGCCAATATAACAGAACGTGCGTTAACGCGCGTTAAAAAAATTAGCGTTAAAAGGAATTTGCATTAACTTTGACAGCCCTGGTAAAAAACAAACATTACAATTTCTCCCTGCTAACCTGATTACTTCTTTATATCGCGGTAGGCCGGTATAGTCAAAATCTCTGCCGTTGGCCAAATTCATATCGTTTCTACCGTTATACCGTTTATACCGCCCACCCCTAGTATGAGCCAAAGAAAATACTTTTTGTCCATAGAAAAGGTTGTCATAAGCAACTGGACTTGGTAGTGCTCTTGAAGACATTTTGCCTTTCATCCAAGAGACTTCTTAAATTCTTAAAATACTTTTTGTTGTTTTTTCTGCCTACTGAGATGAATTACAGACAGTCTGTCATGTTAGTTTTAACCATTTCTGTCTCATACATGGCTGATAAAGTGAACAGAAAGTACAAAATGGCAGAATAACATTGTTAGATGACGCCTGATGTAAAGTTAACAGCAGCAATGCAGACATCACTTGACATGACTTTTTCCAGAAAAAACTTCTAGAAAGTGTATCTTAAGTGGCCTCTACTAACAGAAACATTCCACGTGTTGATAATCCTCATATTTGTTATTTGGGTGCTGATAGAAAGTAAACAGGATGATGCTACTGCTGCAGGAGGAGGACAGGTCGCTCTGTGTTTCACTTCCAGCACTCTTGTGAAGCAGTTTGTCCTGCTGAGATAAGTCATATCCAGTTTGTGGAGCTGAAGAGAGCCAAACTGTTGCATCTCTGTTTAAATTGTGACCACACTTTAGATGACTGCAGCGAGTCTTGCTCTCTGCAGCTTGTTCTTGAATCCATGCTCTGACCGGGCACAGCAGTAATGTGTTGACGCATGATATCAAATCGATGTATTTTTATAATTGATTACTTTGACGAATTGCCCCAGCCCTAATATTAAACAAGGTTTACCACAGTACATTAACTGATGGGTGTCCAATACAGACACATACACACTGCAATTAAAATAAATAATCTGTCTCTTGATTCTATCAATTCTCTGCTTTAATTGATGCCGTACCATGATGTCATGCCATTTCTAATGATGCTTTCCAACACAGATAAGAGCTTGACCAAAATATGAAAATACCTATCACATGAAAATTTAGTTACATTCAATGGCATGCCTTTGTAAACAAGAAGCAGGCTGTAATGATGAGGCAGAGAAACATGACTGCTAGTCCCAGGAACTGCTAGTTTTATCAACATTTTCAGCAATGTGTTTTTGTCTTGCTTTTCTCGCTGTATTTTCAATGTACTTTAACGTCTTCCAAAATATATGTTTCATAATATCCGTTCTGTCAATGTACAAACTATACTACTACTAATGTACAAACACTCCCATATCAAAACTAGGGATGCACCGATACCGACACCAGCATCGGGTATTGGTTCGATATTGACTTTACGGACTCGTACTTGTACTCATAAAACTACTCCGATACCCCACACCTGATACCACGTCATGAAAAGTAGCTGCTCGACACAAGCAAACATCTAAAGAACCGCCAAGATGCAGAGTTCAAGACGTTTGCTGGTGCTTTCCCTCTTTTTTTGGTCGCATCTGTGGGAGACTCGCTGTCCTCAACATCATCCACTGATGACCCCAGCGACTTTGGAAACTGTCTGTAAAATTCCTTGTAAGTCCATGTAAAACTCAAATAAACACACGGAGTGCACTCGTAGACCGCAGTCAACCACTGTCCAATAAGTCCTGGCAGGCGTAAACTAGTTGAATGCCTCGGCTAATTAATCTGAGACAAAGATAAAGAAAAAAACACCACTGCCACCAGTCTGTAACCACCTTTTCTTCGTAATAAACTGCTACAACTTCCCTTTGTGTACTTCATCTTCACCAAAACAGCCTGACAGCACAGTACACCCAACTTCACTCTTTAGGGCTCACAGCAGGGTAAACAAAACTGTTGCACATGGCACCACACTCATACCTGTCCCCCATAAACAATGGCAGGTGGGAACCAATTAGCTCATAGACAAGAGAGACATGAAGAAGAAACTTAAATTCTGCACATGGAGGTGTGTAATTAAAATACTAGTTAAAGTGCTGCAATGAAAAAAAATAATTATCGCATATAACACCATTTGTAACAGTAAACTTAATTCTGCAAGTCCATAATCATGTTGTCAAATTATTATACTGAAATATGTCATGTGCACACTAAACTGTGCAGCTTAATAAGGAACACAAAATAAGCAAAGTAACTTGCTACAAATAACTCAAAACTGTAATGTGTACAGTAACTATGGTTACACTTGTAGCAGGAAACAGTAACAATGATTTGTTACATTTAGAAAGTGAGCATCTAATGAAAATAAAACATGTTTTTGAAGTTATTGTAAGAACTTTAATGGCATTATTAAGTACCTGTATTGGTACTCGGTATTGGAAAGTACCCAAATGTAAGTACTTGTACTCGTACTGAGTCTGAAAAAAGTGGTATTGGTGCATCCCTAATCAAAACACAGTTCATGCTTACAGCTAGATATTCATGTACCCTTTTAGTTTGGCTGTTCTCTAAATTGCATGTGAATTCCACTTTCTTTACAGCAGAATCACCTTTTCTCTTCATTGTAGGCCTTACATTATTAGGGAACCAATTAGCAATACGTCTGTATCTAGCTGCACTGCTAAATGCTAACAGCGTTAATGGTAACAGTAATTTAGCAGGTGAGCTTAATGATAATTAACACATGCACAATTAACACACTAACAACATGCTAACAAACTTTGATACATCCAAACAAATCCATTATTGACAACATCCATGAAACACAACTTGTAGTCACTTATCTAACCTTTTTTGTTAATGTAGTCTGGACGCAAGAAAATGGTACAGCGGGCATCCATAGAGCTTATCTTCTCATCTTGCTCATTCTTCCACATGTGGACAGTTTTTCGTTGAGGTTACTCAGACCAATAATTTAAAAGTTTTCTCTCCATTCATTGTAGTCTACAGCCCCTAATGTAAACAAACAGGGTAAGCATGGAAATAACACTGACGTGTGGCAATGGGAATTGATAAGATTTTATTGATATCAATGCCGTTATCGATTCGGCTTGACTATCCAATTCTTTATTGACTCCCTTATCGATTCCTGTGGATTTTCGGTTTGGAAAAAAGGAGGCCTATTATTATGACCATTATTATTATTATTATTATTATTATTTTCACCATCTGGGAGGCTTATTTAATGTTCATGGCTTGCTTCAACCACTGTGGGGCGCTGCCAGATTCAGACTTGTGAGGTTCACATGCACTGCAGATACAATGCTGAGACAAGCCCTCATTTGTATATGCCCATGATGCAATGCTTCAAGTTCAAGTTTACCATTTTCCAAACACAAATGTTACATTTTGTTGGTGTTTTTAATGTACAGTTGTGACTTTCTGTTAGGAGTTGCCATGTAATGCTGGGATCTACTGTTCCCAGTGCATAGTATATGCTGTGAGAAGTAAAGGTAATGCTTCAACTTATGCTAAACGTTGTAGAGAAGAGAAATGTAGTGGTATGTGCGGACCAAGAATATTCGCATATGTGCAAGTGTAGTTAGAGCAGAAATCAATAGCGGAATCAAAAATACGATTTCTTAATGATGTTGATGGAATTGTAATCTTGGAACTGGTTCTAAAATGGAACCAGATCTCAATGCCCACCCCTACTGACGTAAATCACAGGAGACAATGCCACATACTCTGACATTACAAGCCCAAAGCTCTGGTTTCCTTGTCCACACAACAATACTGAAAATGAATTCGTCAGATATCTTCACCTCAGCAGGTAGTTTCATAAAGCTCTGTTTTAGTGACCAAAAACGTCATCTGTGTGTGGACCAAAAAGCCCAAATACATTGAAAACTAATAATTTAAAAATACCTGTGTTGGAGTGGACAGGGCTTTGGTGTAGCAGAGCCTTGAATGGAACAGAAACTTAATCAGTATCACTGGTGACACCTGTCCTTACCCTGCTACTCAATGTCAAAATAAGCGCTGTGAAAAAGGTCTATTGCATTGCCTTAAACTACTTTTTAGTCCAATAGCTAGTCCAATGTAGCTTTTGCTTAACTTAAAACAGACCTTTTTCTCAGCTGTTATGTAAATATGTCCATGAAATAGTAGGATAAACACAGGTGTTACCAATGATACAAATGAATTTATCCTGTTCCATTTAGTGTTCAAGAGCCTTTCCATTGCAGCACCCTGACTGTTTGAGAATGGAACAGAGCCTTAATTATTCATTTAGTATCATTGGTAAAACCTTTGTTTACCCTACTATTTCTTGTCAAAATGGCTGCTGTGAAAAGGTTTAAAATACTACATTCCCCGGCGAATAAAACAGCACATGGCGTCAGTAACAAGGAGGAGTTAGGGTCCAGTTTTAAGTAGTATTAGTTGCTCATGCTAGCGTTACTTGCCTTGTCCAGTCTGCTCATCTCTGTAACTTAACTTTCAGCATACACTGTTGCCTTCTGAAATAACACGTCACCTCACTCGTTAATCACATGGCCTCTGTGGTGTTATGTAGGCACCACTGCTCATTTTCCCCCGAAGCTTAGTAAGCCTGATGTGCAGTTTCATAAAATTGTAATAACTTCTTCTGACTTAAGTGGAGGCCCACTTATTTCAGGCGAAGCAGACAGCCTCCTGTATAAATTGCTGTGGGAAACCCTGACATTATTGTATCCAAAGGAATGACATGTACATACCGTTTAAATATATATATTAATTAAAGGAACAGTTTGACAGTTTGACATGTTATATATATATGTTCACTTTGTTACTGACAGATGAGGAGATTAATGCTTCATTCATATCAGAGAGTTGCCTTGATCTTCTCCTCTATCTCTTGACAATAAAGTTGACAGGTGTATTTCCCATTATTTACTAGTAATCAATCATGACCTTTGGTCAACTGATTAATCTGGTATCCTATTGCTCTCCCGAGGGGTTAATTTGTATCCACAATCACTCAAACCATAATTTTAATCAGTTAGTTTTAGTTTTTTGGGGGGGCAGTGGACCCACTGCCCTGCATGTTGTGAAAGTTTCCCTGCACCAATGAACAGGTTGTTAGCAGGCTTCTGCAGGGTCTTGGTGATGAGTTAATCATTTGAATGTGATCTGTTGCAAGAGGGAAACATCTAATACATACATACAGGGAAGGTTGTCTCCAGGGCCAGGGCTTGCCTTTTTATTTCTCGGTGGATGTTGATTTCTGCAGCTGGAGGGGAGTTGTTTTAGGGCAGTAAAGGTCCACTAGGTGGTCAGGGTCATTTTCAATAATGTTGACTTTGAATCTCAGCTGTAGCAGTGAAGTAGGAATAGTTGGATGTGTGAGAATTATATGTGCTGTTCAAGGTGCCAATCAAAATCTTTGATAATTCTAACACAGCCTTAAAATAGCTGTAGAGTTGACTCAACTCCTCTGTGACAGTCTTGACAAAAATTTAAGAATATAAGCGTCCCATAGATTGCTGTTTGATTGTTGCAATGTTATTGTAATGGATACTTGATATTGTATTGATGTTTATCAAATTCCACAAGTGTGGGCTGAAGTCACATGGACTCGTGTCAAAGAAGGATGTGATGACATTAGTATGGTGGCCAACAAGGGCAAACGCACTGCATATACAAAAACAAGTTACATATTAAAGCTGCAAGCAGCGTTGAACGGGCCCTCGCACCTCCGCGCAACTCGGGGTGCTTGCGGCTGTGGCCTCATGGCCTGATTCGTCCCAGGCAAGTCTGTATCGTACTGCTGCTCCACTGGTAGAGCTGAGGCTGCGAGAGTGAGCCTCCTGTAATAACAAAGCAATACAAAGTAGGCTAGCAAAATCAATGATCACTCAAAGTTAACAGATCATTTATTTATTTTCACTTCAGTGTTTGTGCATTATATGCGCAATGCCACAAGGTCAGACTCTGAGCATGCATGTGCTTTTAAATCAGCACTGTGTCTTACTGAACTGAACCTGCGCACTTACAAGTTGCAGCAAAGTCTGGTAGCTCTCAAAATCTTTGTTATTTTTGTCGCTTTTTATCTGATTTTTTACATCTACTGATGGATATTTCTGTGGAGAGAAGAGTTTATTCAAAAGAAGAGCTTTTTTCATTGAAATGGAGCAAATCTGGAGTATATTACCCTATTCCAGCTGAGATAAGGAGGAGCTTTCGTGGTTACCGTGCTGGTGCAAAGTTAAAGGCAAGGAAATGGAGATACAAGCCCATTCTGCCATCAGTCATCATGGGGAATGTCAACTCTCTGCCCAATAAAAGTGAGGAGTTGGAGATATTGGTGAAGACTCAGAAAGTGTACCGTGAGTGCAGCCTGATGTGTTTTACTGAGACCTGGTTGAATAATAACATCTCGGATTCCATTGTGGATATACCTGGCTTCACTCTCATACGGTCAGACAGAGATGCAAAGGCTAGTGGCAAGAAAAAAGGAGGAGGACTGGCCTTATTTGTGAACCAGAGATGGTGTAATCCTGCACATATTGCTGTCAAGGAGAAGATATGC
The DNA here is from genome assembly GCA_034769285.1 of Lutjanus argentimaculatus. Taxonomy (NCBI): domain Eukaryota; kingdom Metazoa; phylum Chordata; class Actinopteri; order Lutjaniformes; family Lutjanidae; genus Lutjanus; species Lutjanus argentimaculatus. The sequence continues at coordinate 1,009,970 of JAWZSL010000033.1, read as the reverse complement.
TGTCCAGATATTGAATTATTGGCAGTTGGAATGCGGCCATATTATGTACCAAGAGAATTTGGTCATATAATAACAATACTTGCGTACATCCCTCCCAAGGCAACGGCTGATGTTCCATGTGAAATTCTGCATGAATTTGTTGCTAGGATACAGACTAAACACCCTGAGGCACTTATAATAATATCTGGAGACTTCAACCATGTTACCCTCTCCTCCCACCTGACTGGATTTACACAATTTGTTAACTGTGCTACAAGAGAAAACAAAACCCTTGATCTGCTGTATGCCAATGTCAAAGAAGCTTACAGAGATACTGCCTTACCACCACTGGGCAGGTCAGATCACAACTTGGTTCTTCTGCAGACCTGTTACAAACCCTGTGTGCAAAGGGAACCTACAACTACACTCACTGTAAGGAAATGGACACCTGAGGCTAGTGAGGCTCTAAAGGACTGCTTTGAACGCACTGATTGGGATGTGCTTCTGGAAACAGATGAGAACAGTATGGACATTGATAGACAGGCTGACTGTTTCACTGAGTACATCAACTTCTGTAGAGACACAGTCATACCTACAAAGACTGTACGCTGTTTCCCCAATAACAAACCCTGGATCACAAGTGACATAAAGGCAATCCTCAATCAGAAAAAGGAAGCTTTTAGAGAGGGTGACAAAGAACGGCTCAAACAGGTGCAACATGAGCTGAAGAAGAGATTGACGATGGCAAAGGTGGAATACAAAAAGAAGATAGAGAAGAATTTACATCATAACAACATCCGTGAGGTGTGGAGAGAAATAAATACCATCTCTGGCTACAACAAAAAGAAAAGACAGCCAATCGTGGGTGATGTGGAAAGAGCTGATGAACTCAATCAGTTCTTCAACAGGTTTGACACTGAGATCACATCCCATTCCACTGCCGCTCCTCCTCCTCCTCCTCCTCCTCTTCAACATGTGGGCATCTCCACCATGGCTCCTCTTCAACAACATCTGGGCATCTCCATCATGGCTCCTCCTCCTCCTCCTCCCCCTCCTTCTCCACAAGTGTGTTCCTCCACCATGCCTCCTCTTCAACAACATCCGGGCATCTCCATCATGGCTCCTCCTCCTCCTCCACCACAAGTGTGTTCCTCCACCATGGCTCCTCTTCAACAACATCTGGGCATCTCCACCATGGCTCCTCCTCCTCCTCCTCCTCCACAAGTGTGTTCCTCCACCATGCCTCCTCTTCAACAACATCTGGGCATCTCCATCATGGCTCCTCCTCCTCCTCCTCCTCCACAAGTGTGTTCCTCCACCATGGCTCCTCTTCAACAACATCTGGGCATCTCCATCATGACTCCGCCTCCACCGCCTCCACCTCCTCCTCCACATGGGTACATTTCCGCGACTGCAGCTACTCCTCTTCACACACCTGTTCCTCCACCCTTGTTTGTCACTGAGACAGGGGTGAGGTTGGAGCTTGGGAGACTTTGCTCTGGGAAGGCAGCTGGCCCAGATGGTGTGTGTCCAAGGCTGCTTAAAGACTGTGCTGCCCAACTGTGCCAACCTCTTCACAAAATCTTCAACCTGAGTCTACAGCTGGGGCGGGTGCCGGTTCTGTGGAAAACATCTTGTATTGTCCCGGTACCAAAAAGAAAATGTCCAGCTGAACTAAATGACTACAGACCGGTGGCCCTTACTTCACACATCATGAAAACCCTGGAGCGGCTGATTCTACGTCTTCTGAGGCCTGAGGTCAAAGACAAACTCGATCCCCTGCAGTTTGCCTACAAAGAACACATTGGAGTGAATGATGCAGTACTCTACATGCTCCACCGTTCCCTCTCTCATTTGGAAGAATCTGGCGCTTATGTAAGAATTATGTTTTTTGACTTTTCAAGCGCATTTAATACCATCCAACCCAACATACTCAAAAACAAGCTCATAGAGATGGGAGTGGTTTCTTCCTTTGTCTCCTGGATCACGGATTACCTGACAGAAAGGCCACAGTTTGTCAGGTTGGGGAACTGTTTTTCTGGGACATTAATGAGCAGCACAGGGGCTCCACAAGGGACTGTCCTGGCTCCATTCCTGTTCACATTGTATACAGCAGACTTTAAATATAACTCTGAGTCCTGCCACATCCAGAAATACTCAGATGACACTGCTATTGTAGCTTGTATAAGGAATGGACAGGAATCTGAATATAGGGATTTGATAAAATCCTTCAGTGACTGGAGTCATAAAAACTGCCTCATACTAAACACATCAAAGACAAAGGAAATGGTCATTGATTTCCGTAGATCCAAGCCCCTCTTCAGCCTGTGAACACTTGTGGAGTGGACATCGAGGTGGTAACAAACTATAAATATCTTGGTGTACACCTGGATAACAAGCTGGACTGGTCCCTTAACACAGATGCACTCTACAAAAAGGGGCAGAGCCGCCTCTTTTTCCTAAGGAAGCTCAGATCTCTAAACATCTGCAGTAAGATGCTGCAGATGTTTTATCAGTCTATTGTGGCAAGTGTTTTATTTTATGCTGCAGTCTGCTGGGGAGGAAGTTTGGGAAAAAAGCAAGCAAGGAGGCTGGATAAGCTTGTGAAAAAGGCTGGCTCTGTGATCGGAGTAAGGATGGACTCTCTGGAGGAAGTTGTGGAGAGAGACACAATGAGGATGGTGGAGGCCATCCTAAACAACATGGATCATCCACTGCATAACACCTTGATGGACCAAAGAAATAATGGTGGTGGAAGGCTTCTCTCTCTTTGTTGTAGGACAGATAGATACAGAAGATCTTTCATACCAACTGCCATCAGACCCTATAATTCTTATACAAATAGATGAGACTACAGACAAATGAATTTCCCCTTGGGGATCAATAAAGTATTTCGTATTCATATTCGTATTTCGTACTTAATAGGCTGTGATCTGTTTTACTGGCACACAGTACAAAGACAAACATATCTGCTGCATGTTTTATGACAGTAAAGTGTCAGCCTACATTTTTTTTGAACATATCTAATATGTTCTGTGCTTCAAAAAGATAAATAAAAAAAACATGTTTCCCATTTGTTGTCATTGCATTTCCCGGGAAATGTGAAATGGGCTTGATTAAATGTCCCATGGATCCTGTTTCCTGGGATTAAATGTATTTCAGACATTGAGGAGGAATTAGATGTCACTTCCTGTCTTTACGAGTTTGTGCTACTCCTGATTGTCATGTGGATGTGTTCAGGGTGGTACTTTTGTCATACCTGTGAAGTTTGGTGCAGATCAGACCATTTATGCCAAAGTTATAATCATTTCCTGTTTCATGGCGAATCATCATCATGAAATTCAAAATGGCCGACTTCCTGTTTGGTTTGGCTTATGGGTCCAAGAGACTTTTTTGTGGGTCTGGTTGTGATACATGTGCATACCGATTTTTGTGCATGTCGGTGGAACGTCCCGCAGGGGCTGCTGTTTAACCCTCTGGGGATGGACCTCCCGCGGGCGGCCCCACCCACTCCCGCTGTTAGCATAGTCCTGTTTAAATTAATATAAAACAAAAACTATATAAGCTAAAACGTTCATTCTTTTTGCTACTGAAAGCTAAGACTTCCGCCTTTATTTCCAGCATGTTGTATACTTAAATACCAGGTTAATGATGTCATTACGTCACTTTACGTGCGGGTCAACAACTCCGATACTTTGCCGCCACCGCTTGGTGGCGGCGCAAAGTATCGGAGGAGAGGAGAGAAGAGGAGAGGAGCGGTCAGCAGGAGATATTTAGAGAGAAATAGGATAGTCATTATCGATTGAAAAATTTGGATATTGCAGGTGAAAACTGAGTGATTTAGTGTGAGAAAGTTGAGTGTTTCAGAGAGAAAAAGTCGTGAGATTCAGAGTGAGAAAGTTGAGTGATTCAGGCAGAGTAAGTTGTGTTTCAGGGAGAGAAAGTTGAGTGATTGAGTTGGCCTTCGTGTTTTTTGTTAATATAATAATCTTTTATCTTAGGTTGTACAGATTTTATGAATACCAAGCATTTTAAAATGATCTATGACATGACATCACAATTAGCATAAATACAAATGTATGCACATTGGAGATATTTCTGTTTTAGAAAACGCCTTTGCACTGTGCTCATAAAAATGATCATATCTGAATAAGTAAACAATGTACATAATTCAAATCAGTTGTTGAGTGTTAAGAAATGTTTTGTCAATTTTTGTTCATTTAGAAATCTTTTGGATCAATGTTTTTTGTCTGTTTTTTTAAGTAAAGTATGATGAACATTTTCGATTTTTGTATTTTTCATTTTTATGACAGAATTTCAACACTTTTATCAAGTATTGTGCTGTATTGACATACATAACCTTTTAGCTTAGGTTGTGCAGATTACAGGGATATAAGGAATTTGAAGATACTCCAAGAAATGACATCACAGTGAGCAAAAATACCAATTTAGGCACTGGCGAACCATTACTATTGCAGTCCTTAAAGGGTTAAAGGCCGTGGTCAAGGCGTTTGGCCACGGTTAGCAACGAAAGTCATTTGATATATTCAGGGCAGGACCTTTAACATACATGGGAAAAGTTAATGGCATTTAATGTGTTTGTACGAAACGTCAACCTACTCTGCATTGTCAGGGCGAAGGCCTTTGATGAAACGTTACGACTTTCACAACATAGCATTACCAAGGTCTTAAGGGCTTCCACACCAAATTTGAGTGAGACATGGTCAATGTGTGCGCAGCAGCACCTCAAAGTCTAAAACATGACATGTCCTGTCACCAGCAGAGGGCGCTATGACAATCGCAGAATATTGTCATGCATATGTGTTCAGGGCAGGACTATTATGAAACAAATGAAGTTTGGTGCAGATCTGACCGTGTATGCCAAAGTTATAACCATTTCCTGTTTAATGGCGAATCATCAAAATTAGCCGCCACCGAACGGCCACACCTTTTAAGTGAAATACAATCATTTTATTAATTTTGATCACAAACTAGTCTAGATGGTACACACCAATTTTGAAGCTGATTTGATGAATCCTATAGGAGGAGTTTGTTAAAATTCGACACGTGGAAAACGGCAAAAATGAGCACGAAATTCAAAGTAGCCAACTTCCTGTTGGGTTTAGGCCATAGGTTGTCAGATACATTGTTGTGTGTCCGGGCATGATCTATGTGTGTAGCGATTTTCGTGCATGACAGTGAGACGTGCCGGTAATGGCGGTGTTTAGAGGGCGTGGCCAAGCCATTTGGCCAGGCCCATTGACGAAGATCATATCACATGTTCAGACCCGGACCATTAACAAGCATGTGAAATTTCAGACAGATTCGATCAAGTACACTGAAGCTAGGGTCACTTCCTGTGTTTTGTGAAACGTTGACCTTCGCCATGCCGTCAGGGCAACACCGTTTGACGATACGTCACAATCTTCATGATATAGCATCGCCAAGGTCTCAAGGCCTTTCGGACCAGATTTGAGCTGGATATGGTCAGTGTGCTGGGAGCAGCACTTCACAGTGTAAAACATGTCATTTCCTGTTGCCAGCAGGGGGCGCTATGACAAACACGGAATTTTGTCATGTAGCTGTTTTCAGGGTGGGACTATTATGAATCATGTGAAGTTTGGTGAAGAATGGACAATGTAGTCCAAAGTTATAACACTTTCGTGTTTCATGGCGAAACGTAAAACTTTGACGCCAAAAAGCCGATACGGCCTTCAATGATAGCGCAATCGTTTGATAACTTTTGATCACAAAGTAGTGTAGATGGTAGCCAGTGATTTTGAAGTCATTATGATAAATCCTGTAGGAGGAGTTCGTTAAAATACAACATGTGGAAAACACCAAAAATGACCACGGAATTCAAAATGGCCGACTTCCTGTTGGGTTTAGCCTATAGGGTCCCCCCCGACTTTTTTGTGTGTCTGGGCATGATCTATGTGTGTACAGATTTTCGTGCAAATCGGTGAAACGTGCCGGTAATGGCTGTGTTTAAAGGGCGTGGCGAAGTCATTTTGCCACGCCCCAAATTTTCACCAAGACTGATGTGTGTGCCAAAATTGGTGAGTTTTTGAGTATGTTTAAGCCCCCAAAAATGCAATTCATTTTTTGGGCAGTCTGAGCAAAAACAATAGGGCCTTGCACCTACGGTGCTCAGGCCCTAATAAAGAAATGAGTTGCATATACAGAAACACACTACATATAAGAAAACAAATGTAAAAGAAAAACGCTGCATATCCAGTCATACAACGGAAGTGCTCCAGGCCTCTAGGAGCAGTGCTGAGCTGGTCTTTCTTTTTATGCGGCCTCTCCCGACTCCAACTTTCCTCCAACCATAAATTTCTTCTTACTCACTGCCTCATCTGCTCTATACCATACGTTGATACATCTGTTGTCTGTCTCTCGGGTGGAAGTTCAGCACTGCCCCTAGAGGCCTAGAGCACTTCTGTTGTATGACTGGATATGCAGCATTTTCCTTTTGCATTTGTTTTCTTATATGCAGTGTTTCTGTACACGTTTCTGCCGCGCATTTGCCCTTGTCGGCCACCATACAACTCTACTTTGACTTTAACACCTACAACTTCACTTGGACTTGAGCCCTTTGACTTGGACATAACATAAATAATTACAGTCAGTCACAATCTGAGCAGCCAACCACATTGCACAAGTAGGAGGGAATGGTGCAATTGACAATTCATAATAGTAGTTTTTGTTTGTTTTTTAAATTGAGACTTTCCTGTCCTGGCTTTGGACTTGACCCAGGATTTCCAGAGCAGACACATATTGGACACACATTGCAATGATATCAGTGGATTATACCATCTTTTTAAAGAATTTTTGCATAATCTATTCTGAAGAACCTGCTGACTTTTTTCTTTGTGGTATTAAGTTGATCTTAATTTTGTGTCTTTCTGAATTCTTTGATCTGAACAAGCTTTGTTTGTCTTCCTAGATTTCTTGACCATTGCAACAATTTTGGGAACTGGAATCTTAGGTGAGAACGTCTATTTTCCTCCTTACAATACAGAAATCACAAAAGCTAACTGACAGTCCAAAAACCTGGGCATCACACTCATACTTGAAACCATGGTAGAACTTATCATTGGCTCAAAGGAAAACACACATTTAATGGCCACAAAGGGAAACATTAAAAATGATAATTGGTTTGAAGTTGATGAGTTGTTCAGTTTGGGGAACACACATTTGATGACACATTGGATGCACAACTGACAAATATTGGGGTTCGAAAAAGACAGAATTGATGATTAAGACTAAATGATACAATAACTATTGGTAAGATAATAGTTGGATTTGAATAACATGCTTGACAAACAGCTGGATTTGGGATCATACATTTCATGATGACCTGAATTTAGGGATGCTCTGGGTACCCAGTTAGAGTAGGGAAATGAAATAAATGACCACAATAATTCTAGGAAAACATACCTGATAACCAGCTTGATTAACTCTTTCCCCACCATTGATGAGATATCTCGTCAATTGCTGTTTACACTACAAAGTGGTAGGGGACACGATGATGTATCATCTGACAAAAAATTGTCACTCAAAGAAGAAGGGAACCGCTGGAATTGAGCAGTAGAAGAAGATGGTGTTATCTATTATCAAAATACTGGTGCTCACCTGAAGATCTACGGTCAGAGAAAATCATGACCCGGCCGCAGAGCCTGGCCACAGAGCCTGGCCACAGAGCCCGGGCACAGAGTGGGGCTGCTTGCGGTGCAGCCCCTGGACCTCCACAGCAGCCAGGACACAGCAAGACTGCTCACACTGCAGCACCTGGGAGTCAAGCTGCAACTGGGGGAGAGAGAACTCCAGCCCCTGGGCCTCTCAGACCATGTTTTGGGTGGGGGACACACACATCTAATGTTAACTACACCAGTGACAGTGATGTCACACACTCTTTCATAAAATGCTGTTTTCTCCGTTTTTTGTCTGAAAAGTGGATTTTTTGATGCAACTAACCAACATTCAAGTGCTTATAAAAAAGAATGAATGAAGCTTGAACAAAATATTTTTTCTAGACGATCTGTTCTTTCTTTTGATATATTCCATGTTAACATATTCAAAAAACTGAATATTCTGTGGGTGTTGAAAAATCAGATAATTTTGTCAAAAATGCTGGCGCTGGCTGGCAACTGTATAAAAAATGCTGGCAGGGAAAGAGTTAAGAGAAACCACATTAGATGACTAATGAAATTTGGCAAACTAACACTGAAACCAAATACTTGATGACTTAGCTTTTAACTAATACAGTGGTTAATACAGACTTCTGGTCTTAATTCTTTCTACTGGACTTTGTTTTTATATCAGTGCATTTGGAATATAATTAAGGCTCTGTCCATCTCTTGGCTTTCATTGGCAGAGCAAATTTAACTGTGGTTTATGAAGTGTAGTTAACACCAGAGAGATTTTTGTAGAGGTGGAAATTACATGGGACATTACATTTAAGTACTTTGTTTTCAGCAGGGTCTTCATGTAGTTCCACAAAGGTGGAGCCCCTCCAAGTTAATACTTGTTCAATCACTTAAATCTCATATTGAAATCAGTACTATCCATAAAATTTTATGATAGAACGGGAAGGAGTGTCTGTGAGAAAGACGGGCGAAGACAGTGACAGACAGGCAGGTAGATGTGCTGACAAAAATTCAGACCTTGTCTAGTTACAACATGTCTTCAGATTTACTTAAGTGGGAATCAAATGCTGAAACATTTCCATGTTTCTTGCTTCTAGGTCTTCCAGTGACAATAGCCCATGCTGGACTGGTGCCTTTCCTTGTCTCATTTCTTGTTGGCTTCTTTGTCCAGGTAATTAACACATGGCTTCAATGGACATCTTTTTTTTAGAGACTAACATGTCTGTGAAAACGCAGATGTTGTGAAATGAGTGCAAATTAGTCTTAACAGTCACAAACAAAGACTACACTTAGAAAACAATCAAGATGAGGCAGCATTCCCTAGAAAGCCTAGAAGATGCAGTCTAGTCTATCTAAATGTTCACGTCTGTATGCTTTAACACTGCCCCAATAGTCCTATGTCTCCTTGTCATGTTGTATTGGACCAGATGTTCTATGTTTTTTGTAATGTTATTGTGCACAAATATTTTAAAAATGTTTTTAAAATTTGTCTAATTTTCACCTTATTTAATAGACTCCATGTCAGATGTCTGATCAGAAAAATACTGGACCGCAAATTCAAAAATTGAGCTGTGATGCTTTAATTTAATCACTAATTACTGTAGACCCTTGACTTTAGACTTAAACTGGTTATGACATGGAGTTTGAATTTTTGCATAACTGTTGGCCAAAGAAAATAACTGAAAGAATTACAGATGAGGACGAAATTATTACCCCCCCTATGAAAATTTCATTCTCTTAAAGTATTTCCCAAGTGCTGTTAAACAGAGCAAGGAATTTTTAACATAGCTTTTCCAAACATCCTAGTTTTATTTTGGATGCTTACATTATTTTACTTTGCACACAAACAAAATTATTTATTTGTTTATTTATTTATTGTTTTTATATTATTATTTAAAACTACAAGGGTCAAAATTATTAGCCCCCCCCCCCCCCAATACTAATAGTGTGTATCCTTTTTGCTGGATAACAGCCTGCAGTTGTTTGTTGTAGTTTTCAACAAGTCTCAGACATGTCTCCTGAGGAATCCCAGACCATTCTTCTTTGGCCAATCTCTCAAGCTCCTCCAGATTTGATGGTGTTCTGGCATGGACCTTGGTCTTCAGTTCACCCCACAGATTTTCAATGGGATTCAAGTCATGGCTTTGTGCAGGCCAGTCATTAACGTTCACTTGGGTCTTCTGGAGGTAGACAGGAGCGACCTATGTTTTGGGTCGTTGTAGTGTTGGAAGACAAAGCAAAGACCCAGACCCAGTTTTGCTGCTGACTGCTTGAGGTTTTCTTTCAAAATCTTCACATATCCTTCTTTCTTCATGATTCCTTCCACGTTGACGAGATTCCCAGTTCCAGACACACTGAAGCATCCCCACAGCATGATACTCCTAAAACCATGTTATACTGTTGGGACAGTGTTCTTTGGGTTATACGCCTCTCCCTTCTTTCTCCAAACATACGCAGCGTCTCTATGGCCAAAGAGCTCTAGTTTCGTCTCATCTGACCAAAGGACACACTTCCAATATGAATAATCTTTCTCCAGGTTGTAACTTCAGTCTGGCTTGAAGGTGTCTCTTCTGCAGAAGTGGAGTTTTTCTTGGTCTGCAACCTCACAGTCCATTCCTGTGCAGGGCTCTAGTGATTGTCTTCTTTGAGGCTACAATTCCCGACTTGGCTAAGCCATTCACTAGTGTCTTGGCAGTTGTTCTGGGGTCTTTAGACATCTCTCACTAGTTTTTGTTCCAGAGTCTTTGAAATCTTTTGCTTCCTACCTGTGCCAGGCTTGTTCTGTACTGTGTGGCTCTCTTTGAATTTCTTGATGATACTTCTCACTCCAGTTCTTGACACTTGGAAATGCTGTGATAACTTTGTATATCCTTTTCCTGCTTTGTGAGCATCAACAATTCTTTTTCTCAAGTCTAAACTGATTTCTTTTGTTTTTGGCATGATGCTTTCTCAAGTGACAGCTCAAACCCTTACAGAAGTTTTTATACTGTGAGTAAATTGGAAGATAACCCTCAGTTTTAACTTGATTTTACAAGCTTTGAGCATTACAAAGTTAAAGCACATTATTGCACAACAGTGGTTTGTGCTATGGCTCAATAAAAAGGTCAGTTCTTAAGGGGGCTAATAATATTGACCCTGGTCATTTTTGTTTTTTCTGAAATAATTCTGTTATTGTGTGCAAATAGAAATCATTTATGCTTTCTAAAGTATGTTTAGAAATGCTATGTTGAAAATTCCTTGCTCTGTTAAAAAAGCACTTGGGAAAATTTAGAAAAAAAAACTTTAAATTTCATGGAGGGGCAATCATTTTGTCCTCAACTGTACATGAGAATCTGTAACATTAGTTTTAGCCATTTCTGACTCGTACATGGCTGATAAAGTGAACAGAAAGTACAAAATGGCAGAATAACACTGTTAGATGACGCATGATGTAAAGTTGACAGCAGTGGTGCAGACAGTTTTAACACAGGAGTGATGACGAAAATCTATCTTAAGTGACTTCTACTAACAGAAACGTGTTCCACATGGTGACAGTCCTCATATATGGTGTTTGGGTGCTGACAGAAAGTAAACAGGATGATGCTGCTGCTGCTGCAGCTGCAGGAGGGAGGACAGGTCGCTCGGTGCTTCACTTCCAGCACTCGTGTGGAGCAGTTTATCCTACTGAGATAAGTCATGTCCAGTTTGTGTAGCTAAAGAGAGAACTGTTGCATCTCTGTCTAAAATACTCCCACACTTTAGATGATTGCAGCAAGGCTCTTTGCAGCTTGTTCTCCAGATGAATCCATGCTCTGACCAGGCGCAGCAGTCCATAGCGATGTGTCGACGCATGTTATGCAAATTGACATATTTTCATAAGTGCTGATGTCGATTACGTTGACAAATCGCCCCAGCCAGATTAAACTGCAAAGAGTGCTGGAAATTGTCCCTCTAGTCTGAGGTTTCTGTTACTGCCCTCTGCTGCCACCACCTGCTCTCATCCACTTTCCAGACGGGTTTATCTCAACAAGCCTGATATCTGTATTTATATACAGTACTGCTATACTTACTTGTTGTCCTGTTACACCCTTTTCAAGAGCAAAATATGTATTTTATATTTCTATCCCTCATCATGCAGGCTTTGCTTATCTACCTGTTTGTGGAACTTCTTCAGAAATGTCAGGTGGTGCAGCTGGAGTCTCTAAAGGTAAGCAGCTGAAGTTGAATTTTACTTTTTAGGCACCATTAGTAAAGCTGAAAGCAGACTGTGACACCCAGCATCACTGACAAAACTAGAAACTATAATCCTTTTTTCATGGCAGCCATATTGATATGAAATAGTAGGGTAAGTGATTGTGGAGAAAGATTGATTGTTGAGTCCCATTCACAGGTCTTCAGATATAAACACTTTGGGTTGCTGGGTTGTTGGCTCAGACTGAGACACTCAACAAAACAATGAGACTCAAAGAGCCATTATTTGAAGACCTGGGAATGAGACTATCAGCTATCTTTCTTCAGAATCACTTCTTCCATTTTTAATTATCATCATTGGTAACACCTGTGTTTACCCTACTTTTTCATATCATCGCTCACTCCACCTTAACTTTCCATCTCAACAGGGAGAACATTTGTCATTGTATAACTTGGATTGATCTTTCTACATGTATGTTGATCTTAGACAGGCGTTGCAGAGTGTATTGTGATGGATCAGGTGGGCGTGGAGGATCCAGCCCCTTTAGAGGAAGAGGATGAGGATGATGAGGGTGAAAATGCAGAAGCAGGTAAGAAACCTTTTTTAAGCATTTCTTCAAAATTAAATGCTTCCACAAATTCTGTTTACCTTCTTCCAAGTTTTAAATTGAAGTATATTCAATTTTAATTTAAAATAATAGTAAAACGTCATCTCACATATAACCTGTCTGTAAGAACTTGATTAAGCTGCGGATTACAAAAATAACAACTGGTCTCCTAAATGCATGGTAAAGAAGACTGCAGTGTATCTTTATTCTGCATCTCTTCAGTCTTAAGAGTGAAATTGAATCTTGTACAGATGGAGCCACTTAAAATTTCCGTTTGGTCTGTGGTAGAGCCCAGACCGATCCGTGCAGGTCCCTGTCGTCACCTGGCTGGGCTCGTAGCACTACTGAGATCCCCCACGATGACGTAGAGAATACGGGGCCGACTCGTCACGCCCATAAGTTCATTTTGTAGAAAACAGTTGCAATGGTCTGTTTATCCACCAGGAGGAGCAGTGAGTGTGGAAGTTGAAACGCCAGTTATTACTGTAATCGCAGGCTTATTTGATGAGGGAGAGAGCTTCCCACACGGAGCATATTTAATGATTATCAGGTGACTATATCATAGGTCAGAAATATCATACTTCAGCTTTTTGTTACTCAAAAGAACTGCAAAAGTAATACGGCTGGGGACTGAGCAATCTACACTGAGAACAAAGCTGCGGTTGCATCACTAGTCTGAGAGGCTGACTTTATCTGCAGTGGTACCGAGATGAATAATGTACAATGTATAATATTATTGTGACTATATAAATGTAATTTATGGTGCTCTGAGACAGCTGTTTGACCACCCCGCTACGTACCTGCCACCGTTTCCAGTATGTGCGAAAGCCGAGAGCAAACTCTATTTAACCTCAGTGAAAATGTTGTTTTTCAAAGACTAAACGCCAACCAGTGTGGACTTGAGCTGAATATATCTTTAGACAAAAACATCTTCTGGATCCCACCGATGCCGCAGTGAACGCAACACTCACGTGACGGACAGTGCGCGATTCAACATGGCGGCGACCAGCTGCTAGAACAAACTTCTCTCTCCGGACTTTAAAGTTTTTATTATTATTATTTTCTTCTTCTCTGCAAGCTTGTTTTTTCACTCCCCATAAACCTCGGCTCCATCTCTACTAACGGACTACCTCATTCATTCATCGACCTGGACCCTTTAGAGAACTACATCGACCACTACTTCACCACATACTGCACAATGAACGCGGCCACTTCTACCACCCCCGGAAAATCCAGCTTCTCTCCAGCCTACAAAAGACCCCGTTCAGGTTCCCTACCCAGCACACACACATCTCCATCCTCACCCCCGAACCCACCCCATCATTCAGAGGTAAGCAACATTTTAATCTCCATAAACCAAAAACTCTCCGGACTCAACACCAGAATTGCACTCATCAAAGTTTTACATAAAGAATTCCAGTCACTCTGTCAAAGCTTAGAATACAGCCACGAACAGATCGAAAAACTCACCAAGGAAAACAAAACCCTCCATAAAACCGTCAACACCATCACCGACCAGCTCACCTCTGTTACAACCCAGCTCGCCACCGTCACCGCTGAAAATAAAACAATGAAGGAAACCATTCTGGATTTACAAGCACGCAGTATGAGAGATAACTTGGTTTTTTCCGGCATCCCTGAACACACCACAGACGACCCAGAGAAATCAGTAAAGGACTTCATGAAACTCCAGCTCAAACTCCCCGCAGACACAGTCAACAACATCACATTTCACCGCGTTCACCGTTCAGGACAGAAAAACACCACCAACAACAGACCCTGCCCGATTGTCGCCAAATTCAAACACTTTAAACAAAAAGAACTGGTCAAACGTCAAGGAAAACAGCTCAAAGGAACCGACTATGGACCAAACGATCAATACCTGAAAGAAATCATGGACAGGCGCAAAAAACTCTTCCCCGTCCGCAAACAAATGATCTCAGAAGGAAAGAAAGCAGTCATCTCAGTGGACAAACTCTAAATAAATGGACAGTTATACCGCAGCAAGGACATCACCCCCTGGTTATACTAGCCCCCCCTCTCTCATGTAAACAAACTCTCTCTCTTCCTCTCCTACACACATGCACTCTCGCTCTCTCTCCCGCTACACAGACCCCTGCCCCCTTCCCGCCGTTGTCTACAATAACTCATAAGGACAATAATAAACAGTCTCGCACCAATGTCTCGCTCTGCACAGTATGCACTCTGATACGCTGCGCTCTCTATGTTCTTCTTGTTAAGTGTTTGTGTTTTGTTTCCTGTTCCTATGTGTGTAAACTTTACTGTATATGTCCCTTTTTTGTTTTGTAATCACATGTCTAGCCCTGCAAGCCACCCCCTCACAGACCCGTACACACACACCTGCATATGTCCACATTCACTCTCTCTCACACACACACACAAAACACACACACACACACACACACACACACACACACACACACTTACTCCTCAGCATAATGAATCCCTCTCATTTTGATAACAGTCACACAATATGACAGCAATAAAATTCCTTTCCTGGAATATCCGTGGCATTGGTAAGTATTTAATCATCTCACCTCACTCCATGCAGATATTTCTTTACTACAGGAAACACATCTCTCAGAATCAGACAACATCAAATTACAATCATCTCAATTTACTCACTCATTTTCATCACATTTCAATAAAAAACAAAGAGGAGTTTGTATTTTAATCAGTAAATCAATATCATTTATCCATAACACCACCATCACAGACTCAGAAGGACATTTTATCATCATTAACATATCAATCAACAATACCCCACTGACAACTGGTAATCTATATGGCCCAAACACTGATGACCCGTCTTTTTTTCATAACTTCTTTTCATCCATATCCAACTTTTCTGACTCCCCAATAATAATCGGCGGCGACTTTAATACAGTAATAAACCCATCAATAGACAGATCCAACACATCGAGCAATACACGCACCTGGCAATCCACACAAACAATAATCCTGTTCATGAGTGATTTTGATTTTGGTGACAGTTGGCGCCTACAACACCCAACTGTAAGAGAATTCTCTTTTTTTTCATCAGTTCATCATTCATATTCACGCATTGATTTCTTCCTTACCAGTAATTCAATCATCCCAAATATCTTCGATCATCAAATCCACCCCATCATCATCAGTGACCATGCCCCAGTATCATTTAAATGGAACCCACCAAGACCACACAAACCAGTCACCAGATGGCGCTTTAACACATCCCTCCTGAAAGATCCTGAATTTAACAACCTCATCAAAAGAGAGTGGGCATCCTTCCTGGAAGTAAATGATTCCCAAAGCCATCCCCCACACTTCTATGGGAAACAGGTAAAGCCATCATCAGAGGAATTATCATTTCATATTCAGCCTATAAGAAAAAGAAAGAAAACAAACAAGAATCTGAATTACAAGAAAAAATCAAACAGCTAGAAAATGTCAATGCAACTAACCCAACAGAAGAAAACGAGAAGAAATTAAGACAATATAAACTAGAAATAAATGAAATCCTGAACAAGAAAACTTCATGATCAGCAGACTCCGACAGGAAAACTTCCATCACAATAACAAATCTGGTAAATATCTCGCAAACCAAATAAAAAAAAATAAGGAAAAATCCACAATCTCCACCATCATGAACTCAGCAGGGAAGCCAACAAACTCACCCGATGAAATAAATCAAATATTCAGAGAATTTTATGCCAACCTGTACTCCTCAGATAATAACCCTAAGGAAGAAGACATCAGATCATTTCTCACCAGCCTAAATTTACCCCAACTCTCCCCTGAACAAAAAAACATATTAGACACATCCCTATCAACTGAAGAAATCCAATCTGCCCTCAATAGAATGCCTAACAATAAAGCACCCGGTCCTGATGGCTTCCCTGCTGAGTTCTACAAACACTTCTGGTCCATCTTAGCTCCACTTTTCCATAGAATGTTAACCGAAATACAACAAAACTCCAGACTTCCACCCAACATGAATACAGCTTCCATCTCACTCCTTCTCAAACCAAACAAAGACCCCACCCTGCCTTCAAGTTACCGACCCATTTCACTCCTCAATGTCGACATAAAAATTATCACCAAAGCACTCTCCCACAGATTAGAAAAAATAATTCCATCCATTATTCACGCGGACCAAACAGGATTTATCAAAGGAAGAAACTCATCTAATAACACATGCAGACTATTTAATATAATGCACCACTCAGCCACACCATAATTCAATCATAGCCACCTTAGATGCAGAAAAATCCTTTGACAGAGTCAACTGGTCATTCCTCATCCATACCCTACACAGTTTTGGCTTTGGGGAATCATTTATTAACTGGGTTAGAACACTTACACCTCACCTACAGCCACAGTTATTACTAACGGACAAACCTCACAAAGCTTCACTCTTCACAGGGGGACCAGGCAAGGTTGCCCACTCTCTCCCTCTCTGTTCACCATTTTCATTGAACCCCTAGCAGCAGCCATCCGTCAGAACCCCCTCATTACAGGAATACAAACTCCCAACATGCACCATAAAATCAGCCTTTACGCAGATATATATTACTTTTTATTGAGAATCCACAATCATCACTACCAGAAGTAATCAGAGTCATCAAATCATTCTCCTTCTCTCTGACTACTCAATAAACTGGAACAAATCCTCCATACTCCCATTAAACACCAACAGTCTGAATGTGGCAGCCCTTACAACACCCATCCCCTTCTGCACAAGTCACATCACTTATTTAGGACATCCACATTTCCCCCAGGCTGTCAGAGCTGATCAACTTGAATTTCACTCCACTACAAAAAACAATTCATGACGATCTCCAGCGATGGATGAACCTCTCACTATCCATTCTAGGCAGAATAGCGACAGTTAAGATGACAATCCTCCCCAAAATCAATTATCTCCTCTCAATGATCCCCACTCATCCACCTCTCACCTGGTTTCATTCCCTCGATTCATCCATCAACAGATTTTACTGGAAAAATAAACCCCCACGAATCAAACTGGCCACTCTCCAAAAACCAAAAAGATTTGGCGGACTCAATGCTCCAAATTTTCATTATTACTCACTAGCAAATCAACTTCAGTACATCTACAAATGGACCCACCCCACTCAGTCAGATAGCACTTGGTTAGACATAGAACAAACAGTTAGCAAAGACATCCATATTTCAGATTTAACATTCCTTAGTCAAACTATCAAAAAACACCTGTTTCCAAAACCCCACAATATCATCGGCCCTGACAGCCTGGTGGAAATTCTACAACATTACTAACTCCACTCTGGCACCTTCACTTTTCACCCCGATCTGGCACAACCCGGACTTCATCAGCAATAAACAACCACTATACTTCAGCACTTGGGTAGATAAAGGGATTACTCACCTCAAACATATCTTCAACAATAACATCCTGGTTCCATTTTCCCTCCTGGTCCAGAAGTTCGGCATCAGGAGCCATCAATTTTTACAATATCTACAGGTTTCATCATCCATCCAATCAACAATGAAAAACAAGAATATAAACTTAGACCTCCCCCCTTCAGCCTCTACATTCATTAACATCTCGTCCTCCAAAAAAATCTAAAATATACAAATTATTATCACAGGCCGATACATCACCTTCCATACCTTCAGAAAAAATGGGAAACTGATCTCTCCATTGCTCCTGATGCCGACTTCTGGCCCCAAATCTGCCAGAATATATTCTTCATGACAACAAATGCCAATTTACAACTCATACAATACAAAATCCTCCATAGAACTCATCTGACTGAACACAAAATGCAAAAAATGGGCTTCTCATCATCTGGAAACTGTTCACACTGCTTACTAAACTGCACAGATACCTACATTCACGCAACCTGGCACTGCACACACTCAAAAAAAAGATATGTTGTATTTACTTAAAAATGTTGTTTCAAGTGGTTGCACGTAACTGTGTTAAGTAGATGTTAATAAACCAGTTTTCATACCATTTACTCAATACATTTAAGTATATTGTACAACAGTGACTTAAGTGACATCAACTTAATTGGGTTACTTTCTTTTTATGTATGAAGCCTAAATTAAATTTATGTGATATAGTTAAGTTCAGCAAATGAACTGGATATACATTAAAGCAATACAGGATTATTGAGTCACGGTAACTTTATGTGGTTAAGTTAGTCTTAATTGAGTTTAGTTTATGCAATTAAAATGACAAAAACTAAAAAAGCTGTTAAAGGAGGGGGTGGTCACAACTTTTCTCAAAACAGCACTTTTATTAACCACTCAAAGCAGTGTGTTATACAAAAACACAGCATAAAAATGCTTGTACTTGCACATGTATGAACATTACATGTTCGATTATTTTAATGTATTGTCATTAGAAATTTGACACAATCATGTCACTGAAAAATCATGACAAAATGAACAGTCTTATGTCTGTGAGCCAAACCACCAATATTTTAACAGAGCATTTGGTCCTTGGTCAACAGTTTGAAACCACTGCTTTAGAGTCTCATTTGGAACTTCTACCTTTCAGGCACAACAGTAACAGTAAGAAATTACAAAAAAATGTTAACAGACAGTCAAAACTGCAGTTCAAGTAGTCAAATAACAAAAACATTTCAGTACACTGAATAGCCTCCAGGTCACAAAACTGTAACAGCTTCATGCATTCATTCCAGCAGTTTGTTTTTGAGTACCTGGATTTTGGCTGAAAGCCTGTGTGTATCAAGTTCCATCAGGATCTTTTGAATAAATTCAAACGTGTACCTGAGGTCAGTTGGATAGCTCAGGTTCAGGTCGTAGATGATACCGAACAGTAAGGCACAAGCGGGTGGCGACATCTTTGAGTCCAGAGAGCACCTGCACACCTTCAACTATGATGCCCACATCTTCTGGAAGTTGATCAACACTTGCACCTGGATGTTGTATCACATAGATGCCGATGACTGTCTGATCCAGATCTCTCTGGGTGTCATCAGGGTTCTCACTCTAAAAACAGACAAAAAAGGACAAGATAATTTAATAAAAACTCTCCCACTGAAAGCACATAATTCACATGAAACTTGCACCATTTTAATACTGACCTTAATAACTGAACAATTGAATAAAAAACAAATAAAAACATTGATGACAGCGTAATTAGCACTCTATTCAATGTTGAATGAAAATATCAATTTAAAACAATTGATAACACTTACTCTGTATTCCTTCACTAGCTCCTCAGGGTCTTCATTGAGATACAAAGCTAGTGCTTGGAGGCTGCAAGCTCTCCTTGTTTTGATGGAGTCATTCTGCAAAACACAACAGGAAATATACTGTATAAACAAGTTGTAAATGTATCCATAATGGTGCATACAGTTTATTGATATAATTCATTGATATCTAGTTGATATACAGTTTATATGTATATATATATATAGTTATTTACATTTCATATTAATAATTGGAAACTGGAAATTGTATCTTCATGTTATTTTATTGAGTGACACATGGTTTGATTTATTTATGATTATTCTCATGATTATATCTACAAGCTTATAAAACGGAAAGGTGAAATCCGGCAATCTGATTGGCTGTTAACTGTGATATAATGAGTGTATACCACAGCTACTATTCTAAAAATCCTTATCACAGCATATCACTCTGCTTCAGGGAAGCAACAATGTTTCCATGACAACAACAGACTGTTACAGTACGCAGCAAAAAGTAGCCGGTTTTGATGTTTATTTTTTGACGGCGTTAACAACATTTAAAATGTTAAACATGTTTAAACATGTGGCCGTATTATTATTAGATTAGATTATAAAATCCTGCACTGTGCGTCAATGAGTAATTAGGAGTCAAATAGCGGACCACGGACAGCTCCCGTATAATGACAGTCACAGGATCAGCACCTTGACAGCGACTATGACACTTAGGGCTCTATAGGGTGATCTGTCACTGTCTGATTGAACAGCCTCATGGAAATGATATTTTACAATTCTTCGCATTATTTACTAATGAAATTCGTTAAGGCAAGTAATTTGGTGCTTTTTAAAGTCATGATATTCAGATGCCGCTGCTGCGTCTCCAGGTGCCTGCTGCGATGTCACATATAGTCGGCTTAATAAAGTCAGTGATCACGCAAAGCTAAAACTATTAAAAAAAACTCTCATTCATTGAGGTTTTGGGTGGATTCTTCCGGACCACTCACTCATAGTTAACTGCGGGGGGGCCTCGCATGTTTACGTTACGGGGCTGATTGTCAGAGAAGCAACAATGTATCCATGACAACAAACTGTTACAGTAGGTAGCAAAAAGTTGCTGCGGTGTTTTGACAACGTTAACAAATAGACTAAATTAGTTGAATTCACATGTTTAAGGTTAACTTTCACCTCCAGATAGGGTGAACAATGGTAGAGTTGATTGAGCAGTGACTTTCTCCCGAAAAAAAAGGCGAGGAATAGACGACGTGCAGAGCTAACGTACGGAGAGGTGGGACTATTTTTTCCACAGCGGGGCTATTTTATTAGATGTGTTTCTGTTTAATTAAAAACTACATGAAAATTATTGTATATTCCTCTTTCATATTGCCATTATTGGTAACCGTTTTATAAAAGCAATACATCACTAATTGTTCTTGCGCTATTTTGAAGAGACGTTGTTTCACCAACGTCCATCTTGGGTTACCATGGAAACAAACACCAACGTCCGTCTGTCATGAAATCAATGGAGGTTTTTCAGATCACTCACGAACATTATAAGCTTAAGTTCGTCGAGCAAAAACCAAGGATGGCATCAAGGACAATCACCTTTTAGTTCATGGATAATTCCCTCATTGTGGCATGCAGCCAACGAGGTATTTTATTATTTGTATATACATTGTATATTGTTTCATTCTGTTGTAGGCTAGCTACAATGTATATTGTGTGGTTTGATGATAGCTAATTTAGTTAATTGTGTCAACTGCATTGTTCTGTACAGTTTTCATGGTGTTGATGAAGATTTGGAGGCTTCATTAAACCAGTTCAAGAAATCTACTTGTGTTCGTCACGCCTGGGGGGAGTTATACAAGTCACTGACATTTAGAAGATGAAGAAAAGAAAAATTTTCCAGAGAGTAATCCCTGACACATATATCGGTTGGCCAGCCAGTCTTCATGCAGAGGTCACTCAGACATTCATAAAATCACAGTTAGCTAAAGGTGCTCTTGCCAATTAGCAACGAGGGCAGAGCACATAAGAGTGAAAGGCAACAGTTGGCTACTAGTGTTATGTGAACTGTGTTAGTATAAGTGGGGGTGGGGGGAGATTTATTATGCAAAGTATCCACAGCAACTGAGGTATCTATTATTATGCAAGTAATTACACAAACCTGGTCAGTAACAGCCATAATGGTTTTGATTTTGCGTCCTGCTGCTCCTCCTTTCTTACACAGCACTGTAGCCAATTTGTCAGAGTAGTGGTCCAGCTGTGACATAAACTTTGGGATGAGCGGGATGGTGGTTATCCGCGTGAACTCTGCACTTTCCTAGGTACATGTTTCAACAAGACAAAAACATAAAGTACAGAAGAAGGTTAACACACAACTTAAAATTTACAAATATATAATATGAAACAGATTTAGGTACTTTATGCAGAATCTAGCTTTAAAGTTTAGTCAGATCTAGGCAATAAGTACAAAATCAAATGTCAAAATATTTTTGACCAATTAGCAGAAATATTAAAGTTGTGACATGAAGCAAAGACAATTTACTTATGACCTGCAAATTCAAAACTTGCCTCATCTTCCATAAAAAGAGCCAGCCATCTACTTTTGAATTCTGCGATGAACCACTTGAACCACTTCATACCACCGATGAGCAAAGGTTTTCTCCATTTTCTCTTTTATCACCTGATGGTTGTTCCTTTTCTTGACCTCAGATATCAGTTCCACTCGCTCCTTCTCAAGACTCTCTCTGTCTTAGTAACACATTTTTCAACACTTTGATTAGTATGTGACCTGCTTAAATGACTATGAAGGGCATTCCAAGTTTTGAATACACACGGGCAAAATTGCCATGAGCTAACCTGTAGTGTTTTAGTAGATGGACTCTGGTTGATACTGTTGTCCCACAGTCTTTACAAGACCACATTCATATCTGTTGAAAAAAGAAAGTGAGATTAGAATCAAAACATTAAAATCAGACGACTCCTATGCAATAGATCCTTCAACTGCCTTGCCAGGCCTCCCCTTCTTTGACCCACTGTCCGTTCAGTAAAAATATAATTTGTAATTAATTATAAATTTATTGAATTCAAGCCCTACAGACCCAGCTGAGGATCCAGGAGCACTTTGTATAACCCCAAACCTCCAGAAAACCCCCCTAAATCCCAAAAGGTAGCATATTAATCAAGATATTTGCAGTTTAAAACAAGACTTTGAAAGTGTGTAAGAGTGTGTGTGTGTGTGTGGTGGTGTGTTAGTACGCCTGCATGGACGTGTGATTATTATTTTTCAGCTCCTAAGTGGTCCAAATGCTGCACCGCTGGCAGAGCGGCATGTTTCCCTGCAGACTGACCGGGAAAAGTAAAACATACATACACATTTATCTGGGAATAGTACACATGCAGCTCTGCTCACGTTTAATAAACGGACCACTCCCATTCGACTGTAGCCGAGCTAACCGAGCTAACAAAGCTAACAAAGCTAACGACGCTAACCGAGCTACGGAGCTAGCTACAGATACACGTGGTGTATCGGTGCCCGGACTCCGTAATTCCAGTCGATACCGGTATCGGAATTGGAACAACTCTACAAGTTGATTTATGAAGTAACGACAGTAAAAAGATGTTAACTTACCTCTATTTCGAGGATGGCTGCGGATTTATTCAGGTCATGTTTCTCCATGTGCAACGAAATAGATGTCACTACCCAAGTGTCAGTAGGTGCGTGAGATGAACTGCGCCTCCCCTGGAGACTAGACGAGATCAGGCGGCCGCAGCAGCAGGTGGAGACAAAAAGCTGCATTCAAGTTGGACAGTTTCCAGCAGACTTAAGAGAACATACAGGAAGAGACACTGACATCCTGTTAGATCACCTGTAGGTTACCTGTAGTTTACAGACCACGTTTATATAAAGGTTCTCGATTGCTGATTGAAGTTAAAATAAAAGTGATCTCCCTTCTGTTGCATGGAACATGTTCTTTTATCTGCCTTCTAAAGCACTTTGTAACTGTTCATTTGTCATATATAAACTTTATTATTATTATCAGACACAAATATCTGCTTGTTGACAGATTAAAACTTCATTGTACAATATAAGACTAATATATCAAGCGTTAAATATTACGATTACACAAATAATTAGTATTTTATACAACATGTGGTGTTTGTTGTCAAAATTAAGAGCCAATCAGAGCCTGTCAGCTCATCGATCAGGTGACAGCCAGGCGCTGTCGCGCTGTCTGTGGAGAGCAACTGCAGCGCCTGCAGTCTGGAACAATTCACCCAAGAAATCCACCGATATGCAACGTCAATAAAAGACAGTAAAAATAAAAAAGCCATGAAAACAAACTGTATCTTTGAGAGGCTCAATATAGCCCCACTCTAAGAACAATTATAACGGACGCTATTTAGGTACATTTCTGGCAATGTCTCTTTTTCTTGTTTGGTTGTTTGTTTGTTTTGTTTTGTTTGGTTGTTTCTTTCATTTTTCTTTTTTCTTTTTTTTCTTCTCTCTCCTCCTTCTTCTCCCCCTTTATTCCAATATGTCTTAACCCTTGGTTCCCCTGTTTTTTTCCTGTAATATTTACCTATGTATATACTGCTTTTCTTGTGTTGGACGATGCTGTTATGCCTATTATGCCTAAATAAAGCACTTAAAAAAAAACAAAAAACTGCAGCACCTGACTCTGAAAACTGCGGCCTCCTCGATCTCCTGAGGTTATTGTTGCCCAAGTGTGCATGACGTCAGAGCAAGTCGAGATCAAGTTGGACACAAATCTAACCGGCATGCATTGTGCGGCGATCGCCGGTGATCGATTCTGCGCAGGCCTGGCTCATCTCGAACGCACCTAATAGTGGTGGAGGTAATATAAACTGGTGTGATTGTGAATGAGATTAGAGGGGATGTGTGGTGTCCTTTAAGGGACAAACAAGTCTATTAATGAATTGCTTTCGGTTTTACATAATTATTACATGACAGAGTTGAGTAGGGGTAACTAACACAACCAAGTAAACCTGACATTGCATATTTTTGCTTTCAACCAACACAACCAACTTAAGTTGAAATAAAAAACTTGTGGTTTTTGAGTAATTAAAACATAATACTATGCTTTATAGCCAACAGTAGTGACATTTCC
The DNA here is from genome assembly GCA_034769285.1 of Lutjanus argentimaculatus. Classification (NCBI taxonomy): domain Eukaryota; kingdom Metazoa; phylum Chordata; class Actinopteri; order Lutjaniformes; family Lutjanidae; genus Lutjanus; species Lutjanus argentimaculatus. Next base: position 985,227 of record JAWZSL010000033.1, on the reverse strand, counting down.
TTTTTTTGAGTGCACCTGTTCACCACTTCTGGAGAAACATTACAGAAACATTATCCCAGATCATGGGCTGCCACATCCCACTTTCCCCTTCCCTCTGTTTATTAGGAGACCTATCCACATTAAAACTTGACAAAACACACACCCGTCCACTTCTAGTGGCGCTGACTGTCGCCAGGAAAACTATCCTCATGAACTGGAAGTCTCCGAACTCCATACACATCATACAC